>CM054143.1:3790458-3832958 GCA_028751875.1 Rapana venosa | reverse complement strand
TGTACATCACGACACACATATGAGTGCATACATGTAATAATATGTAACCACTAATGCAGCATGGATCTATGATTTGGATATAAAAGCATGCACATGAACTTATCATGCATACTTCAGGTTTGCACACAAATGCACTACTTGCACTGTTACAGGCAAAGTTTTGCAAATTAATGCACACAGTATCATGAGTATACATATATAATATATACATTACATGTATGTTAACGTAATGGGCATACAGTCTTCAAGTACAAAGTATATAATTTAAAAGTGTGTCACTGTGTGCTTTGTAAACATGTATGAATACTTGAATGTTTACTTTGTAAGTATAAACTATAATGCATGTCTCTTGATAAGATCAGAAACCCTTTGTCCCATACATGTACCTAATTTGAAGTGTAATTTCTGTAAATTTATTACATAACTAGTATAAATTTATGAAGAACAGCATATATTTTTTTCCCCTACAAACTAATATGCTGCTGATTCAAAACGTCTTATCATGTAATGATTTATTGATTTCTTCATCTTAAGTAATCAAGATGAAGAAGAAAAAGAATTAGCAATACTGGAAATCTATTAATGTATTATGTGCCTTTTCAAGTGAAAAAACCCAGGCCAACCCAACTTACACAAAAAGTTTAAAACCACATTCCACAGAAACAGCTATGACTTCACTGTGACTCAAAGTAAAAGTCTACACATAATAATACTATTAAGAACTAAAATACCATTCACTATGAATTTTGTTTTTTCACATAAAACTATGAATAATAAATTAATCAGCCTGGAGCAGAAAGGTCAAATGGAAACCTGTATGTACACAGTAAGACAGCAATACCACAAAGTTGGATACAAAAGACACACACATGGTGACATGCACACACAAACGCACGCACACACATACACACATCTCTCTCTCACACACACACATGTATACACAGAGTACACAGTCCAAGAAATATCACACACACACACAAAGTACACAGGAAGAAATGTGACCCGAACAAGACAGCCCCCAAGAGCTGAGACGACAAGGGCAGACCCTGATTGCTATAATTTCAGTACACAGGAAGAATCCTGACATAGGTGACAACAGAAAATGACAGGCTGCTACCACCACACCATACCATACCACCACAGGCAGTCTTTTCCCACCAACAATAGTTCTACACCACTCTTCCTTTCTTTCTTTCTTTCTGCTGCTGTTCTCACAACTGCACACATCCAGTTTCTATGCTTGTTTTCAATGCCCTCAAGCTAGTCTATACTCATCACACCAGCATGTTGTGTCCATGTTGTCACTATGTTATTATTTGTGTTTCAGCTGCTTTCAACTCTGAGCAGTTTGTGCTCCTGAGAATAGCACGGCTTTGTATTCAGAACATTTCCATGAACATGGGGCGCAGATGACAGAAAATCCATTTATTTCTATTTGAACAGATATGGAAAGCTGAGTATTATTATTAAAAAGATTTAGTTTAAGACAGTGTTTATACTGTACTACACTACAGTCAATTCTTCAGAATTTTCACTACAGTTAATTCTTTCTTTAAAAAAAACAAAAACCAACAACAAACAAAACTTTGAATTTATTAAAACTTAAAAATAAAAGTAGGACAAAATATATGTTCACATACTTTACTGTATATTCTACAGAATTCTATGCAGCCCTTAGAATGTTGTCAAATGTCAACAATTTCTTCTTTCAATTACACATCTTTCGTTTCCTGTCATAACTTAATTTATGATTTGCAATTACAGAGCCTTAAGAAAATGTGGTTATAGACTTATACAATGATTTTTTTTATTAAAAAAATAATGTGTCATTATACAGCCTTGACAAGAATGGGGTTATCTAAACCACAAGTTTGGCTGATCATCTTTAATATTCACCAGTGCTGGAAATTATGGGTTTTTCTTTCTATTGCTTTTTTGTTTGATTGTTTATTTTTGACAAGTGTTCACATGTGTGTGCATGCGTGCGAGTGTACATGCGTATGTGTGTGTGCGCACGTGGGGACATGCATGCATGCATGAGTGTGTGCATGTGTGTATGTGTACATGTATGTGAGTGTGTGTGTGTGGTGGGTGGGGAGGGGCATTTTGCCTTGTCTCTTTTTATCCCCTATCTTTATTGCAATCTTCAATAAAAGAGGTATACAATTTGTATTATAATAAAGTGAAGTAGGCTAGCAATGCTTGCAACAACAAAAAATCAGATTCAGAGGCTACTTCACTTGTAAAAAGTAGCAAACCCACCTTCACTGAGATCGTTCCTGGCAGCTGCTTCCAACAAGGCAATGTTGGGGGCAAACTTCACGTTGCCTCTGTTGTTCTTCCTGAAGTTTTTGGGTGGGAGGGGATGTTTGTCCGCATTCTTTTTCTTCTTGGCGCTCTCTTTGTCCAGCTGCCTTTCATACTGGTTCCACTTTTTCATCTGCCCGGCCCTGCGTTTCCTGGCGTGCTTCAGCCGTTCCTGTGTGGTCATACGTTCCACAGCCCCCATCTCCTGCACAAGTTCGTAATGCTCCATGCTGTTTTCTATCTCCTGGTGAAATCCAATACTTGTACAATTTTAGAACCTTTCCCAGGGGACCGATGTCAGAGCGATGTCAAGAATGCCTCAGAAGTGAAGGAGGATAAACTCCCCCCAACATACTGTTCCACACCGATTTTTAGAGAGAGTGTCCTCTGCTTCATAATGGAAAATGTCAGTTAAAACAGTCGTTTTGGTTGAGGTTGTGTTTTCTCATTTAATACCACAGACTTTTGGGGTTTTTAGTTTTACTATGTTAAGCCAGGGTGTTCTATGTTCTTCAAAACTGGTGAATCACATATGAAGAGATGACACATTTTAAACTTGTTCAAGATTCAAGAACAACAGATGTGGCAACTTGCTTCCAGCTTTTCATCAAACAGTGATCTGCAACATAACAAAGAAATACTTATTGAGAATAACCAGTTCATATGATAATAATCAGTACAAGCACTACAACTGTATCAGTACCACTCTGTCTATTACAAAGACAATATCAAAGAATTACTAACAAAGATTGCTATACATACTAAAGCACACACTACAACAGCACAAGAAAACGAAACGACTGCATACAATAAAAAGACTGTTGCACAAGTCTTATGACTTCTTCAGATGTTACATGCGCAGAGTGGTGCTGTGAAGTGCAGGAAAACGACCCTAAAGGACACAGAAGCTATACCACTACCAGTTCATGCAACTGAGAGCTCTGCCAGGCCTGTTTCCTGTCATGTGCAGATTAGTACACCTTGAGTGTATCTGTATGTACAAGAAAGTGCTCGCCAATCTGATTTGGCATTTGCTCTTTTACAAATTATACACTCATAAAAATTGTATACTACATGAGTAACTGCATGATATCAGCACCACTGATTTGAAATGAAGAAGGTACTGAATACCTCCTTTCTGCAGAGTTCTGTGATCATACTCTCAGTCACAGTCTGACCACCGAACCCAAGAGTGACTCAGGCAGTTCAGCCAGCCTGAATGAATGGGCCTTTACTACTTTAGGGGTGAAACCAAAAGTGTCAACCCACCAGAGATTCTGATTATGAGTACATTGTTTTATCTATCAATTAACTTAACAATCTTACCATCTATTTCTTAACAATCTTATCAGCTGTTTCTGATAGGTACACTGCTTCACAAGTCCTCCACAAGGGAGGTTAACAATAGGACTGTTAATGTATTATAGGTAAGTAAGTGTACTCCTTTGTCCTTGGCTTGGGTGTTTTATCTTTCATCATCAGACTTGTGCCTGGCTGTAAATGAAACACTGCAGAAAACACTCTCAACCCAGGTAAGAAACAACCTCCTTGAAGTTGAACACAGATTTGGGGGCGATATTCATAAATATAAGTTGTAAAACAGAAAAATACTTGACTGCAGGGTCCTACCACCCTTTTCACTAACTGACAAAAATAACTACATACAGGTCTCTGCTGAAAGTTGGTTTTCACCCTCCCCCCCCCCCCCCCCCCCCCCCCCCCCCCGGTAAAATCAGCTTTTATTTAATTTCCACAAGACGTTACAGTCAGCTGTACAAATTCTAAACAGCTGAAACGCCATACTACACTGACCAAGAAATCCACTCAAGGGCAAATGCTTAACCTACTGCATAATCCAGTAATAAATAACTGAGCCTCAGGGCAGGTGCATGACAGGTATAATCATGATAATGTGCCGACAATTGTACTGGATACTGCTCTCTACTGTTAAGGAAAGAGTGATGGGCCAGTATTTACCATGTGTTATAAAACTACAATTCTTCTTCTCATAGGCATAATGTCCATTCACTGCAAAGTGATTTAGACAACTACACATAGACTTTTTCAAAATGAATTCAAAGAACACATTCTTTTTCTACTTTAACTTAACGTTCAAACTCAGTACCTCCATTCATAGTCTTAATTCAAAACGTAACTGGGTTCATAGCCTGCTTCAAAAGACTTGTCATGGGAATAGAACCAGAACAAAATAATGTTAACAATGTGAAGGAATCCCTCCAAACTGGCAGCTCAACAGCCACTTGAACTACTGCCCTACAGATTACCTGCTCAACCCTCTAACCACTGCGCTATCAATTCCTCTCACCCCTAAACCTCAACTTGGTTTTTGTCCTTGTTATATATTTTCCCCCCATTCCTTGGCTAGAACTCCAAGGTTCGCCAATGGTGAGTTTTTGCATTACATGCATGTGACCTTTGATTTGCTATAAATAGACACTGTTACTTAGCTCAACACTCAGAAAGAGAGAGAGAGAGAGAGAGAGAGAGAGAAGAGAGAGAGAGAGAGAGAGAGAGAGAGAGAGAGAGAGAGAGAGTGAGTATGTGTGTGTGTGTGCGTGTGTGGATTACAACTTACATTAATTTTTATACAAACTCAACATTCAGTGTGTGTGTATGTGTGTGTGTGTGTGTGTGTGTGTGTGTGTGTGTGTGTGTGTGTGTGTGTGTGTGTGTGTGTTGTGACATCATGTAGTTCACAACTTATAGAACTTTATCAGTTATGATCTTATATGAGTTTATATATCATAAATCACAATTTACATGCTATTTAGAATTTAAAACCAAAAGGAACTTCTCATAATGACAAAGCAGCAGAAGATAAAAAGGTGAAGAAAGGGGTGGGGTTTGTTTTTTGGTTATTATTCCATTTTCACTATGTCAAGTTTGCGTGTGAACCATATCTGCTGACCCAGTTGCCACATTTAGCAGAATTCTTTCCTCTTCATCAAAACACTGTCGGAGACTACACCCTTACAGTATACAGATTAACGTAACTGGTGAGCATGCCACTGGACAAATCAATAAAAGAACTTGAAGGCAGCAGTTCAAAAGCATAAGCCAATTAGCCCCTGAACAAGCCTGTTAACATGAAACTACTTACAGCCGGCAAGTCCAGACGACAGCCAGCAGTGCCCAGCCAACCTTGCAGGGATTATCAAAGGAAGTGCAATTCCTACTAGCACAATAGAGCCAGGAAACTGAGCAAACGTGAAGGCAAATGTTATGCCATGAGCTCAGTGGCATGAAATGTAGACAGTTTGAACATATACTTGCAACTGACACATGTATACTATGGGTCATGTTTATATGATACAGGCCAATAAGGTTCTAAAACATTTGCTGAATTTTAATTCATAAGCAGCAAACTTACTGAGTCAGAGAAGTAAAATATATCAAGACTAGTACAGTGTAGTATAGACCTGTTATATTTCACCAAAGCATTAATTTTAGATTTATACTAAATGATCTTCACTCTTATCAAGTTATTAGGGACTAAAGTAAACTTTTACTTGTAAAAGATCATAAGCAGCTGTTAAGTACATTCTTAAAAGAAAAAAGGCAAATGAGTTTTATGACTAAAGTTGACAGAGATCGAGAGAGAGAGAGAGAGAGAGAGAGAGAGAGAGAGAGAGAGAGAGAGAGAGAGAGAGAGAGAGAGAGAGAGAGACTGACTGACTGACAGACAGACAGACAAACAGACAGAAGCAGAGAGACAGAGTCAGAGAGTGCACTAATTATTTTTATCATATAAGCAATGAAATTAATTAGAGAGAAAAACCTTTCAAACTAATATAATTCAGCATTCCAAAACAAAATACTTCAGACACTACCAATGTGAAGTATACAAAACTTACCACTTTTATCAAAAAACTTTCCGGCTGTTTTCTGATCAAACTGACAGTTAGGGAGTTACTAGCTAACCTCTTGACCATAGTTTAAGTAAAGTTCTTGGCCTATTGAGTGATGTTCAACTGATTCCATGATTGTGTGTGTGAGTGTGTGTGTGTGTACGTTCAGGTGCACATCAGTGCATGTGTATCCCTGTACCTTATTTCTAGTGTATATGTGTCTGTGTGTACTAAGTGTGTATTGTAAACTCATATGTCATGTATACATGACAATTCCAATGATTATTAGCTTCATTCTTCATTCTTCTTTCTCCATGTAGGAGGTTAAGTGACAGGAGTTGAGAACCAATGCATACTATTACTAATATCCCCCCCCCCCCCTTCCCCACTCTAGCTGAATGCTTGGACTTGAATTTTTATATTGATAGATAGATCTATAGATCTGTTCCTGTCCCTTATTCCCAGCATGGAAGACTTAAAAAGAAGCCGGGTATTCAAATCACACTTTTTTTGCTTTAAAAAAAAAAAAAGATATGTCATGAATATAGTTTTATAGGTTATGTTCAACAATCTACGTCATACTATAGGTTATGATTATGTTCAGCAATAACCTCTAAAAAAACAAACATAAAACCAACCTAAAACAAAACAACACCCACCAACTGAACAAACAAACAAAAGTGAAAAAGCCCCGCTCCCTCCCCTCACACACACACACACACACACACACACACACACACACACACACACACACACACACACACACACAAGCATCAACAGGCCTACCTCTGAATGAAATGCAACCTTGAACCTGTTAAAGTGACCATGGGGCATAAGACTGGGATGGAGACAATCTAGACTATAGAGTATAGTTTTATGTGATAAATGTGGTACAGTAAAAAAGAAGAAGAAAAAAAAAAATCAAACACTTATAAATGTTTTTTTCTATCCATCACAGGTCTACATGTATATATATGGCCTGTCCATGGTGGCAGGATAGATCATCCCAATTATTTGGTATGTATACATACATGTATGCATGTTTACTTTAGGCATGTGCCCGTCAGTGTTTGAATTGTGAGTCATCCTTGCTGGCGATGGTGGAAATATGTAATCCGGGATCATAGTAATGCAGTTACATGGTTTTACTTCTTTGCTTTCTGGCCTGCCTTTGCATGTAATACTGCACTTAGCACTTGAGTTTTCATCCTCATGATGATGATACTGTATTCTCATTCAGTCACTGTCTAACACAACAGTAAACTTTCCCCATAATCACGGAACTAACACTGTGACAGCTGTTCTCAGTTAGAAATACTGTCAAAATGTTGTATAAAAAAGTTACATAAAGTGTATTTAAAGAGAATCTTACTTTTTAGTCACAGTAATGATTAAAGTAATAAAGTCCTTAAATATACTATGGTTGTATACATTTCTACTACTTTATTTCATATTATTTGTGTTTCTCATGAAAAAGATTGTTCATTTTTCATAAAATTTTGCTTGGACACTCATCATTTATTATAATATAATAAAATTACCCCCTGCAGCTGTTCTCTGACAAGTCACTTTACAAAGCAAAATATTAAATCATATCTCATGCATACATACATATACATACAATATATATATATATATATTATATATATGTGTGTGTGTGTGTGTGTGTGTGTGTGTGTGTGTGTGTGTGTGTGTGTGTGTGTGTGTGTGTGTGTATGCTTTACTGAGGAAAATTAATGGAAGAAAACAAGTGCAAGTAACAAAAATGATTAAAAATTCAAGAAAAAGAAATAAACACACACATAAAACAAAAATAAACTGCACCCCTCCCCACCCCCACCCCCCAAAAAACAACACAAAACAACCCAAACAAAACAAAACTACAAACAACAACACAAAAAAAAAACACACACAGAAATATTTCAGTAACAGCATTTCAGGCATTACTGAGATACTCAGAAAGGACCATGCCTTTGGCCTGACCTGACTCAAGTTTCAGTTGTTGGATGAATGCTGTGTCCTGGCAGTGACTGAAGCTTTACCCTCTGTGGTACTTTACAGCCAGGTAATGAAGTATTGTTTATAATCTAGAAATAGAATACTGTTCTTAGTGTATGTCGCATTTACAAGAACTATCAATTTAATGTTCCTGTACAGTTTTAGCATACCAAAGCTGTGATCAAAGTTTAGAGAAATATCAGGGTGGGGATGGGGGTGGGGTTGTTTTTGGCTTGTTTTGGGCTGCTCCTTTGGATTTTGTGATAGTTATCATGATGCTGTTTCCATGCTGCATCCTGGTAGATCTCACATCGCAAAGCCAGTGATCCCCATACTGGTTCACAATTATAAATTTTAAATCATTCTATCTCATTCCTAAACAAGCAGCCTGCTACAAATTATCAACTATACCACTTTTTACCAGGAATACTAATATAACTTTATAAGATTGCAATGAGGATACAGATCACCCTTTCTTGGCTGGAAATTATTTCAAACTGTTCTTGAAATCTTTATTAACTATATTAATATGTTATACAGAATAATGTGTGTCTGAAGGGTGCAAGGGTGTGTGAGTGAGTGACTGTGCATGTGTGTGTATGCATGCATGCGTGCATGCATGTATGTGTGTGTGCATGTGTGTGAGTGTGTGCATGTGTGTGTGTATGTGTAGGTGTGCATGTGTACACGCACAAGTGCATGAACACATGGGTATGTGTTGTGTATGTATGTACAGTACACAGTATAGTTTACAGAGTTAATAATTTATAGTTTATGTGACAGTACAGAGATGATAATCTACCTTCCTCATGAATTTGAGCTCAGTTCTCATGGAGGGAGCATCAGAAGCTGATGATTCCAGAATATATTTTGAGATGAAAATAATCAGCTTTCAAATGTCTCCAAACCCTGAGCAAGTACAGTACAGCGTTCCTTCTCAATGCAAGAGCACATGTTTAATTACATTCCACATTCACTATACAGTTCACAAGTTTAGCAGTACATAAGATAAATGTCACGCAAAGTGAAGCTGAGACTAAGTGTCACAAATTATCTAACAGATAAAACTGAGCTTAGGAAAAAACAAACACCAACTTTGTTTTCACTTAGTTTACTTAGTTTGGTCTCTATCCCAGTTTTCCCCCTGCTTTTCACCACACCCTACCCATTTCGGCATTTGGAAGGGTCAGTTTAAAAAGACCCTGACTTGGCTGGTGTTCTTTTCTTCACATTCTAGCTTGTTAGAGATACACACAGAACTAGATGCTACGTATATAATATAGTATATATACATGTATAATTTCATTTTAAAATGAGAACGAAAGAGATGCAGTGAGGGTCATGTCTCAAACATGCCTAACATTACAAAAGCACAAAGACAAGTACAACCTCTTCGGATTGGCTGCTTTTGAAAGAGAAGTAGACCAACACAGTTATCAGCTTATCAGACACCATTATGGGTTCTTACCTGGATGCAAAACAATTTGAAACCTCTGATTCCTTGTAGAGAATGTTTGCAAAACAGTTGTGTGACAAACATTCTCAATCAGAAATGATCAGGTAGAGTGAGTTAACATTACAATGATTACACAGTGAGCCTACAGCTACAAATTATTAAATCATGTTTGCTTTATCTTTTTTAATTTGTAAGTTACCTTCAAATAATTCAGTCTGACTGATTCAGGTATGGGATTTTGCTTATAAAAAGGCTTTTTTAAAATTAATTTTTTTTTACTAAAACGAGAATAACAAGAGGAAAACCCAACTGACACTTGCAGCAGTAACAAAAGCGCAAGTAATAATTTTTGACAGGCTTCATTCAAAATGCATTACAATAAATTACATAATTAGTTACTGAAATATCAGAACAAATGTGACACTTGACTGATGACATAATTTTTCTTATCATGTTTTTTATATTATGTTTCATATTGAATTAATACCTCCCCCCCCCCCCCCCCCCCCTTTCTCTTTCTCTCTCTTTTTACTGGTTTTTTTTTCTTTGTCACATCTTACATTTACAATTACATCAAACAGCTGGGCCTACATTTAAAGTTAAACCAGTCTCAGCTGTAAGAAGTCTGATATATCGATAACAAATCAATGAAAGATACTAATATTCAAAAGTTTGTCGCATGCTTTTGCACTTTCACAGCTGATGAAACAAATCTGAAACTCTGGAAAGAAGCAGCAGCAGCAAGAGAGAAAGAGAAAGAGAAAGAGAGAGAGAGAGAGAGAGAGAGAGAGAGAGAAGAGTACATATATGTATGTATACATGTATATGTATACATGTGTGTGTGTGTGTGTGTGTGTGTGTGTGTGTGTGTGTGTGTGTGGTGGTGTGAGACTAAGACATGTATACATACATGTATACCTATACGTGTATGTGTGTGTGTGTGTGAGACTAAGACACTTTATACAGTAACTTGAGTAAGAGAGAGATATGTGAGTGCTTCATAAATACATACTTTTCGTAAACAAAATTGTTTATGTTGTATATAATACATACATAAAATGCATCTATATATATATATATGCTTGTGCAAGCATGCATCACTGATCTGAATGATCCCATGAGTGCACTGATATCAGATTGACAGAGATTGTAAGACTAACTCACTAAGACTCACCAGAAACTGAGAAAGAGACAGAGAACCCTGAGGTGAGACTTGAGCCTTGAAGGAAGGGAGGGCTGATTTTTCCCACCCAGTCCCCAACTTAAGCTGTTCTGAATTATGATGTTTTTAACTGCTCATGACTAATTATTTTTAAAAGTCCAAATCCTAGGCCAAGCCTATCCCTGCAAGTTGTGTGTGTCACAATGTGTGACTATTCCACACCCACATTCACATTCCTCTTACTATGTTAGTGTTAGGCCTACCACAAAAAAGTAGCGATCTGTCAGCCACCCCAACTGCCTTTAAACTGCTGAAACATTGTTTATGCTATCTGATCATTAGTTTCACGCTCAACATTCTCACATTTTTCATCTAGGAAAGAAAACCTGGGTCAAGAAACGTGTGAGGAGAAACCAAGCGTTTACAAGTACACACAAAGCAGACGACACTTTCACAGTTTTTGCAACGTACTATGCTGGAGAGGGAAAAAGATCTGTAAACAGCAAGCATAAGCACTGAAGTAATTTCAATAATTACGTCAAAGTACAATGAAAGAAAGGTCAATGTAACATCCATGACGCACCTGACTGACCTCACACAAAATGTTATTCCTTGCTTGATCAGCTACCGCTTCGCTTGTCCACCATTTTCAGTGTCATTGTGAGCAGGTGGCGCTAACGTAAGTTCCGATCACGTGACAAGAGAACAATGCCAGTCACTGTGGTTGAAAAAACGTTGAGAATTTCGGCATACAAACAAAACACAAGTGCAGTCGTTTTCTCCGGCTTCCCATTCCCTGAGCCTAACACTTCGACGTTCCCGTTTATGTTAGACATAACACAGTTCATTGTGGAATATTTACGCAAGAACAGCGGCATATATTATTTTGCTTTCACTTTAGGTGGGCGTGTCTTTTGATCACTTTCATGCACACACACATAGCTTGGTGTGCGTGTGCGCGCGTGTTGTGTTGTGTTGTGTGTGTGTGTGTGTGTGTGTGTGTGTGTGTGTGTGTGTATCTAGTTGTGGGAACTAGGTCTGAATAACAGAATAACAAGACTTACTTGCTTCACAGCATAAAAGAGAAGAGTGTCCTTTTGCTTGCTTTTTTAAAAGTGTTTTTTTTTTTTAAATTATTATTACCACAACTGGGAGTGTCTTGTGAAGGCGGCAAGTGAAGAAGGGGCAGGATGGAGGAAGGGGCAGAGGTGGGAGTGGGAGTGGAGCCTTGGGGCCATAACTAAAATACTTCACAACAGCTGATCAATATGAACGCGGTGGTAGATTGTTCCTGTTGCTTTCATTTTCTTTTTCTTTTCATTTTCTTTTTTTTTCTTTCGAGGATAATGGAATAAGTACTCATGCGCTTTTTTTGCATCCAGTCCCAGTGTGTATGCAGTTTTGTAAAAAAAAAAAAAAAAAGTCATCCGTTCCCACCGGCCCACAATGGCCTATCTATCTATCTATCTATCTATCTATCTGTCCCGTAGTCTGACGACCGTGGGGGCACCCTCAAAGACTCAACAACCAGTTCCCTCCATTCCTCTCTCTGTTCTGCCTTTCTCAGGGTTTTGTTGAGTTCTAGGCCTGTCCATTCGCTGATGTTATCCTCCCAGCTCTTCCTTGGTCTGCCTCTTCTTCTTCCTTCCTGGACAGTGCCTTGTAGAACTGTCTTTGCAAGTCCTTTGGATCTTGTGACATGCCCATACCATTTAAGTTTACGCTTTTTCACGATCGTTAGAAGGTTCTCATAGGGTCCAATGGTTTGCTGGATTCTGTTATGCACGCTTTCGTTGCTTATGTGGTCTTTGTAGGAGATGCCAAGGAGTCTCCGAAAGCATCTCATCTCCACCGCCTGTACTCTTCTCTCCAAATCTGCAGTCAGGGTCCATGATTCACAGGCATACAGAAATATGGATATGACAAGGGAGCGCATTAGTCTGATCTTGGAGATAAGTGAGATATTTTTATCTCTCCAGATGGTGTTTAGTTTTGACGAAGCTGTTATTGTCTGTGCAGTCTTGCATACTACTTCTGGCTTGGATCCCTGGTCTGATACAATGGCTCCCAGGTACTTGAAGCTTTGAACTGTTTCCAGCTTCTGGTCATTAACAATGGCCTACTCTTCGGAAAAGCGGAACAGGCTTTAACGTGTGTCCAATATGTTATGCGTGCGTTTGCATACGAGGCCTAGCTTTATAGTATCATCCGAAGGACTTTTGGGTGGAGTGGAGTCGGCACTGATGTTAACTCCAGAGGAAAAATCTTCTTGAACGAGATTCGAACCCAGGTCACTAGATCTCGAGCGCCATGCGCATCAACCTAACCACCGGGCTATCCCGTCCCCCAGGCTGATGCTGTTATTGGACGTTTCTCAGCTGTACACCCCAGGCGTCACCCAGAACTTGTACTGTATCTCAGCTCACCTATCACACCTGAGAATCACCGTGATGAAAGTACACACCTGATGGAAAGTTTGCCCGTGTGAGTTGCTCAGCTATCTCACCATAAAGACAGTCGGCCATGTTTCTGACGCCAGGACATCTTTTAAAGTTGTTTTTTTCAAAGCAAGTCTGGAAGTTCCTTGAAGTCAAAATGCGGCTACCTTAATTATCAATGGGGGGGGGAGGGGGGGGGGGGGAGCGGTCACATGCACAAAAATCTCACCATTGGTGAACCTGGGAGCTCTAGTGGAGGAACGAAAGAACGGTTTTAAATATTTATTTATTCTTTTATATCGAGGAAAATGGAATAAGCTAATGATTTTTTACATCCAGTCCCCGTGTGTATGCGGTTTTGTAAATTTTGTCATCTGTTTCCACCGGCACACAATGGCCTACTCTTCCGAAAAGCGGAACAGGATTTAACGCGTGGGCAAGACGTTCTGCATGCGTTCGAACACGGGGCCTCGGTTTATAGTCTCAACCGAAGGACGCTGGTAGTGCTGAGGAAATACAATTTTAAGAGATGCTGCAGAATGAACTGGTATCACACAGACGAGAGGGAACTCAGACACTTTTATCTATTCCTTCTTTTTAAAAAAAAAAGATTTAAAAGGGGCTTTCTTCCATACAATTCGAAGATTGCTCATATTCTTTTCGTTCTCCTTGTTTCCCTTCACCTTTGCTCGCTTTCCCATTTGACATGTAGTAGTTTCTTTCTACCAAACAGTGATCACCTGTTTATCTATTTGTTATCTACATCCTTCAAAAGTAATGCTTGTTTGCTTTATTTTACTGAAAAATACACGCATTTAGTCATCAAAGATGGTAGTCAGATGCTGTCCTTAATTTATAGGAGTGACATGTTGCGGGGACATCCCTTACAATATCAACGGGACTTTTGACAATGTCATCGTCCTTTCAAAAATATTATGAAATACATCTAGTATGTGATTAAAACTTCAGTAATATTCTATTGTCCCACACCAAAATTCGTAGGTAAGGCTTGTATACGTAGTGATACAGATCGAATTTGAAAGTATGTACATACATTGAATGTGCAAACAATGTAAATTTACGAAGTAGGGTCGGAAGTGTGCAGTGGTTTGAATCCCGTTTGGGCCTAAATCTCCCCCCCCTCCCCGTCCCCATCGATTAGACCGTGAATGGTGGTCTGAGTGCTAGTCTTTCGGATGAGAGGATAAACCGAGGTTCCGTGTGTTACACAAAATTATTTGGCGCACGTAAAAGAACCCACGGCAACAAGAGAGTTGGTCCTGGCAAAATTCTGTAGAAAAACAGCCACTCTGGTAGGAAAACAAATACAGTTGCAGACAGGAAAAAAAAAAATAATGGGTGGAGCTGCTCTTGTGGCGACGCGCTCTCCGGGAAGAGCAGCCCGAATTTCACGCAAATAAATCTGAAGTGACTTTAAGTGGTATAAAATAATGATGAAAAAATAAAATAAAATAAAATAAAATAGATAGCCTAGTTTGTTACAGCAAGCTGTTTAACTCCTACTATATGCACAAGCATACGAGGCAGTAAGTCAACGAAAAACACAGATATTTCAACGTTCTGGGTGAGTGATCATAAATGGGCCTGAAAAGGCGATAAAACTGAAAGTAGGTCACCCGGAATGAACAACAGAGGGAGATGAAATTAATTCCTTTTTTTAAATCCATCACTTTCAGTGTCATCAACCAACCAGCCAGTCACACTCAAGGGGCTTTGCCACCGTGACCTAGATATGGAAGGGGGAGTGGGTGGGGAGGGGGGGAGTGGGGGCAAGCATTTGAAATGGAGGATAGTTTTACAGTGCATATGAATCCATCATGTGTCGTCTATATCCACTGACTGTTGTGTCATTGATAGAAGCTCCACGAGTTTCTTTTCGTCAGAGAGAAAGGCCCCCCTCTCTCTCTCTCTCTCTCTCTCTCTCTCTCTCTCTCTCTCTCTCTCTCTCTCTATCTCTCTGTCTGTCTGTCTGTCTGTCTCTCTCTCTCTGTATACAGGTGTGAATGCATGAAGACTATACTACTATGTCAGCACTAAATGTTATGCATCCAGAATTTGACCTTTTGATGTGAATATGATATTTTTGTCTTTCTGTGGCTGTCATGTGTATGCTATATAGGTATTGAAGCTTAGCCCTGTCTGTCTGTCTGTCTGTATACAGGTATGAAGGCATAATATATATATATATATATATATATATATATATATATATATATATATGCATTCTTATTATATATATATAAATACATATACATATGTATATATATATATATGTGTATCCATATATATGTGTATCTATCTATCTATCTATCTATCTATCTATCTATCTATCTATCTATCTCTCTCTCTCTCTCTCTCTCTCTCTCTCTCTCTCTCTATCTGTCTGTCTGTCTGTCTGTCTTTCTATATCTTTCTATATCTGTGTGTGTGTGTGTGTGTGTGTGTGTGTGTGTGTGTGTGTGTGTTATAAAAACGAGATGTAATGTCGGCAAGTTTATGATAATTATGCAAGCAATGATTCTGTCGTTTTGTCGCCTTGTGTGTGCTTACCGGACCTTAGCGCTGTCTCTTTCTATGTCTGTCTCACACACACACATACACACAAACACACGCACGCACGCACACACACACACACACACAATCTCGCCATCACCCCCCCCCCCCCCCCCCCCCCCAAACTCATTCAGAAAGTGTGGTTAGATACTGGGGCATTATGCATCTCTGCTGTCTGTCTGTCTGTCTGTCTGTCTGTCTGACTGTCTGTCTGTCTGTCGATCATTTTCAAGGCTGTAATTTATCCCGTAACAACGGTTTCATTCCTATAGTTCATTGTACATGCTGCTTGCCATTTCTTTTAATATGAACCGAGTCTAGCCTTTTGTACGCATCTGAAACATGGACCACAACATCAGACATTGAAAGAGGAATACAGGCAATGGAGATGAGATGCTTTCGCAAATTCCTTGGTATCTCATACAGAGATCTCATAACTTAACAAGGAAGTAAAAGCCAGAATTACAAACGCCATCGGACAATATGGAGAACTCCTGACTTTAGTGAAAAAAAGCGCAAACTGAAGTAGCGCGGACACGTCACACGAACATCTGGACTGGCCAAGACTGTCCTGCAGGGAACAGTATAGAGAGGGAGACGAAGAGGCAGACAGAGAAAACGATGGGAAGACAACATCAGAGAGTGGACTACTGGCCTTGAGTGGAACGACCTGCTACGGACAGCAGAGAACTACAAGAAGTGGAGGAAGCTGGTTGCATAATCTTCAGTGGTGCCCCCAACGGTCTACTAGACTACGGGACAGGTGAAGGTGAAAGAGTCTAGCCTAGTATTATGTTTATTATTTAGTTGTTCTGAACGACACAGGCTACTGTCCATTATCACACTGCTCGCATTGCTTCCCCGGCAGTTATACAGGCTACCCCGCCTCTGATTTTAATAGTTAAGTGTCAACTCTGCTGGCTTTGTGCATCAATTTTCCCCTCGTCACATTTGTGTTTCGCTCATTGGCTAGAGCCCTGAGGTTCACCAATGGTGACATTTTGCGTATGCCACCGTTAGTACCCACCATCAACCTACTAGCCGTTTTCCGACTTCAGCCACGATGTCTAAACATGGCACCGGTGTGCACGTGTTTTCAAAATATTTTTTCCCCCAACCGTTCCCACCAACACGTAGTGGCTAGCACTTCCAAACGGCAGAACGGGTTTTAACGTGTGCGCTTGGTATTCTGAGTGCGTTCGCACACACGGAACCTCAGCTTATTGTCTAATCTGAAGAACCTTCCGAAGAGTGGGGTCGGTACCGATGTTCACTCCAGGGGAAATAATCCTGGTCTCGGTGGTGGCTTGACCCCGCAACGTGACATCACAGGTTCAGCGCTCTACCCACTCAGCTATCCCGCTGTCCCCGCCTCCTTCTTCTTCGCACTCCGTGCTACTGATCTTCACAGTCTTTCCACCGTCTCTCGATTTTACATTACCTTTAGGGGGCCTCTCAAATCACGAGCTGTAACCACTAGTGCTACCCCCCATTCCCCCCCCCCCCCCCCCCCCCCCCCCCCCCCCGCCCCTCCCCACACACCCTCGACATGTTTTGAATTGACATCTAATCCTCGTCACTGAAAACCCAGTAGCGAGTCAAAGAAAACAACAACAACAACAACAACAGCAAAGGCATGCTGCCAAGTGGCACAGCTGATTTTTCCCTCGCCTGGTATTCTTTATTGTATTGCAGCTTCATTAGCATCGCATTATGAATTTTCCAGGATGCAGTAGTTGTTGTGGTTGTGGTGGTGGTGGTTGTTGTGGTGGTGGTGGTGGTGATGGTGGTGTTTTGTGTTGTTGGTGGAGGTGGTGGTGGTGGTGGGACTTTTTTCACTGGGGGTGGCCTTGGTGGTAGTGGTGGTTTCCGCTGTGATGGTTATCCATGATGCTTTCCACGTCCTCCACTGGACAAAGAAACCAAACAAACACAATCTTTGTAAGAATGTGGTCAGCTTTACAACACATGCACGCACGCACGATTGCACACACACCCACAGAACATCTTGCGCACATGTTAAATCCTGTTCCGCTTTTCGAAAGAGTAGGTCATTGTGTGCCGGTGGGAACAGATGACAAAATTTACACAACCGCATACACACGGGGACTGGATGTTAAAAAGCACATGAGTGCTTATTCCATTATCCTCGATATAAAAGAATTTTTAAAAAAATAAAAAAATAAACATACACGCACGCACGCACACACATACGTGCACACACACATACACACACGCGCACGCACACACGCACACACATTCGAATTTTGTTGTTGTTGTTTTTGCTTGTTTGTTGTCTTTTTTAAAGTCTTATATCACCAAAAGTGGATAGTCTTAAAAATTGAACAACAACAACAACCCTCCCCCACCCCACACACACACGCACATGAGTTTTGATACACCACTAATTAAAAAGAAAGCAACTGAAGAGTAATGGTTATTAATCGGATTGAATGATTTAAAAAAAACACCATCCTAATTTATTAGTCTGAAAACATCTAATGCTTAAGATACGAGTAATTTGAAACGAATAGTATTTCTTCACACGTTAAAGATCCTGTGACTTATGTGACAATCATGGTCAATGTTCGAGAAGACTGTTTCATTTTGTTCGTTTGTTTTGAGTAGAGATGGTGTTTATCCCCAGGACTTGTCTGCTCTCTAAGCTATACCTGATCAAATCAAAGATTCATTATTTGATCGATTTCATTTGATCAGCTACTGCGATTGATAGATCGATCAGTCAATTGATCAATCGATTGTTTGACTTCATCAACTTAGGCCAGAATAATAGTGGTTGCTTGAGATGAAGGTAATAGCAAGACAAATCAAACGATGAATTGGTGGACGGATTGATTAGCTGGTTGATTGATTCATTATTTTGTTGATTGGTTAATTTATTGGTTGAACTCTGTAACAGGCTATAATAAGATAAATCAGATGATATTTAGTTGGTTGATTAATTAACTGATTGACAGGTCAGATTGACCGTTTGATTATTTGGTGGCTCGATTGAAATCTGTCATCTAGTTACAATACAGATTTAGCTTTTTTTGGGGGTCTAAGAAACATCAAAAATGAACTAAACAACTGGTTGAATGGTTGTTTGAATGGTTGGTTGGTTGGTTGGTTGGATTCCTGGCTGCTTGGTTGGATTCCGGGTCGGTTGGGTGATTGGCCGGCTGGTTGGCTGGCAGGACGACTGGTTGGTTGCTTGGCTAGCAAACTGGTTGATTGGTTAGTTAGTTAGTTAGCTGGTTGGTTGACTCTTTGACTAGTAGCAATCCGATTATTTAGTTGCTTGCTTGGTTGGGTGGCTAAGCTAACTGGTTGACTGGTTGGTAGATTGTTTACCTAACCAATAGCTACACGATCGATCGGTCGTTCAATCAATCAGTAGATTGATTGCGTGACGCGTGGGATAAAAGATCGATGTGTTTACTCACGGTTGAGACTGATGGAGTGGATGCGTTTATCCAAGCAGTGGAAGTCTGCCAGCAGATCCTGAAACGTCGCTCTCACGCTCTCCAGGTCGGAGCTCTGAACCTTGCTGGAGTCGCCGGTGATCAGACGCGTCACGTAGCGCTGCATGCACACACATAGAAAAAAACGTGTCGGTTACGGATTAAAATAATGTCATTGGCAGTGCAGGGCTACTCCGGCTGGTGGTCTCGCGACGGCCTGATAACAAAATAAGAGCTTTGTGGAAGAATGTGACGTGGGGATCTTAGATATGGTTGAGAGGGGTAGGGGGGGGGGGGGTGTGTGTGGCGGGGAGGGAGGGGGCAGGTGGTGGTGGTGGTGGTGGTGGGGGGGGGGGGAGGTTAGAGGGGAGGTGGGGGGGGGGGGGGGAGAGGCGAAAATGAAGAGGTGTAGAAATCAAGAGGAAAGGAATTGTCATCGACGATCAGGCAGTATACACAGCACGCACGCACACGTATCATCCTTCCCCCCACAAATGACATCACTCCCCCCCTCCCCCCGCCACACAAACATGCACACACAATCCTCTTCCATCCTCACACACACACACACACACACAACACACACACACACACACACACACACACACACACCACACACACACACACACACACACACACACACACATTACACACACACATACCATCCTGTCACTCTCTCTTCATATTATCTTGCACCCCTGCATACTCGCTACTGAGCTCATGTATCTCTCTCTCTCTCTCTCTCTCTCTCTTCTCTCTCTCTCTCTCTCTCTCTCTCTCTCTCTATCTATCTATCTACCTGTCTCTCTCTATCTCTCTGTCTCTCTCTCTCTCTCTCTCTCTCTCTCTCTCTCTCTCTATATATATATATATATATATAAATAAAATTATATGTATATGTGTGTCAAAGTCAAAGTGTGTGTGTGCCTGAGTGCGCGCGCGCGCGCGCATGTGTGTGTGAGTGTATGTCTTTCTGTCCACTGTGCTCACCTCAGTGTTAGACCTGTGGTCGACTAGATAACGGTATTCGATGTCAAAATTGTCTGCAATGTAAGCGTAGTAGCAGCTGTCCCCATGGACCACCAACAGCAGGTTTTGTAAGTCATGGTAGTAGAACTCATAGTCGTGGAACGAGGACTCGAAATCGTTAATGGCCAGAGAGCAGACCTGAAGAGAAACAAAACCCCGAAACAAACACAACACGATTATCGTTTAGAAACTGTCACCATGCGGTCCCCCGCATCCCCCACCTTCTGGAAATTCTGTGCTAGGAATTTCCTCTATTTTTAATTTTATCCCTCTCTTTGTTTCTGTCTTGTTCTTTTCTTTTTCTTCCTGTTACCTCTTTCGTCTTGGTCCATTCTCCTGCCTTTTAATTTTTTTCCAGAAAGACTCGAAAGATAACAAGTATTCTCTCTCATGCCCAAGTACAGTCGGATGCGGCTGGGCCTGACTTGTCAGGCGCTTATCGGCAGTGCAACAACGCATTTTGGCTTATATGACAGACAGCATTAGTGGCTTTCTGAGCGTTCATCGACGAAGAGGAAGAAGTATATAACTGCATAATGGGGTGGGGCTCAAAATCAGCTGTAGCTTGATGTTTTGCTGTATTGTTGTCTGCTTATGTTCTATGTGTATTGAATAACATTGATCATGTTTAAATCAAACTGTTTACAGCCTCGGACTACCTTGGAGACTCCAACTCCGAATTTTTCCTCAGGGTAACAGCTTGCCCTGCATACTGACTTACCCAGCCTTTGTTCTCTGGAGCATTAACACCTAGAGACCAACCAACTCCATAGTCTCTTCTAAGACCAACGGCTGCCAAGAAGAAATCAAACTGCATAGCACTTTGTGATGTTGTGGCTTAGTGGTTGAAGCATCAGCTTACAGAGAGGGAGCGATAGGTCCAGGGTTCAAACCGTTTCAAATCCGGGATAGATGATAAGAAAATCACAACAGGGAGAAAAGGTTGCATAGAATAGTCCTGATTTTTTTCGTTCCTCGGTTTGAGCTGCGAGGTTCACGAAGTGGTTGCATAGGTAACCAACCGTTTTTGTCCACCATGAAGGTGGAGTTGCATCCCGACATTGGGGATGTACACTGGGTATGCTCGTGTTTTCGTAACCCACCCAACGCTGACATATGTGAGCGGATCTTCATCGTGCTATTTGATCTTCTGCATGTGTTTATACACGATGGGAATTAAGGCACTGGCAGGTCTAACCTTAAAGTTGACCGGGGAGATCTACCCCCCCCCCCCCCCAACTTTATTCACTGTATGCTGACGAGATTCTAAACCATGACTTCATGGACCCATGGGATTGAAGTCAAATTTGAATGGTCTTAACGGCTGGGCTGCTGTAGCCTCTGCAGGGTAGTCCCCATGACTTGGCTTCTTGTTGGCCATTCTTTACGACACTGCACTGACCTTCTCTAGCAGTGTGTGTTGAAGGCAAGTTCAGACAATCCGTTGGCAAGGTACTGTGGTTGAGACAGTGTGCTGGGAAGCAATTTCTTCTTGTTGTTGTTGTTCTTCTTCTTCTTCGTCCGTTATATGAGCGAAAATGCGTCACGCTGCCGTTAAGCACCTGACAAGTCAGGCCCAGCGCATCGGACTTCGGCATACCAGAGAATTGTTATTTGTTTAAAAGTCTTTCTGGAGAAAAGGCAGGAGAATGGACCAAGAAGGCAGACAATAGACAATAAGGAGGTGGTAGGAAGAACAGGAACATGGCAGGAACAAAGAGAGGGATTTGAATCTGGCCGACAATGAGTGCTAGAGCCGAGTGGTTAAGACTGTTTCACTTCAATCCTATGGATCCAAGAGCACACACAGACACCCCCCCCCCCACACACATGCAGGAAGAGAGAGAGAGAGAGAGAGTGATCCACCGTTTCCTGTATGATGTGAATGCTGTTTGAAAAGGAGACATACATACATACATACATACATACATACATACATACATACACACAGACACATATATACAGATATACATACATACATACATAATACATACATACATACACATACATACATACATACATACATACATACATGCATACATGCATACACACATACATACATACATATATGCAGACGACAGACATGCATATTTGAATATATACATACATACAAAACATACAATACAATACAATACAATACATACAATACAATACATACATACATACATACATCCATACATACATACATACAGATAGACAGACAGACATGCATGCATGCATGCATGCATACATACATACACACACACACACACACACACACACACACACACACACACACACACACACACACACACACACACACACACAAGACCTTGAAAGACACACCCATCATTGCCTCAATAACGTGAGTGACATTTAAAACAAGGCACGCATTCACTGTTGAACTTTTCGTGAACGATTGCAAAGGTCACTGAACTGTCACCCAAAGGTCAAGAGCAATCAATTCAAAGTGGACGAAGACAGAGCAAACTATAAAAGAACAGCTTCTTCTTCTTTTTCTTCTTAACTTATTTTTTTTATTCAGTAATATTATAAATACAACAGTTACCATAACCAAAACAGAATGCAAAACGAAAACGATCGCAAAACAAAACAAATGCAGGATAAAGTCACACAAAATATGCTTTAAAATTCTTCTTCCTCCTCCTCCTCCTCCTCCTCCTCCTCCTTCTTCTTCTTCTTCTTCTTCTTCTTCTTCTTCTTTATGCCATTATTTTCCTTTAAATGTTAGGCATAATTTTCTTTTCTTTTGAATCTGGGACATATATTTCATTGAGTTGGCTATTGAATGAGAAGAAAGGCTGCAGCCCAGGCAGACAGACCAGCATCATCTGTGCCCTCTCTCTGCCATAGGCACTGTCTGTCATTCCCGTGTGGGACTGGCCAGCCACACCCGACGCTGTCTGTACCAGAATGAATAAAACCTAGAGCGCATCTTCATAGTCTTCCGAGACTGAAGGATGCCATGATGATATTGGTAGTACTGCTTCTTCCCCATAATGATGGTAATTGTTGGTTGTTTCTTCCTCCTCTTTTACTAAAATATTAAGATTTATATCCTTTGTGTTGTTGATGGATGGTGGTGGGATGAAGTTTTCAGGTGCTTGACTCGTTATGTTTTTCTTGTTTGCTACTTGCTTATTTGCCCCCCCCCCCCCCCCCCGCCCCCCCCCCCCCCCCCCCTTTTAAAAAAAAATCATTATCATAATTTGATTGTTTATTTCGCATTTTTAGATCTCTGTGTGTGCTTGTTTGTTATTTCATCATTGTCTTTCTGTTCTTGTTTCTTTTTTGTTTGTTTGTCATTGTTGCTTTTGTCTCCTGTATTATTTGGGGTTTCTTGGTTGGTTTTTTGTTTTTGTTTATTACCAATGTTGTTATTGTTGCTTTTAATCAGTCTTTTTTCTATATTGATGTCATCCTGAAAAGGGCGGGGACTGGATGTAAAAGAGCACATGAGTGCTTATCCATGATCCTCCAAATATAAGAATTTGACTGGACTCTCCCTCATGGAACACTCACAGCTTGTCATCTGTCTTAGGAGCGAAAATGCATTGTGCTGCCGTTAAGCGCCTGACAAGTCAGGCCCAGCCCATCCAGCAAAGACAGAATCTAGACTGGCTTTGGTGTACAAAACAGACAGTGCATTTACTGCCACCCACACAGAGGGAAACTTCATCCATACAAATGACCCCACTCCCACCCCCCACTGCCTCTATACACAAAACTACTTCATTCTTCCATACTCGTTCTTATTTCCAATGGCCTATCACAAACAATTTTGAACATGAAGATTGCTTCCTGTCGGTTGCTGCAGGAAATGTCTTCCCCTAGTTGTTTTATCATAGGACTGGCCAGTGCTTTAGTCTTCAGGTTTTTCAATAAGACATCAAGGCATGGAGGATTCTCCATAAACGCTACACTACCATGATCTAAGCTAGTTCTATACACATAATCTATCCATACTCTTTAAATTAACAGCCACCCCTGTCTCCATCACCTGGTCTAAGCATGCTGTGTGCGCGAGTGTGTGTGTGTGTGTGTGTGTGTGTGTGTGTGTGTGTGTGCGTGTGCGCACCTGTGTATGTGTGTGTGTGTGTAAATTTGGTATCTGTTTATCTTATTTATGTGCAATCGATTGCGTGTAAATGATTTGAACGTAAGGGCTTTGATTTTTGTTGCTTTACAAGAATCAACCCTATATAAATTTCATACATCATCATCAGGATCAGGATCATCATCATCATCATCGTCATCATTATTATTAGCCTATTATAAGGGATACTAGTTTCGTTGGCCATACAGTAAGAGCAGAGAACTACTACAGGCAGATCCACTCATAAGATGGCCCCAGGGTGGACCGTGAACGTCTCTGTTAAATGACCCACCTGACCCTGCCTCGAATTGAACCTGGATCCCTGACTTCAGGATCTGTTGTATGTGTCTTTGTTTCAGGAAACAATTTTGATTCTGATTCTGATTTTGATACGATATCGGACAAAATCCAGTCTGACCTCTCTCTCTGTCTCTGTTATTAAGGCTCTCTCTCTCTCTCTCTCTCTCTCTCTCTCTCTCTCTCTCTCTCTCTCTCTCTCTCAGGCCACACAGACAGACAGACAGACAGACAGAAAGATCCCTCACCACAAAGGATGCCAGAAGAAATGAACGGAACATGGTCGAACTTGTCCAGTAACGGATTCAAAGAACTTATCTCCGGTGACTGCCAAGACAGTCGAGGATCCTGACATTTAAAACTAATCTTCCTCTCCCTGCGTGCTTTATCTAATCCCACAGAGCGTGATGGTCAGGTGGGGTGTTGGCTTGTAATGCCTTGCAATGCATTGTATTGTATTGTATTGTTGTGAAAGTCGCGCCAGATTTCTCTGCGAGAAATGTGGGCCGCTCTTGCTGGGGTCTCTACAAGAAGGGTGCCACCCACCCTAAACAGGATTGTGGTTAACCCAAGCCTCTGTGTTTGATATCTCATAAAACTGAAGAAATAGTCAGGCAATAATATTGAGTATCTGGACTGTGTTGCTTGCGATTTAAATAGTGTCATTTTAAACAAAAGCAAGGATATGGGAGAAATCGATGATGAATTGTGGCCGTGCGAATTTCTCAAATTAACTCCCCTGATTGAGGGAACATTGATGAATTTAGTGATCTCAACGAAGGCGACAGTATCTCTACCCAGGGAGAGAATCTAAAAGTTTTGCGCATGCGTGCGAATTACCTCCCACGAGGAAGCGGGCCCTACCCCAAATAACGCGCAGTATTCTTTATTAGGGGAGAGCATTCAGAAGGGTGGTGCATTCGTGTGAGCGTGTCCGTGGGATAGGAATAAGAATAAACAAAACAAATCTGAATATTTTATCTGTAGTTTTCGTTCTTGCCCATATTTTTTATCAGTGGTGTTGGTTGTAGATTTTACTAGCACAGCCATTGCACATAAATAAGAAAAACAGATATCAAATTCACACACACACACACACACCCGCGCGCATGCGCACAGCATGCTTAGACCAGGTGATGGAGACGGGGTGGCTGTTGATTTAAAGAGTATGGATAGATTATGTGTATAGAACTAGCTTAGAGCATGGTAGTGTAGCGTTTATGGAGAATCCTCCATGCCTTGATGTCTTATTGAAAAACCTGAAGACTAAAGCACTAGCCAGTCCTATGACAAAACAACTAGGGGAAGACATTTCCTGCAGCAACTGACAGGAAGCAATCTTCATCCTATGACAGACAAGGATAGTTACTGTCTGCAGCTCACGGAGAACAGTCAAGCCAAGTCAGATTCTTTTATCTGGAGGATCATGAATAAGCACTCATGTGCTCTTTACAGCCAGTCCCCGCCCTTATCGGGATAACATCAATATAGAAAAAAGACTGATTGAAAACAACAATAATAAACAAATTATCATCATCAGACCCGTGACCTTAGCGGTCGCGGGGGAGACACGAAAGACGATGCCGTGGTAAGCCTCCTCCATCCATCTCGGTCCTCGGCTCTGCGCAGTAGTGCCGAGTCATTCATCCTGGTCCATTCTCTGATGTTGTCCGTCCATGACTTGTTCTGTCTTCCCCTCCTTCTACCACCTTCGAGTGTTCCCTGCAGTACTGTTTTTGGCAGAGTGTTGTTGCGGGTGACGTGGCCGAACCATGTCAGCTTTTTCTTCTTGACGATGGTGAGAAGGGGTTCCTGTGGACCTGCCAGCCGTGTTATTTGACTCTTGACAAATTCATTGGTCTTTCGTTCTCTCCAGGATATGCCCAGTAGTTTTCTATGGCATTTTGTTTCGAATGACTGGATTCGCTTTGCTGTTTCAGCAGTCAATGTCCAGGTTTCACTTCCATACAGCAGGATTGTCTGAATTAGGGCTTTGTAGAGCTTTAGTTTGATTGGGAAACTGATCTCTTTACTTTTCCATATGGTGGTGAGTTTTGTCATGGAAGATGTTGCCATGGCTATTCTGACTTTGATTTCTGTCATCGATCGCCCGTCCTTTGTGAGTGTAGCGCCAAGGTATTTAAAAGCGTCTACCTCCTCCAGTTGTTGGCCGTTCATGTAAATTTTAGCAGTGGCGTTGCTCGTGCTGTTCACAAGTACTTTACTTCTCTCCGAGCTCACCTCCATCCCATGCTCCAGCTCTGTTCTCAAGTCTGGTCGTAAGATCTTGCAGCTCTGTGTTACTTCCGCCCATGAGGTCAATGTCATCGGCAAACCGTAAGTTGTTGAGGGGTCTGCTGCCAATGGAGATGGTAGAGTGGAAGTCATGGAGGGTCTCTCTCATAATGTTTTCCAAGAACAGATTAAAGAGGACTGGAGATAACAGGCATCCATGTGGGACCCCAACTGTGGTTTTGAAGTAGTCTCCGACCTGATTGTTCAGAAGGACTGCACTTCTTGGGGTGTTGTATAGTGCTTGAATGGTTTGCACTAGTCCTTCTTCAATGCCAAACATTCTGAGGACCTGCCACAGGCCTTCGTGCCATACTCTGTCGAAAGCCTTCTTGAAGTCGATGAAGTTGTGGAACAGGTCTCTCTGATGTTGAAGATGTTTTTCCATCAGGATGTGGCAGTTAAAAATCTGTTCGATTGTGCTCCTGCCTGCCCTGAACCCAGCTTGTTCCTCTGCAAGGTGTTCTTCTGCCTCCTTCTTGAGTCGATTCAAAATAACTTTGAGCATGATCTTGCTGGCGTGGCTGATGAGGCTGATTGTTCTATAGTTTTGGCATTGGCGTAAATTCCCCTTCTTGGGCAGGGGTATGATGAGTGAATGTGTCCATTCTGTTGGCCACTGTTTTGTCTCCCAAATCTTCTGACAGATAGCTGTAACATATGTGATGACTGTTTCGCCACCATGCTTGAGCAGCTCTGCTGGTATGTTGTCTGCTCCTGGGGACTTTCCTACTGGTAAGCTGCGGATGGCTTCTTCCACTTCTTCCCTCAGTATAGGTAATGGCGAGGGTTCTCTTGATGTTGCTGCCTTCTCTTCTATTATGCTCTTGTCAGGTTGTATTGGGTAGTTGTACAGTTCTTGACAATATTCAGACCACCTGTTCAGTGCAGCTGAGCTTTCTGTGAGGAGGTTTCCGGAGCTGTCTTCAATGACTGATGATTTGGTTTGAAGTGGTTTTGTGAGTTTCTTCAGGGTGTCGTATGCCTTTTTACTGTTGCCCACTTTTCATGCTTTTTTCGATCTCATCACATTGATCACTGATCCACTTCTCTCTGGCCTTTAACATTGACTTCTTCACGAGATTGTTGGCCTCCCGGTATTCTTTAGGGTTGGAAGACCTGGTTGGTTTCAGTGCTCTTCTTGTATCGCAGAGGTCCAAGATGTCATTGGTAGTCCATGGCTGGTGTTTATTCCTCTGACGACCGAGTACCTCCTCTGCTGTTTCTTGGGCTGCCTCATTAAAGTTGTTGGTGAGGTCATTGATGTCATTGTCCAGGAGGGTTAATGCCGCAAAACGTCCGCCAAGCTTAGCTTGGAAGATCTCCTCGACATCTGGATCTTTCAGTTTGTCCACGTCAAATTTGATACGTGGGTTTGCAGGCTGTTTGTTTTTCTTCAGCTTCATTTTGAATACCAGCAGCACAAGGTCGTGGTCGCTGCCTATGTCAGCTCCAGGGTAGGTTCTTGTTCTGGCTCTGTTGATGCTGGATTTGAAGCGCCGTGGTGTTAAGATAAAATCTATTTGGTTATGGATCTTGCCGTTTGGCGCATGCCAGGTTGTCCTCCTTGACTGCTTGTGGGGATAGAGGGTATTGGCAATGGTAAGTCTGTGGGTGCAGGCAAACTCCAGCAGACGTAGTCCCCTGTCGTTGGTCTCCCCAGTTCCAAACTGACCAACTGTTCCGGCCCATTGGTTGTAAGAGTCAGGACCTACTTTGGCGTTAAAATCCCCTTGGATGATGATGATGTCCTTCTTGGGTATTTTCATAATGGTCTCTTCAAGATCTTCATAAAATTCTTCTACTTCTTCATCTGCATGGTCAGATGATGGTGCATAGATTTGTATGATGGTGATGTTCTTAGGCTTGGCCGACACCCGGATGCTGATAATCCTGCTGGAAGCTGGTGTACAGCTGATAATGCACCCCACTACTTCCTTTCTGACAATAAATGCCACTCCATGTTGGTGATGTTTCTCTTGGCCACTGTACCAGATCATAAACGAAAAACTAAACAAAAAATAAACACCCCCCCCCCAAAAAAAAAACCCCACCAAAAACAAAAAACAGGAGACAAAAACAAAAATAACGTAAAACAAAAAAGAAACAAGAACAGAAAGACACTAATAACATAACAAAAAAAGCACACACTCAAATATAAACATACGAAATAAATAATCAATTTATGATAACGATAAAAAGTGGGAGCAAATAAGCAAGTAGCAAACAAGAAAACATGAACGAGTCAAGCACCTGAAAGCATCATCCCACCACCATCCATCAACAACACAAAGCATATACATCTTAATATTAATTTTTAGCAAAAGGGGAGGAAGAAACAACCAATAAATATCATCATTATGGGGAAGAAGCAGTTCTACCCATAGCAAACTAGGCTCGATTCCCATCACAGTCTTAAGGGTTGGGGGCTTTCACCCCGCAGTCAACACCTAACTACAGTAGCCAGGCTGTGGGCTCATTGATGAAGACGCCTTTCCAACTCTGCCTCAAGTCACACTTACTTCCTACCTAGGATCCTCCTCCATCATTCATAAAAACAACAACAACAACAACAACAACAACAACAACAATAATAATAATAATAATAATGATGATGATGATGATGATGATAATAATAAAAATGGAATATATGTAGCTGTTTCTTGCAAGAAACAAATCAAAGCACTCACATCTGCACTGTCGAGCATCATCTACTTTACAGATGCAATTTTGAGTCTTGCCTCAAATTACTTGACAAACACTACAGGTGTCTGTATTTCTCAAGCCTGTGGACACTATGATATCTATCTATCTATCTATCTATCTATCTATGGTCAAATAGTATCAAAGCATGCTGGGATTCCCTAGCATCATCATGATGCCATCCTAAACACCACTGCCGAGCCTGAAATACAGAAGTAAAGGTGTCCCATAATCTATAATGTCTGTAGGGGAGCCAGACGTCAGAGACCTCACTTCTCTAGGGGCCAGCATATTGAGGGCGGCGCCCACATCCTCTCCCTCGCTGCTTTACCTTCCCTGACCCTAAAGAGGGCAGGTATCCATTTACAGCTGGGTGAACTGGGAAACTGTACTGAAGCCAAGGCGCGCAAATGATCACCCATCCAAGTGGTAACCACGCTCGATGCTGCTTTAACTTGGCTGGGAGAAAGCGAATGCTCTGACCACTGAGCTGTACCGTCCCCATAAATACTGAAATACACACAGAGAACAATCTCCGACTGTGTGACCCTGAATTGACCCTGAATTTGTCCTGGTTTCCCCGTTAACCTCAAAGCTGTTGGAGTCCCCGATACACTATAGTTGTTACACCCTGATAAGGCCACTGTAGCGGGCAGGCCAGCCATTGTTATCAGGGACTGTGTACCAGTCAGGAGAGATAACGTGATACAGTATGCTTCCTCATACGTCCCCCCTCCCACTTTTTTCCTTCTTTATATATATATATATTATTTTTTTTTTTTACACAGGACAGACTTTTAAAAATTATTCTGTTTATATCGAGGATAATAGAATACGTACTTATGTGCTTTTTTTTTTTTTAAACATCCAGTCACCATGTGCATGAGGTTTTGTAAATGTTTGTCATCTGTTCCCACAGGCACACAATAGCCTACTTTTCCCAAAAGGGGGACAGGTTTTAATGTGTGCGCAAAATGCTCTGCAGGCATTTGCAAACAGGACTTTGGTTTATAATCTCATCCCAAGGACATTTTTGGGGGTAGGGGGTGGGGGTGGAGGGGGAGGGGTGGAGTGAGCTCTGATGTTAACTCCAGGTGAAAAGTCCCCCCCCCCCCCCCCCCCCCCCCTATCCTGTGGATCCGTGCGTGGTCTAGAGGTAACTCGCCTGCCTAGAAAGCGAAAAGTCCGGGTCGGAAGTGTGCGGTGGTTTGATCCCCATTTGGGCCCGAAACTTTTCCCTCATCCATTAGACCATGAGTGGTGGTCTGGGTGCTTATCTTTCGGATGAGACGATAAACCGAGGTCTGTGTGTTACACATAACTGTTTAGCGCACGTAAGAGAACCCACGGCAACAAGAGAATTGTCCCTGGCAAAATTCTGTAGAAAAAAGCCACACAGATAGGGAATCAAAATCAGTTGCAGACAGGAAAAGTAATGGGTGACCCTGTTCTTGTGGCGACGCGCTCTCCTCAGGGAGAGCAGCCCCAATTTCACGCAGAGAAATCTACCGTGATTTGAAGTGGTATGAAATGAACTAAAATAAAATGAAATCCTGTCCCCCTTAGATAAAGAGAAAGTTTAAAGGAGGATGGGGGGGGGGGGGGGGGGGGGGCGGCTGATTTGAATAGAGGGTTGACTCTTCTGTAAGGGTAGAGACAGACAGACAGTCAGACAGACAGACAGACAGCAGACAGAGAGTTACATTTTGGTTTAGATCATGTTTATTCATAAAGAATATATATACATTATTAAACACAAATCAAAGTTAAGAGCAGCAACAAAGAAAATAGCTAAAACTGGCCCTAACACAGAAAACTTTCAACTTACTAGTTCTTTTGCTGCTAGTAGGCATGCCTTCATAGGAAACCAAATAGATTTGTATGTACAGCACATAATTATTTGACGCGACTTAGAGAAAGAATCCAAAGCAGCATAGAGTTGTGGCTGTGTATGGTCCGAAGTAGATTTCATTTTAATAAGCAATTAACATTAAAAAAAAATCAAAGTAGGGGAGAGAAAAACAACAACAACAACAACAAAAACAACAACAACAACAACAACAGAGTAGCGGTGTACCAATGCAACGCAGGCTCTCTAAGAAATGCAGCCCGAATTCCATAAATGCTAATTCTTCTTCATCCAACGCCCAGATAGCAACTATTGTTGTCTGTGATATGAACGAAACTGGGTTACCCTGTCATTAAGCACCTGACAAGATCAGGCCCAGCGTATCCGTCTCAGGCATGGCAGAGAGCTATCTTTTAGTGTTTCTGGAAAAAAAGGCAGGAGAATGGGCCAAGAAGGCAGAAAACAGACAAGAAGGAGGTAACAAGAAGAAAAGGAACAAAGCAGAAACAAAGAGAGGGATAGAAAAGAGGGAATTACTAGCACAGAATTTCCAGGAGGTCGGGATGCTATTTTTTTTTAATCATACCATACAACGGTTTCCTTCAAATATCATAGCACTAGTTTCAGCTCTTCAATACACCTCTAAAGATCCTAGGGGGAAGCTGTAGATGCCACGTAGCCGTCTGGTTACTCACTGAAGCTGGCCCTGCAGCGGAATGTTTAATTGATGGTGTTTTAGCTCTTTAAAAAAACACAGAAAAGAAATACTTTACTTTTTTCTGTTATGACGAATATAACATATTGTTCCTGAACTTGGGCTCCGAGGTTCATCACTGGTGAAATGTTGCGTATGCTAACGTTTTGGCAGCATGGAGGTAGCCGCTTTCCGACTTCTGGAATGTGTGCCGGGTATGTCCGTGTTTCCATAAAACACTGACATGAATAACGGGATCTTTAACGTGCATATTTGATCTTCTGCATGTGTATATACACCAATGAACTCTGTAACATACAAATGTAACAAACATTAACAATTCTTTTAACATACAAGTGCAATACACACCAGGCCCAGTCCGAATTCCGTACTGTTTGAATTAATCTTCACGTACATGTTCCTCTCAAATTGCTCAGTTATAAAATCTTAATATACATGTTCCTCTCAAACTGCTCAGTTATAAATTCTTCATGTACATGTTCCTCTAAAACTCCTCAGTTATAAATTCTTCATGTACATGTTCCTCTCAAATTCCTCAGTTATAAATTCTTCATGTACATATTCTTCTCAAATTCCTCAGTTATAAATTCTTCAACAACATATTCCTCTCAAATTCCTCAGTTATAAATTCTTCATGTAAATGTTCCTCTCAAACACCTCAGTCATAAATTCTTCATGTACATGTTCCTCTCAAATTCCTTAGTTATAAACTCTTCATGTACACGTTCCTCTCAAATTCCTCAGTTATAAATTCTTCATGTACATGTTCCTCTCAAATTCCATTTGCTTCTCCTCTGTGTTCAGAACTTTAGTGTCTAACAAAGGCAGCTCGTACTCCCTCTTACCCATGACGTAGCACTGCACAAACTGATCTCCAAGCAGGCACCGAAGCTGCTCGTCCTCCTCCAAAGCCTTCAAAGCATCTCCCAAAGACTTGGGCAGCTCCTCCCTCTCTTCCATGGCCTCAGGACAGGTCAGTTTTCTGCTGATTCCATCCAGACCAGCAGCTACTGTCCCGGCAATAGCCAGGTAGGGACTACAGGGTCCGGATGGCAGGCGGTTTTCGAAGAACACGTTGTCGTGCGCGTTGCGGACGCGGACCAAGGCATTGCGGTTGTCCACGCCCCAGTTGATTTTTCCTGGTGCACCCAATTGGAAGAGCCGGCGGTAGCAGTTGAGGGTGGGACAGCAGAGAGCTGTGAGGGCAGGGGCGTGAGTCAGGACTCCTGCCAGAAAGTGTCGTGCAGTGCTGGACAGCAGGTCTGGGTCTGCTGTGTCCGACATCACACTCTCCAGCTGGTCTCCTTTCTGAGGAATGGCATTCAAGACAGATCATAAATGTCAACATCTGTATAATTTTGATGATAAAGATGAAAGTGATGAGGAAGAGGAAGGTGGTTATCCTCATCATTTTATTGTTGTTAGGGGAGTTTTGGGGGTGGTGTAGTCCCTTGGCTGTCTCAGCTTCACTAATGAGGGATTCTGGCTCTAACTCAGAGCTGTTTGTGTTGATATTAAATATCATTTTATGGATTATACTCTTCTTGGTCGTTGAATTATGTCTTGCTAAATTCATCCCATCTTTTAGAGTGTTTTCTGGCTCAGTAAGGGCAGTCCCATCTGAGGTACTGACACATTGATTTTTTTAAAATATGAAACTCTTATTTGTTGTACAAGCGATATCTTCTTCATCATAATCTTAGATAGGATGAAAGAAAAAGTACAGTTTGAACTATCAGACTGTCAGACAGGCTACAGAACAAACAACGATCTTGTTATTCGGGCTTCAAAACATCATTGAAAAGGGGTGAAAAATACAAATGTTGAGCTTTTGATAATCCTCATAGACTACTGCAAAGCCTTTGATAGTGTAATTCACCAACATGTTTTTGACACAATGTATAAAAGGGGCTTTTCAAAACACACCATCTCCCTAATTTTCTCACTTTATGAAATCCGAAGGGGCACTATCAGATGGGACAGCCAAAAATGTGAATTTCTGAACATCTCAAAAGGAGTTAGACAAAGACGCATGCCCTCACCACACCTTTTAAGAATATACAGAGACAAGTCATGAGAGAGTCTGATATTGAACACATTGGCCTCAAAATGGGTGGCAGAAACATAGCAACAAATCTGCCCTATGCTGAAGATACAGCACTACTAGCTGATAAACATTAACAGCATGAAGAGAGTATCGCAGAATTGATGTAACAGGAAGAAGAGCCAGTCCCAAGCTAAATGCCGAAAAGACCAAAGTGCTGCATGTTGCCATAGCCAGCTGCCAAAAAGAATATGAAATAAAGATTGACAAAACTCCTATAGAAAATGTCAAAGACTTTAAATATCTTGGTTCAGTCAAAACAAATAATGGATCATGTACCAAGGACATAAAGATGAAAAAATGTATGGCTAGAAGTAGAATGACCCAACTAAATAACGTCTGGAAAGATTGCAGCATTCCTTACCAGTCAGAATGTGTTGGCTGAGGCCATCAGGCAGACATGCTACAGGAGAAGAATGGGCACTGTGCATCAATCCCGCAGAAGTCAGAGGAAAAGAAGAAACACAGAGTTAATATACTGCCTGGGTTGTACTTGTATTTGTACACCACGAATTTCAACCTGCTCTCCCAGGGATAGTACGTTGTCACAATGGCAGCGCCACCCATTATTGTTTTTTTCCTGTCTGCAACCCCCTTTCCAGTGGAGTACAACCACGTAGTGAATTATCAAGGACTAAATGAGCATGACGGTCAACATATTCTTGTTGGGAATGGTGAAATGCGACCAGAGCAGGTCGAGGTTTCTAGGTGAGTAACAGGGGACACTGGGGGCACAGGCATTGTCTCTGTGGAGGCTGGTGGCAGAAGTGATGGCCATGGTGCCTGAGCAGATGAACCCAGTCTCTTGCCATCTGAAGCTGTGGGTGGTGTCACAAAAGCAGCTTTGAGATGGTCGATTGAGACCTTCTCTGAATGACCTTTGATGTCCAGAGAGAAAAACTGGTCACTGATGTCAATTATGCAATAAGGGCCTTCATAAAGTCGCTGAAGTGGACGCCAGTGACAGTTTATGTGCAGATGTAACTTGTGGAGGCCAAGTTTGCAGGTACATAGGTAGATTTTTGTCTTTGAAACTTGGGTGCTAGAGGTTGTACAGAGTGCATGGTGTGTTAGGCATGTGTAAGAAATGTAGAGTCTGTTCCAATGGTCTGTGCATCAGGTGGCTGAAGAAATTCACCAGGAAGGCAAAGAGGTGAACCACAAGCTCAGCTGAAGAACAATCTTTTTCTTCTTCTCCCCTTCGCTTTACACCATCAGATGTGTCTGGGAAAAATAATGGCAAGTCTTTTCCAGCTCCTGTCATGGGCCGTACAGCTTGGTTTGCAGGGTTATTGCCAATGGCCACACCATCTTCCTCAGGTCACTGCTGTATAGCGTGCACCTTTGAAAGTTGTGCTTGCCAGCCTGGTGTTTTTTTTTCAACAGGCACACAGGGGAGAAGGAAGCGGTTTCAGCTTTAATGAACATGAGGTGATTTAGCCTGTTGTGCCCAGTGCAGAGTCTTAGAATGATGACTTGTTCTTCTCTTCTGAGATGGTGGTAGTCATTGATTTAATGATTGGTTTTGTTTAATGGAGGGTGAGGCTTCTTTTGCAATGTTCTTTCTGTGTCCCCTATTTTGCAAGTTCATCAGCCTGTTTGTTATTAGGTGTACATCTGCAGACAAGGCCTATAGAACTACAAGGCATCAGTGAAATAAAAAAACCCACATTTGCTCACGTTCATCTTTGGAGTGTCTGCTCTGCAAGCCAGTCAAGGCCAGTGATGCGTGCTTTGAGTGCTGCCTTCAGCTGATGGTGGAAACGCTCAGCCATGCCAGTTGCCTGAGGGTGATAGGCTGTGGCCATGTGTGTCTCAATGCCCAAAAGCTTGTTACACTCTGCCCAGAGAGTTTAGGTGAATTGCCTACCGCGGTCAGAGACAATGTCTTCTGGAACTCCAGACCTGGTGATCCAGAGATGGATGAGGGCCACAGCACAGGTAGAAGTATGGGCACCCGAAAGGGGAATGGCTTCTGGCCATTTCCTGGCGGCAAAGCGCAAACGCTGACAACTAGAACGGGGGTGGCGAAAAACAAAAACTGAAATAAACAAACAGCTCTTTCGAAAACAAACCAACAAAGTAAAAACCTTAATCCACTCAGCCAAGACAAACTACTACTCTGCTCAAGTTCTCAATGCAACATCCATGAAATCTCTTTTTTCCCCTCACCTCAACTCTTCTTGGATCCGAAAAGACAAGCCCTCTGCCTACTGTCCACAGCAACTCTGAACTTCCTGATATATTTTCTTCGTTCTTTTCTGACAAAGTCCGTAAAATTCGCTCCAGACTGGATCAGAGTCCCTTCCAACCTGTACCTCCTGATCCTTAATTCACTGGCACTCCTCTCCTTTCCTTTCAGCCAAAAAGTGAGGAAGAAACCAGGAAAATTCTTGATAAAATGACCATAAAATCATGTGTTCTTGATCCTATGTCTGCTTCTCTTTTCACACAGTGCCTTTCGCAGCTTATACCAACTATCACAAAGATTGTGAACTTATCTCTTCTTTCGGGAATTTTTCCATCAGAACTCAACACTGCAATAGTTACACCTCTACTCAAAAAGCACGACGTCGACCCTAACATACTGAAAAATTACAGGCCTGTTTCTAACCTACCTTTCATTTCCAAAGTCATTGAAAAAGTAGTTCAGAAACAACTCAACAGCCATCTTCATTCAAATAGTCTCCTTCCCGTATTTCAGTCTGCCTATCGTGTCAACCACAGCACCGAAACCACCCTAGTCCACACGTTTAACACGCTTCTAAACGCTTCTGACTCAGGGAAAATGTCCCTTCTCACTCTTCTCAACTTATCTGCAGCATTTGACACTATAGATCACTCTATCCTTCTCTCTTGTCTAAAAAAACAAAAACGTTTGGTATCAAAGGTACAGCCCGTACCTGGTTTAGTTTATACCTTACTGACCGATTCCAGACAGTCACAGTAAACAAGATTCAATCAATTCCTGCCAAACTGAAATGTGGAGTCCCACTGGGATCAGTTCTGGGCCCTGTGCTGTTCACTCTCCACACTGTTCCACTCTCATATATATTCACCATCACCAGATCAACCATCATTTCTACGCTGGTGACTCTCAGATTCAAAGCAGTGACACTCCTGAAAATCTGCCTTCTCTCTTGATAAATATGTCACTTTGCCTTCAAGACATTCAAAATGGATGATACAAAACAAGTTGCAGCTAAATGCAGATAAAACTGAAGCCATGATTGTAGGGACCAAACACAAACTCTCTTCCATCACAACAGCTTCAATATAATTTGGCAATACGTCAGTTCCGCTATCCACTGCAGTCAAGTATCTAAGTGTTGTTATCGACAACACACTCTTTATGCAAAAATTCATCACCCAGACCTGCCAGTCTTGCTACTATCAATTACGGCGTATAAGTGCAATCCGAAAGTACCTGTCCACTGATGCAACATCCAAACTTGTCCCATCTCCTATTCTTTCACGTCTGGACTATTGCTATTCTCTTTTGGCTGGTCTGGTAGCATCATCTATCCACTTCCTTCAACGTATTCAAAACTTTACAGCTCGATTAGTCATCAAGAAGAAAAATATGAGCATATTACTCCTCTCCTGCAATCTCTCCACTGGTTGCCTGTGCCACAGAGAGTAAAGTACAAGATCAGTACCCTCAGTTACAAAGGCCTACACAAAACAGCACCCTCCTACCTCTGTGAATGTCCTCACCTGTACACTCCTTCTCATTCCCTTCGCTCTGCTACAAATACCTTGTGCTTACGAATACCTAGATTAAACTAATCCACTGTTGGCCCTCACTCTTTCTCTATTTCTGGTCCATCAATCTGGAATGACCTCCCTATTCTCACTTCATGGAAAGCTTACTTATGACAGCTTTACATCCAGCCTATTTAAAACCTAAGATTTTCCCCTCCTGTTTCATCTCATATCTGTACCTGCCTTTAACAGCCAAATTCCATCACCCTGCTGAAGTGTATACCTGTGTGTGTGTGTGTGTGTGTGTGTGTGTGTGTGTGTGTGTGTGTGTGTTTGTGTGTGTGTGTGTGTGTGTATACATTTGAATTTGTTAAAATATTGTTAATCATTGTTGGTTGCATGTGTAGGAGCGGGTTGAATGCAAGCGCTCTGATTTGTATTTTCAAGATATAGCGCTATATAAATTCCATTTATTATTATTATTATTATTATTATTTGGTGAAATGGTCAGTGATGGTGAAGAGGTAGGTCATGCCCTGGCTGGTTGGCAGAGGCCCAACAAGGTCTTCATGCAGACTGCAGAATCTGGTATATGGTAGTGGAGGTTCCATTAGTGGTGCTCTTGTGTGTCAATGGATTTTTAAAGTTTGGCAGGCATGGCATTCTTTGCACCACTTGTGCATGTCACGTTTCATACCATGCCACACAAAACATTGACTGATGGCTGACTGAGTGGGGCGTGCACCTGCATGTGAGAGTCCATGTGTCTGGTCAAAGACTGGGTGAGTCCATGAGTTTGGAGGAACAGGTCTTTGAACACCAGTGGATCACGTCCGGGTCGCCTACATAGGATTACTATACATGATTACTGTGTTATAAAAGCACTGGAAACTCTTGTCTAAGTCCCACAACTTTCATGTCTCTGCTTTAGGCAGAATCATAGAGGACGTGATGTGTGTAAAACAAAGGAAGTAAATCACTTGTAATAGTGCGATACTACACTATCATCAAAATGGCATTTTCTCGATACTCGAGGCAAACACTAGAGTGTTTATGATTGACCCTTGAAAGGGAGGAGGGGAGTACACCACACTACAGGAACAGCTTACTGCACATTAACTTCCCCAGAGAGATACAACAAACTGACCTTGGTCCACAAAGAATGGTTCAGGTGCAACCCTGTTGCCATGTGCTCCACCTGAGGCTTGGACATGAAGGTGGCCAGGTATCCACGTGTCTGGAAGAAGCTCTTCACAGCATTCTTCACGTAGAAAGCCACGTCTCCTCCACGGGTGCCTTCCTGTGGTTCTGTGGTGATCTCCCACTGTCCAGGTCTGAATTCTGGAATGAGGGAGGACACCTCTACCCCCATGACCTCCAACATGTCAGTCAGGTCACAGAACAGGTCTTGATGCTGCCCCCAGACCCTGACATCCCAACAGGCAGCTGTGTTTCCACCTAAGGGTTGTAAAGTGTCCATCTTGAACACGCTGAACTCGTACTCAAAAGCTGACTTGAACACCAGCTCATGCTGTTCCCAAAGCCTGTCCAGTTGAGCTTTCATCAGCTGTCGTGGTGAGGTCAGATTTGGCGTGCCATCATGTGTGACCAGGTCACAGAGGACGTTGCCAACACGACGACCTTCCTTCCCCACCCAAGGCCAGGGGGTCAAGGTGTCTAGGCAAGGTCGCATGTCCTCGTTGGGAAAGTTTTTACCCAGCACTTTGAAGATGGAGAAGGGGGTTTCAAAGTTGGGCCCGACACAACATAAAGCTGAAAAATAAAAATGAACATTGCCTATTTTGAAACCAGTCTGCTGCAACGACATCATTGTTTTCAACAGTCTCAGTTGCAACAATACAATGGCATTGTATTCAATACAGATACACACTACAACAATACAATAACATTGTTTTCAACAGATACCTGCAGCACCACAGTAACATTGCTTTCAACAGATACCTGCAGCACCACAGTGACATTGTTTTCGACAGATACCTGCAACACCACAGTGACATTGTTTTCAACAGATACCTGCAACAGTACAATGACATTGTTTTCAACACAGATACCTGCAACAGTACAATGACATTGTTTTCAACACAGATAACTGCAACACCACAGTAACATTGTTTTCAACAGATACCTGCAACACCACAGTAACATTGTTTTTGACAGATACCTGCAACACCACAGTGACATTGTTTTCAACAGATACCTGCAACACTACAATGACATTGTTTTTGACAGATACCTGCAACACCACAGTGACACAATAACATTGTTTTCTGTTCAATGGATACCTGCAACACCACAGTAACATTGCTTTCAACAGATACCTACAACACCACAGTGACATTGTTTTCAACAGATACCTGCAACACTACAATGACATTGTTTTTAACACAGATACCTGCAACACTACAATGACATTGTTTTTAACACAGATAACTTAAACAGCAAAATGCCATTTTTTTTTGGCATTGCCTATTTTCAAGACTTGCTGGTCAGATTACACTAGCATGAAAAGATTACAAAACAGCTTTTAAAGAGTTAGGAACCCAAGAAATGAGAAAAAACCTCGAGGACAGAGATGAATGTATGTGTGTGTGTATGTGTGTGTGTGTGTGTGTGTGTGTGTGTGTGTGTGTGTGCATGCATGTGTGTGTGTGCAGGTATGCTCTACTGGACAACATTTTAAACTTCTTGAGAATCAGGCATTTTCCGTTTTTTCCTCCCAACACTCCAAGGTCCACCAGTGGTGAGATTTTCGCCTATGTGATTGATACATTTTACCCCACCATTAAGGTAGCTGCATTCTGACTTCGGGGATTTCCACCTGATGATTGTGAGATTGTTCATAGCTGCTTACCAAGAACAGGGTCAGTTTTGAGAATTCAGGTTTTTTCTTATTTTATGTGTCGTGTATGGGGCTCTCCCAAAAGGTGGTGACCCTCCTGGGTTGACCCTTATGGCTGGCCAGGATGTGGATACAGGGAAGAACGACTGAAGAGTTTGATTTCATTTTGCTTTAATCTGTGTAGCATTGCACAGTTTTATTCTGAGATTAATTAAACTTTGACCATGTGACAGCCCTGATGGGACTTCTAAGGTCGGTAGAGCTACAAACAATAGGATAGGATTGGATTGGTGTTTGTGTGTGTGTGTGTGTGTGTGTGTGTGTGTGTGTGTGTGTGTGTGTGTGTGTGTGTGTGTGTGTGTGAAATCAAAGTCAAAGTCAAGTCAAATTCAGTTATTTACTTACTGATGGCACAGTGAATAAGTTATATAATATGTGCTTGTTTTCATCAATCAATCCTTTTTAAGCTGTCAGAATGTGTATGGGTGCATTGTTTGTGTGCATGCGTGTGTGCATGCACATGTAAACACACACACACACACACAAACAGGAGGGTGGCAGGACGGTTAAGACATTTGCCTGCAAACAAGTAAACCTGAGGTTCTGGGTTGATTCCCAACCTCGCCCTTTCTTCTCAGTTTGATGAAAACAATCAAACTGAATGTCAAAGTCCTTGGATGAGACTATGAACCAAGGCCCCAGCACATCTTGCCCACACATTGAAAAACCCTTTGGTCTTTTGGAAGAGTAGGGGACAGTGTGCTGGTAGGAACAGATGACAATAAAAACAAACGGACATGCACACATATCTCTGTTTATACACCATCCCCGAATTTAAAAAAAAACAATGAAGAAAATGTATTGCTGTTAAAGCTTTACCAGCCATACAGCAGGGTATGTCATAGCTCATGTCAACAAACCGTTTTGTTTTGACAATTTATGTCACATGCAAAACCAACTGTAATACCATGAACTTTACATGGAAACCAGGTCAGCACAATGTTATGTTTAAAATGACTTGGCAACACAGTGAAGAGCAAAAGGCAGGCACTCACCCTGAGTTAACTACTCCTAACAATACAGGACTGCCTAAGGCATGTAAATGCCCCAAGGCTGCTTCTGGTGTAGACTTCCATATACAAGAAAGAGAAAGACAAAGTGTGTGTGTGTGTGTGTGTGTGTGTGTGTGTGTGTGTGTGTGTGTGAGAGAGAGAGAGAGAGAGAGAGAGAGAGAGAGAGAGAGAGAGAGAGAGAGAGAGAGAGAGAGAGAGAGAGAGAGATTACAGAATGCATACATATAACAAAAGTATTGACTCAACACCCTCACAAAACCTTTCAGACATATGACTCTGCTACTAATAAGGAGAAGTAAAGAACAACAAAAACCCACATATATATATATATATATATATATATATATATATATATATATATATATATATATATATATATATATATATATGAAGAAGAAAACGACATTGTATCATTAGAATGATAATTAATGTAAAATTACTCCGTGTATATGTATATGCTGTCCGTCGTGTCCGACGATGACCTCCAAAACAGTAGAGGAGGCAGCTGC
>CM054143.1:3736413-3788913 GCA_028751875.1 Rapana venosa | reverse complement strand
AAATCTCTCTCTCTCTCTCTCTCTCTCTCTCTCTCTCTCTCTCTCTCTCTCTCTCATATATGTTATGAAGTATTATGTTTCACTGATTATTACAGAAGTAAGCTTGTGGATTTTTCAATTTTCTTTGTTATTTTGCGTTCACTAGTTGTACTGCTATAGAAGGCTGGATGTACAAAAGCAACCCTCAAGCTTATTCCTTCACCTTCTGAAAATAAAATTCAATCAATCAATCAATTTCTCTCACACACACATGCACTCACACACCTGAAGGCATGAATACACCTTGCATGCGCCTGCACACACATACGTACACACATATGCGACACACACACACATGCGCACACACACTCACACACAGACATGCACACACACACACACACACACACACACACACACACACACACACACACACACACACAGGCCCGGGTTTGATTTCCATTCAAGGGAATATTTTCCACTGGAGTTAACATCAGTGCAGACTCCACTCTCCCCAAAGTCCTTCGGATGAGACTATAAACCGAGGCCCCATGTGCGAACGCATACAGAACATCTTGTGCACACGTTAAATCCTGTTCCGCTTTTCGTAAGAGTAGGCCATTGTGTGCCAGTGGGAACTCATTACAGAATTTACAAAACCGCATGCACACGGGGACTGGCTGTAAAAAAGCACATAAGTGCTTATTCCATTATCCTTGATACAAAAGAATAAAATAAAATAAAAATAAAACACACACACAGACACATACACACACACAGGAGCAAAAACATTCAAAAGTAGGCAATCAGAATCAAGATCAGTTATCCAAGAAAGAATCTGACAGCATCAATGATCACTTTCAGCACATCCACTCCAGCATCAATCCTCTTTGAATTTCGTGTGGTCAGCAGGTGTCCATAGCTGCAGCCTGCAGTTGATGGTCCATTCCTCCTAAGACGTGCTTGGTGTCTCTTTTCACAAACCAGAAGAAATCAGCTTGTTCATTGAAATCATCTGTCCACTTAAATTCAAACATCATGTCATCGCTTTCACAAGTAGCAAGTCAAGTCAAAACTACCGTAATCATCCCATGAAGGGCAATTACAATACTGGCAGGCAGATTGGTACATACATGTTTGGCTTGTCCTTAGAAACAAGCATATAGCTAAAATTCTAATTCCTAGAGGTGTTCCTGAGTCTTCTCTGCAGTAACCTGTCTGTTAACTCTGCCCCATAATCTCTGATCAGCTCCACACTGCAGCCAGTCTCTCCAGCTTTCCATAGAGGGCTGTCACCCTCATTGTCCCCATGTCACACTGCTGATCAGGAACTGGGTCTGCTTCAAGCACAGTGACATCACGTGGTCTAGGGCAGAATTCACGTGCAGGGGTGTGTTGTTTGGAGGCAGGGGTCTGTTGATGTGTGAGAGACAGTGCTGGTTGTCCTGGATGCAGGAATAAACAAACTGTGTTTATTTTTAGGCGAAAATTTCACTTGCCTGATTTTCTTATTGCTGTCTGTCTCCTCTCCTGTGCCTTTCTGTTTTCCTCCATCTGTCTCCTCTCCTCTGCCTGTCTTTTCTCTTCCATCCACCTTTTATCTCTGTTGAGATGACAAGGAGGTTGCCTACAGAATCTCTGGCAGGTGGAAGATGTTTGCTGGCTGGCCATGTTTGCTGTGTTCAGAGTTGGTTTCAGCCGAAGGACAACTGTCGTGTTGTCACCTTCTGAGCATACTTTCCATGATGTCAGGTGATGGTCTTGGAGCAGGGCACCTATGGTGACTTCCATAGCTGTTGGTAGTCCGAGAGAGAAAGAGAGAGAGAGAGAGAGAGAGAGAGAGAGAGAGAGAGAGAGAGAGAGAGAGAGAGAGAGAGAAAGAGCAGAAATATGAAAAATACAACAAGCAATATTGATTCAGCACCCTCTGAAAAACCTTTCCCACGTTTAACACTGCTACCAATAAGCAGGGGTAAATAACAACAAAAAACCACCACTATATATATATTATATATATATATATATATATATATTATATATATATATATATATATATATATATTATGTGTGTGTATGTATATGAAAACAACATTGATTCATTAGAATGACTATTAACATAAAATTACAGTGTAACATATAAACACACACACACACAAATCTCTGTCTGTCTGTCTGTCTGTCTGTCTGTCTGTCTGTCTGTCTGTCTGTCTCTCTCTCTCTCTCTCTCTCTCTCTCTCTCTCTCTCTCTCTCTCTCTCACCACACACACACACACACACACACACACACACACACACAAGCACACACACACTTATGCTACCTCCCAACACATGCATGCAAAGGTACACTTGCAGGCATACACTTATATTTAAACACACATATTCACGCAAGCAAGCACACACGCACACACACACACACACACACACACGAGGTACATGCACACTCCTACACTCATTTTCTGTCTCACACACACTGCCATATCCACATCCAAACACACACACACACACATATGACATACATACATACACACGTTTGACATACCCACCCATACACCCACACCCACCCACATACACACGCATGCCCACCACACACACACACACACACACATGTGTGTGCACACACATGCATGCACACACGCATGCACACACACACACACATGTCCAATATCACAACTTGTGAGGGGAAATTAAATGAATTTGAGCACCCACTACCAGAGATAGAGGCAGACAGACAGACAGACAGGCATAGAGACAAGACGAGACAGAAACATTACAAGCACAACTGAAAAAGCTAGCCAAACATGCAGCAATACAAGCACAAACTCATTCTCTAAAGGAACAGCAAAACACAGCACTCACCATTTTTTCTCAGAACAACATCATCACAGAGCCTCTACACTTATACTACTGACAAAGGTATCATATCATATCATCCACAATATAAAAATATAATGCGCAAAAGAAGTAAGTATGTCACAAGCTACCATACTCACTATTGGCAATTTCCAATCCATGTCTAGCAACTTTCTCCTTGAATTTCCCAGTCACAATTCTCCCACGAGGTATAGTGTTCCCATCTGGAACAACAAACTGTAGATACTGGTATTTCTTATGCTCTTGGAAAAAGTCAAACTGGGCCATAGCTGTGCTGAGTTGTGTTGTGAAGGAAGCTCCCTGCTGTCTGTGTGTGTGTCTGTGTGTGTGTGTTATGGGGTGGAGAAACTCAAGCCAGCAGGGGATTGGCAAAATAGGGTATGCTTGGTCCCTCTCCTGTTTTCCAGAGGTGTGTGATACTTGAGTGCCTCTCTGGGTTCAGTGCAGTGGCAGGTTTAAACAGCAGTTAAAACAGTGGAAGATATGAGTAGGGGGTAGAAAAATGATGAGGGGGGGGGGGGGGGGGGGGGGAATGAGAACAGAGATGCAGTGGGGTTGGTTGGGAAGAAGAGGAAAGGTCATGGTGGGGTTGTGAGCAGACTGCTGTTTATGAATGTGTTTGGTGTGGTGGTGTGGTGGTGGTGGTGGATATGTGTGTGTGAGTGCTGCTTGCAAGGGTGTGTGTGCGTGCTGGTGTGTGTGTGGGGGGGTGGGGGGGCGTGTGTGTTTGCGTGTGTGTGTCTGTGTGTGTGTGCATGCGTGTGTGTGTGTGTGTGAGCTTTCATGTGTGCTGCATGTGTGTGCATGCGTGCATCTATGCACACCTGTGTGTGTATTTATTTATTTATTTATTTATTCTTTTATATCGAGGGTAATGGAATAAGCACTCATGTGCTTTTTTACATCCAGTCCCCGTGTGTATGCGGTTTTGTAAATTTTGTCATCTGTTTTTATGTAAAGATTACAATAGAGTGAAAGCAGTGTTAATGTTTGTGCATGTATATGCATGTGTGTGTACAGGTGTATATGTGTGCATATAAATGTGTGTGCATGTGCCTTAAATGTGGGTGGAAAGAAGAACAGACAAACTGACTGACTGAGTAACTGGTAAACTCTGAGACAGTGAGACAGACAGACAGAAAGACAGACAGATGTACTGCTGTAAAGACAGAAAAATAACACACCTAGTGTGTACATACATACCTAGATTGTGACATGTGATTATTGTCTATGATTTATAGATACTTTAGATCTACCCCCAATAAATATTTGGTTCTGATACGAGAATCAGCATGCCAGGCCCTTAAACAGTACACAGGTCAGTCATACAATGTGTACTACCTTCAGTCATGGCAAATTTGTCTGCCTGAAATTAGGGCAGCTCTCCTCACTAGGAGAGCAGAGACAACCATTAAACCCACAGCATCCCATCTCAGGGATGGCCTGGGGAGGCCAGAGTAGGCGTGGCTTAACTAAGTGAAAGAAAGAGAGGCTGCCCCTACACTAGCCTAGCAGATGCTTGGCAGTTATGTGACACAATGTGTCTGAAACTTGGTGGGGCGATGCAGGGAGTGTTAGAGAGGGTGCCAGTGATAAATTTAGACCACTAATATATGTGTAGTAGGGAGGGAAGGAAGAAAGCACAGCCAGCACTGAAACCTTTTCATTGTAGCAGCATGGTGAAAAACTGACGTCATCTTTGTTAGCAGAGGATTTATATGATTAAGGAGTTAATGATTTGAATGTTATTGTGTTGGAAGTAGAACTTTTTGAATAATAAATGTTAAGTGAGTCAGATATTAAAAGCTGAGGTGGAAGAGAAGGAAAGAAATGCTGCAGTTAGGGGGAAGAGTGACCCAGAAAATAGCATGCTACACAGGCACATTCCTGACCTGTGCTAGGCTCACTGACTGTGGAGAAATTTGATCTCCCTGTGGGTCCCTGGCATAGACGCCTGAAAAAGTGACGCCTTTTGCCTATTTTCTAATTATTACAAGACTTTTCCTTTGAAACCACTTTCGCAGAAACGAACAGATATGCTGATAACAAAATTAGCAAGAAGTTAAAGAAAATAAGTCTCCACTCTGCCAAGGTTCAACAGGTGACAGCAATGGGTACACCCCACTTATCCATAATTTGTGTTTTCTGTGGTGTGATGTGACCCTGTGCCGCCCCTACGACTATTTAGAGACCACCACGATTAACATGTTGTAGGGTTACAGAAGTTCTGTGTTATTTTGTATTTGTCACACCTGTGCAGTGACTCTGGTGACAATGTGACACTCATGTGTAATAATACACTTCTGTACACTTAACAAACATGTGGTTGCACATGCAGGCATAAACTGCAATATAATTATAGGTCAGATACTGATTGAATATGACTTGTTTTCAAAGGAAAAACAGCTCAACAAAACTTCTGTCTCCTCAAGACAAACCATAAAACAACAGGTGATACAGGGACATTGTGTGACACATCCTTGAAGTACAATTGCACATAACCATTGGTAAACAGCTAGGTATCAGCTCCTTATTCGACACTAACATGCATGAACTATTGTCAAATGCATGCCTGTTTTGCAGTTTTATCGTATATATCATACTTGTACCTGTGATTGGTGACAAATAAGGTAACAATGACAAGACATCTGGTGACCAATCACATAAACTTGCATTTAAATGTAAGTATAAAGACGGGACGGGATAGCTCAGTGGTCAGAGCACTCGCTTTCCCCCAGCCAAATTAAGCAGCGTCGAGCGTGGTTACCACTTGAATGGGTGACCGTTTGCGCGCCTTGGCTTCAGTACAGTTCCCCCAGTTCACCCAGCTGTAAATGGGTACCTGCCCTATTTAGGGTCAGGGAAGGTAAAGCAGCGAGGGAGAGGAGATGGGCGCCGCCCTCAATATGCTGGCCCTAGAGAAGTGAGGTCTCTGACGCCTCGCTCCCCTACGACCTTATAGGTTATGGGACTCCTTTACCTTTTTTACCTTTACCTTATAAAGACATATCTAGCTTGTGACAAAATTTCAGCTTAATAGCTTGTCATGCACACACACAATTTTCTTAGGAGTAAATAAAGTAAGCCATTTGGGGTAGAAACCTTCAAAGAGTTTAAAATCTACAGGCAGTTTAGCCCTGTAGAATTCAGTAACAAGAGGGCTAAAAAAAAAAAATCTGAATGCATGTGTATTTGCTGCCCTAGTATAGTGGCTTCCTTTTACTGAATTTTGCTGGGAACAACTCTTTTGTTGCCGTGTGGGATCCTTTCTATTCACTGAATGGATGCTGCACAGGAAACCCTGGTTCATCCTTTCATCTAAAAGACTAGCAGCCAGACCTCCAGTCGAGGCCTGGCAGACAGGGAACAAACAGTTCAGGCACAAAGGAGGATTGAAACTGCACATTTCCCTTTCAAGGCAACAACAGAAAGCAACTTTGATCTGGCTGGCTCGCCCCTAAGTTAAAAATTCAGTGGGTTATTAATAAACCTCACGGGGATAGTAGAGGGGAAGAGGCAAACAGAGAGACGTAGACTTTAACAGAAACAGGTGATCCCTGAAGTAGGAATGCTGCTACCTAAAGCTGGGGGGGGGGGGGGGGGGAGACTGTCGCATATGAAAAACCCTCACCATTGATGAACATCCAGGCTCGCGGGGAGGAACCGGGAAACAAAGAAAGAACTAAAACAATATCTAGAGAGCAGACCAACAGCATTGCAGAAAAGAGGGGAAAGCATATAATTATTATCATGCAGATATATGTCTTATTTGTATTTTGTATGTATGTATGCGTGCATGGCTGGTGTTGTATGCATGTGCTATCATTCAAATTACACTAGGTAAACAACTTAATACTTTTGCACTGGTTTAATCCACCATACTGATACAGAAATATCCGGTTCCACTTCTGGTTTTCCTTTTACTCTATTACAGCAGTTACTTCCCTTGCACTGTTATTGTTGACAAAACGCACGAGGATACGACATCCCTCCCTTACTTGAATTTAAAATCAGTTTAAAATTACCCAATGGACATGAACCAGAATAAGTAAATTTCCAAGTATTACTCTGTGATATTTATCACTAGAAAATAAGATTGAGTTTACATTAATAAACTCTTGAGTTTGACTGATAATTGGTGCATATTACAATAATGAACATCAAGCTTGTAACACAAAAACATGGGGGGGGGGTTATAGGCAAGAAATCCTATCTTCCTATCTGAAAATAATCACTCTATTAGGAAATGTTTTTTCTTTCAATAATTCACTCTCATCATTGTCCAATTACTTACATACAGTAGGTTACATCAATGACTAATTGCAAATACTGTTTGTATAGTTTTTCAGAAACATGAAAATTAAAGAAAGTAATTTTTTTTACAAATTTATGTTCATCCACATTCATTAAGTCATTCTCACAAACTGAATACAATAGTTGAAAAATTAAATCATTGTCTCTTGTTTTCAGTCTTGAACACTTTCAATGTCTTCGTTTTTCTTATACCTTCTCTCTATCACATTATTTAAAAGCTTGTCCTTGTCTCTCTTTCCCTTTTTTAACATTTTTTAAAGTAAACCAATGTCCAACATTCTGTGGGAAAACAACATTGTCCTGGAAGTATTATTACTGTGGTAAATGAATTGAAAATGAAACATTAAATGAACTGTCTGTCCTACAAATAATGATAAGATATTTTCACACACATCCACTCAGAAATCTCTTTCATTCTCAGGTTGTCATATAATCATCAAGCTGCCTGGGTCTGGTCTTCATGCGTTCCGAATTGCGGAGTGGGGTTGGGTTACAGGTTTTGGAGGGGGTGGAGTAGGGCATTTGGAATTGGGTGAGGCCTCTGCTAGGGGATGGAGTTGGGGTGGGGTGGGATTTCACCGTCAGCTGCTGGAGGGTCAGTGAACTGGGTTGCCTCCCTTGGACTGCTGGGCTCATCAGTACTTGGACTGTGGAATTTCTTCACATGAGATGCGTTGTGGGAGAATTTCACACCGCTTGGAGACTGCGCTGTTACTTTGCTGCCTGCTTTCTCGATGACTTCATATGGCTCTGGCAAGAAGGTTGTGTCCGGCTTTCCTTGCTTCTGGTCTCTCTTCAGCAGGACGGTGTCTCTCTCCGGGCATGACGTTGCACTCGGCTGCTCCTCATTTCTGGTCAGCAGGCAACTTTGAAAGTTCCTTCCTTTCAGCATTACAGTCCTAGATTTCCTGGTCAATGTAGTCACTGGGTAACTGGGGAATCTTTGTTCGGATTTTGTGTCCAAACAATAATTCTCCTGGGCTCTTTCCAGTGGAAGGATGTGGAGATGCTCTGTATACTTGCAAGTATTTCAGAATTTCATCCGTCCAGTCTTTGCCCTCTGCTTGTGTGATCTTCATTCTCTTCAAAAGTGACTCATTCTGGCGTTCAACTTCATCGTTTGCTTGTGGCCATCTTGTTGTAACTCTGATGTGTTTGGTTCCAGTCTCTTTCACGTAGTCTGCGAAGAGTTCAGATTTGAACTGCAGCTCATTGTCGGTGTGTATTGTGAGCGGCATTCCATGTCTGGTGAATATTGTCTTAAGCACTGCCACAGTCTTCTCAGCTGTTGTACATTTCATGATGGCGATCTGGTAGAACCGGCTGTAGTAATTAATGACTGCAAGTACTGAATGTCCGGATGGTAGCGGTCCTAGGAAAGCTATGGCTAGGTCTTCCCATGGTGCATTGGTAGTTTGGTGCTCTTCACTGGTTCAGACGGGTTAGCTCGGCTTACCACTTGGCAGCCATAGCAGGTCTGGCAGTATTTCTTGCCTTGTTTCTCCATGCCGGGCCACCAAACTTTGGTTCTTAGGTTCTGTTTTGTTCCGACTATACCCATATGTCCTTCATGGCCTAGTGTCAGAATGCGAGGTCTCAACGTTTTGGGGATAACAATGCGGGAACCTCTCAGCACAATGTTGCCAACTATGCACAGTTCAGGGCTTACAGCGGCGTACAGCTTGTCACAATTGTGCCGCTGTCCTGTTTCTATGCACTGTCTGACTGTCTCCACCTCGTCATCTTCAGCTGATGCTTTTTCAATTTCTGCCGTTGTCACAGCGCATGGTGTTGCGTTGTTTGTGTCGAATCGGATGTGTTCTTCAGCTTCTTCAGGTGACCTGGGAGATCGTAAAAACCCCCCACCCTTAATTCACCAAACGCTCCCGCGATTGGAACCCACGACATCATGGACACATGGGATTGAAGACGAACGGTCTTAACCACTCGGCTATAGCATCCCTCTGATGACTATATATTCTTTTAGCACATTGGGTGGGGGAAATGGCTTGTTTTTTCTTTTCTATTTTTTTTGCTGCCGTATCTTTTGTGACGTCCCCAGTCCTACTGTTCCCACACTGCTCATTCCAATCTCCCTACCACAGCCATATCCAGATTCGTTATGTCTCATCCTCAGGGTCGGAAGTCCACAGGGAGCCCATCACTATCAGCCGCCGCGGGGCCACCAGCCAGAGGGGAGGTGGAGGAAAGGTTTCCCTGAGGACATTCATACAGTGTTTCACTAACACAGACAATGCAGGCAGCATGAATATCACGTTCATTTCCTTTTCCTTTTCCATGACACGTATCAAGTAGGAACTAGCCTACTGTAGGCCAAGTGGTACTGGCTGTGTCCATATAGCGCTGCTTAGTCCATCGTCTGAGATAACACTTCCACAACATCTTATTATCAAGGCTGAATTTGTCACCCTTCTGATTTCACTTCTGCAAATCAGAGCAACTCCGTTACATACAAGCGCAATAAACAGTAACAACTCCATAGCATACAAGCGCAGTAAACAGAACAACTCCATAACATACAAACGCAATAAACATTAACAACTCTGTAACATACAAGCACAATAAATATTAACAACTCTATAACATACAAGCGCACTAAACAGTAACAACTCAGTAGCATACAAGCACAATACACACCGGATTAAGTCCGAGTTACATACTGTTTGAATTTGTTTCTGTTAATATTCTTCATCGGAAAAGGAAAATAAATTGTATTTTAAAAAAAACAGTCATTGCAATCAAGCCCTCAGTTATAATTCTTCATGTACATATTCTTCTCAAATTCCTCAGTTCATGTACATGTTCCTCTCAAATTCCTCAGTTATAAGTTCTTCATATACATGTTCCTCTCAAATTCCTCAGTCATAAATTCTATATGTAAATGTTCCTCTCAAACACCTCAGTTATAAATTCTACATGTACATGTTCCTCTCAAATTCCTCAGTTATAAATTCTTCATGTACATGTTCCTCTCAAATTCCTCAGTTATAAATTCTACATGTACATGTTCCTCTCAAATTCCTCAGTTATAAATTCTTCATGTACATGTTCCTCTCAAATTCCTCAGTTATAAATTCTACATGTACATGTTCCTCTCAAATTCCTCAGTTATAAATTCTTCATGTACATGTTCCTCTCAAATTCCTCAGTTATAAACTCTTCATGTACATGTTCCTCTCAAACACCTCAGTTATAAATTCTACATGTACATGCTCCTCTCAAATTCCTCAGTTATAAATTCTACATGTACATGTTCCTCTCAAATTCCTCAATTATAAATTCTTCATGTACATGTTCCTCTCAAATTCCTTAGTTATAAATTCTTCATGTACATGTTCCTCTCAAATTCCTTAGTTATAAATTCTTCATGTACATGTTCCTCTCAAATTCCTTAGTTATAAATTCTACATGTACATGCTCCTCTCAAATTCCTCAGTTATAAATTCTTCATGTACATGTTCCTCTCAAATTCCTCGGTTATTAACTCTTCATGTACATGTTCCTCTCAAATTCCTTAGTTATAAATTCTTCATGTACATGTTCCTCTCAAATTCCTCAGTTATAAATTCTTCATGTACATGTTCCTCTCAAATTCCATTTGCTTCTCTTCTGTGTTCAGAACTTTAGTGTCTAACAAAGGCAGCTCGTACTCCCTCTTACCCATGACGTAACACTGCACAAACTGATCTCCAAGCAGGCACCGAAGCTGCTCGTCCTCCTCCAAAGCCTTCAAAGCATCTCCCAAAGACTTGGGCAGCTCCTCCCTCTCTTCCATGGCCTCAGGACAGGTCAGTTTTCTGCTGATTCCATCCAGACCAGCAGCTACTGTCCCGGCAATAGCCAGGTAGGGACTACAGGGTCCGGATGGCAGGCGGTTTTCGAAGAACACGTTGTCGTGCGCGTTGCGGACGCGGACCAAGGCATGGCGGTTGTCCACGCCCCAGTTGATTTTTCCTGGCACAGAGAAATTGAAGAGCCGGCGGTAGCAGTTGAGGGTGGGACAGCAGAGAGCTGTGAGGGCAGGGGCGTGAGTCAGGACTCCTGCCAGAAAGTGTCGTGCAGTGCTGGACAGCAGGTCTGGGTCTGCTGTGTCCGACATCACACTCTCCAGCTGGTCTCCTTTCTGAGGAATGGCATTCAACACACATCATAAATGTCAACATCTGTATAATTTTGATGATAAAGATGAAAGTGATGAGGAAGAGGAAGGTGGTTATCATCATCATTTTATTGTTGTTAGGGGAGTTTTGGTGTAGTGTAGTCCCTTGGCTGTCTTAGCTTCACTAATGATGGGTTCTGGTTCTAACTCAGAGCTGTTTGTGTTGAAATTAAAATATCATTTTCTGGAATATTCTCTTCTTGGTCGTTGAAAAATGTCGTCCACTATACATGCCATCTTTTTATAATGGTTTCTGGCTCAGTAAGGGCAGTTCCATCTGAGGTACTGACACATTGATTTTTGGAAATGAAACTCTTATTTGTCATGCAAGTGAGATCTTGTTCATCATAATCTTAAATTGTATGAAACAAAAAAATACAGTTTGAACTATCAGACTGTCAGACAGGCTACAAAATAAACAATGAACTTATTATTCGTGCTCCAAATCATCATTTAAAAGGTGAACAATACAAATGATTAGCTTCTTATTACCCTCATAGACTACTGCAAAGCCTTTGACAGTGTAATTCACCAGCATCTATTTGACACAATATATAAAAAAGGCTTTTCAAATCACACCATCCCCCTAATTTTCTCACATTATGAAATCCAAAAGGGCACTATCAGATGAGGAAGCCAAAATGTGAATGTCTCAACATCTTAAAAGGAGTCTGACAAGGATGCATCTTCCCACCTCACTTTTTTAAATATATACACAAAGCAAGTCATGATGGAGGCTGATATTGAAAACAATGGCCTCAAAATAGGTAGCAGAAGCATCACAAATCTGCGCTTTGCTGAAGATACAGCACTACTAGCTGATAATATTACCATCATGAAGAGAGTATCACAGATTTGATTTAACAGGAAGAAGGGCCAGTCTCAAGCTTGATGCCAAAAAGACAAAATTGCTGCATGCTACCAGAACCACCTGCTAAACAGAACATGAAATATAGATTGACAAAACTCATATAGAAAATGTCAAAGACTTTAAATATCTTGGTTCAGTCAAAACAAATAATGGATCATGTACCAAGGTCATTAAGATGAGAAAATGTATGGCTAGAAGTAGAATGATCCAACTAAATAACGTCTGGAAAGATTGCAGCATTCCTTACCAGTCAGAATGTGTTGGCTGAGGCCATCAGGCAGACATGCTACAGGAGAAGAATGGGCACTGTGCATCAATCTCGCAGAAGTCAGAGGAGAGGAAGAAACACAGAGTTGATATACTGCCTGGGTTGTACTTGTATTTGTACACCACGTTAAGTCACAGTACATTTCTCTGCGTGAAATTCAACCTGCTCTCCTAGGGATAGTACGTTGTCACAAGAGCAGCGCCACCCATTATTGTTTTTTTCCTGTCTGCAGCTGTATTTGTTTCCTATAAGAGTGGCTTTTTTCTACAGAATTTGTCCAGGGACAACTCATTCATTGCGTGAGTTTCTTTTTTTACTGCACTAAATGCGTGTTACGCACTGACCTCGGTTTATTGACTCTTCTGAAGACTAGCACCCAGACCACCACTCACGGTCTAGTAGATGGGGGGAAAGTTTCGGGCACAAGGGGAGATTGAACCCGGACCTGGATTGAACCCATATTTTTCGCTTTCTAGGCAGGTGCGTTACCACTAGACCACTGATTCAACTACATAAGACCAACTCTCATACTATTTATGCCTCAGAAGGAAGCTGTTAAGACGTTCTCCTGCCTAACAAGTAAACCTTGAGGTTCTGTGTTTGATTCCCAGCCTTGCCCTTTCTTCCCTGTTTGATGGGAAAATCGAACTGGATGTCGAGTCTTTCGGAAGAGACTCTAAGCCAGTCGAACCTGTGTGCTTTTGGACTTGTGCACGTCCAAAAAACACACAACAGTTGTAACTCAGAAGGAGCAGGGAGGTAGGCCTACCTCACGGTTATCCTACCAACATTGGTGGGTTCAATTGTCAACTTTATCCCGGAAGTAGGCATAGAAATGGTTGCACATACAAAAATGTCACCTTTGGTGAACCTCTAAGCTCTAGACGAGGAACAAAAATATTGATCGTTCTGCTGCTGCTGCTGCTGCTGCTGATAATGCTTCTGATGATGATGATGCTGATGCTGCTGAACATGATGATAATAAAATAATAATAACAATAATAATAATAATAATAATCCTATATCAGCCTGATTCCGGCCAAAAGCTATGTCAGCTGTTGCTGTATGCAGACAAAGTGCCAAGGCACTTGTTTTCCGTGGTTGATCCTATACATGTCTCAATATAAATAGATATTTGCTTTGAATCCTATCCATCCAGGCAGTTATGTAAAAGTCCGTTTTGGAATCTTATGTAGGATTACTGTGAAAGACGACTGTGTTAATAAAAGCCCTAGAAACTCCTGTATAAGTCCCACAACTTGTATGTCTTCGTTTTTGGTGGATTCGTAGATTAGGACGGAAGTGACATTTTGAAAACAAGGGGAGTAAATCGCTCATAATAGTGAGATGCTACTTTACCCCTTTCCCAGGGGAGTTCAACTACGTAGTGAATTGTTAAGGACTAAATGAGCATGATAGTCAGCAAAACTATTCTGGCAACAATGAAATCTTACTAGAATGAGTCAAGGTTTCTGAGCATGTTACTGGAAACAATGAGAGCACAGGCATTGGAAGGACGGTGGCAGGATGGTTAAGACGTTTGCCTGCCAACAAGTAAATCGTGAGGTTCTGGGTTCGATTCCCAGCCTCACCCTTTCTTCCCAGTTTGACAAAAAAATCGAAGTGAATGTCAAAGTCCTTCGGATGAGACTATAAACCGAGGCCCCGTGTGCGAACGCATGCAGAACATTTTGCGCACACGTTAAATCCTGTTCCGCTTTTCGAAAGAGTAGGCCATTGTGTGCCGGTGGGAACAGATGACAAAATTTAAAAAACCGCATACACACGCATTAAAAAAAGTGCTTTGATTTGTAGCTTTACAAGATTCAGCGCTATATAAATTCCATACATTATTATTGTGTCTGTGGAGGCTGGTGGCAGTGTGATGGCAATGGTGGCTGAGCAGATGAACCCAGTCTCTTGCCATCTGAAACTGTGGGTGGTGTCACAAAAGCAGCTTTGAGATGGTCGAATGAGACCTTCTCTGAATGACCTTTGGTGTCCAGAGTGAAGAACTGGTCACTGATGTCAATTATGCAATAAGGCCCTTTGTAAGGTCGCTGAAGTCAATGCCTATGACAGGTTAGGTTCAGATGTAACCTGTTGAAGCCAGGTGCTTGTGTAAGAAATGTAGAGTCGTTCCATGGGTCTGTGCATCAGGTGGCTGAAGAAATTCACCAGGGAGGCAAAGAGTAGATCCCAATACAAGCTCTGCTGAAGAACATTCTTTTTCTTCCTCTTCCCCTCCATTTTCGTAAGAGTAGGCCATTGTGTGCCAGTGGGAACAGATGACAGAATTCACAAATCCGCATACACACGTGTAATGGATGTAAAAAAGCATATAAGTGCTTATTCCATTATCCGCGATATAAAAGAATAAAATTAAAATAAAAAGAAGCTAATATACACCATCAGATGTGTCTGGGAAAAATAATGGCATGTCTTTTCCAGCTCCTCTCATGGGCTATACAGCTTGGTTTGCAGGTTATCTCCATCGGCCACATCATCTTCATCACATAGTGTGCACCTCTGAAAGATATGCTCATCAGTCTGGTTTTCTTTGCCACAGGCACTCAAGGAAGAAGGAACGAATTTGGACATGAGGCGATTTAGCCTGTTGTGTCTAGTTTGGAGTCTTAGAATGATTATCTGTTCTTCTCTTTTGAGATGGTGATAGTCGTCCTTCTCTACTCTGGGTCAGATCATAGATTTGATGATTGGGGGTTTTTCATGGAGGGTGAGGCTCCTGTCGCAATGATCTTTCTGTTCCCCTTGTTTTGCAAGTTCACCAGCCTGTTTGTTGCTAGGTATACAACAGCAGGCAGGGATCCATTGCAGCATTACACATTTGTTTTCTGTAAGGATCTGTAGCTTCTGCTTGGGTTCTGTTTCTTTGTCTGCAGTCAAGGCTTGTAGAACTCACAAGGCATCATTAAAAAAAAACAACGCTTGCTCACATTCATCTTTGGAGTGTCTGACAATGGTGGCAGCTTGTTTCAGGGCTTGGGTTTCTACATGGCTTGGGTGTCTACATTGTAGTTGGTTCAGTGTGCCTCTGTTGGGATGTTTGTTGTTTCAACTGCTGGAGAACAATCGGGGTCCACTTGCCAAGATGAGTGAATTCCCAAAAGAACCATGGGCAGATCTGCAAGCCAGTCAAGGCCAATGATGCATGCTTTGAGTGCTGCCTTCAGCTGATGGTGGAAACACTCAGCCATGCCAGTTGCCTGGGGGTGATAGGCTGTGGTCATGTGTGTCTCAATGCCCAAAAGCTTGTTACACTCTGCCCAGAGAGTTACGGTTAACTGCCTGCCACGGTCTGAGACAATATCTTCTGGAACTCCAAACCTGGTGATCCAGTGATGAATGAGGGCCACAGCACAGATAGAATTATGGGCATGTGATAGGGGAATGATTTCTGGCCATCTGGTGAAACTGTCAGTGATGGTGAAGAGGTAGGTCATGCCCTGGCTGGTTGGCAGAGGCTCAACAGGGTCCACGTGCAGACTGCAGAATCTGGCATTTGGTGGTGGACATTTTACTAGCGGTGCTGTTGTGTCAATGGCATGACATTCTTTGCACCACTTGTGTATGTCATGTTTCATACCATGCCACAAAAAATGTTAGCTGATTGCTGACTGTGTGGGGCATGCACCTGCATGTGAGAGTCCATGTGTCTGGTCAAAGATTGAGTGAGTCCAGGAATTTGGAAGAACCGACCTTTGAACACCGATGGATGTATCATATGGGGTCACCAATGTAGGATTACAATACATGATTACTGTGTTAATGAAAGCCCTGGATTTCTTGTCTAAGTCCTACAACTTTCATGTCTCTGCTTTAGGCAGAATCATAGAGAACGTGATGTGTGTAAAACAAAGGAAGTAAATCACTTGTAATAGTGCGATACTACACTATTATCAAAAGGGCATTTTCTCGATACTTGAGGCAAACACTAGAGTGTTTATGATTTACCCTTGAAAGGGAGGAGGGGAGTACACCACACTACAGGAACAGCTTACTACACATTAACTTCCCCAAAGAGATACAACAAACTGACCTTGGTCCACAAAGAATGGTTCAGGTGCAACTCTGTTGCCATGTGCTCCACCTGAGGCTTGGACATGAAGGTGGCCAGGTATCCACGTGTCTGGAAGAAGCTCTTCACAGCATTCTTCATGTAGAAAGCCACGTCTCCTCCACGGATGCCTTCCTGTGGTTCTGTGGTGATCTCCCACTGTCCAGGTCTGGATTCTGCCATGAGGGAGGACACCTCCACCCCCATGACCTCCAACATGTCAGTCAGGTCACAGAACAGGTCTTGATGCTGCCCCCAGACCCTGACATCCCAAGAGGCAGATGTGTTCTGACCTAAGGGTTCTAAAGTGTCCATCTTGAACACGCTGAACTCGTACTCAAAAGCTGACTTGAACACCAGCTCATGCTGTTCCCAAAGCCTGTCCAGTTGAGCTTTCATCAGCTGTCGTGGCGAGGTCAGATTTGGCGTGCCATCACGCATGACCAGGTCACAGAGGACGTTACCAACACGACGACCTTCCTTCCCCACCCAAGGCCAAGGGGTCAAGGTGTCTAGGCAAGGTCGCACCTCCCCGTTGGGAATGTTCTTGCCCAGCACATCGAAGACAGAGAAGGGGGCTTCAAAGTTTGGCCCCAGACAACATAAAGCTGCAAGAAGAAAATGAACATTGCCTATTTTGAACACAGTCAGCTGCAACAACACAACATCATTGTTTTCATCACAGTCAGCCGCAACAACACAACATCATTGTTCTCAACACAGATACATACTACAACAGTACACTAACATTGTTTTCAACAGATAATAATTGCAACAGCACAATGACATTGTTTTCAACACGGTTACCTACCTGCAACAGCAAAATTCCATTGTTTGTTTTGGTATTGCCTATTTTCAAGAGTCTCTGGTCAGATTACCCTAGCATGATAAAAGATTACAAAATAACTTTTAAAGATTTAGGAACCAGGAAATGAAAAAAAAACCTAAAGACAGAGAGAAATGTGTGAGCGTGCGTGCGTGCGTGTGTGTGTGTGTGTGTGCATGCGTGTGTGTTTGTGAATGTGTGTGTGTGTTTGTGTTTGTGAATGTGTGTGTGTGTGTGTGTGTGCATGTGGACTCAAGCATTTTCTGTCTGATTTATTTTAAACATTCCTCAGCTCGAGCTCCATGTCCATCAGTGGTGAGACTCTTGCGATACATTTTACCCCACCATTAAGGTAGCTGCATTCTGACTTCGGGGATTTCCACCTGATGATTGTGAGATTGTTCATAGTTGCTTACCAAGAACAGGGTCAGTTTTGAGAATTCAGGTTTTTTCTTATTTTATGTGTCATGCATGGGGCTCTCCCGAAACATGGTGACCCTCCTGGGTTGACCCTTATGGCTGGCCAGGATGTGGATACAGGGAAGAACGACTGAAGAGTTTGATATCATTTTGCTTTAATCTGTGTAGCATTGCACAGTTTTATTCTGAGATTTAAAATTTGACAATGTGACAGCCCTGATGGGACTTCTAAGGTCGGTAGAGCTACAAACAATAGGATAGGATTGGATTGGTGTTTGTGTGTGTGTGAAATCAAAGTCAAGTCAAATTCATTTATTTACTTACTGATGGCACAGTGAATAACTTATATATGTGCTTTTTTCATCAACCAATCCTTCTAAAGCTGTCAGAATGTGTATGGATGCATTGTTTGTGTGCATGTGCATGACTGTGTGCGTATGTGCATGAACTGAATGTCAAAGTCCTTCCCATAAGACTTTAAACCAAAGCCCTTGCGTGAACTCACGCAAAACACCTTGTGCACACATTAAAACCCATTCCGCCTTCGGAAAGAATAGGTCATTGTGTGCCAGTAGGAATGGATGACAATAAAAACAAACCTGCATGCACACAGATGTCTGCTTATACACCATCCCGGAAATCAAAAAACAATCAACACAATATATTGCTGCTAAAGCTTTACCAGCTATAGCTCATGGACACAAACCTTTTTGTTTTGACAATTTATGTCACGTGCAAAACCAACTTTAATACCATGAACTTTTCATGGAAACCAGGTCAGCACAAAGTTATGTTTAAAATGACTTGGCAACACAGTGAAAGGCAAAAGGCAGGCACTCACCCTGAGTTAACTACTGCTAACAATACAGGACTGCCTAAGGCGTGTAAATGCCCTAAGGCTACTTCTGGAGTAGATCTCCATGACACAGAGAGAGAGAGAGAGAGAGAGAGAGAGAGAGAGAGAGAGAGATTACAGAATGCATAAATATGAGGGAAAAAACCCAAGCAATATTAACTCAACACCCTCACAAAACCTTTTCCTTGTTTAACACTGCTACCAATAAGGAGATGTAAATAACAACAAAAACCACCACCACAACAACAACAGCTTCTAGCTTACATCTATATATATATATATATATATATATATATATATATATATATATATATATATATATATATATATATATATATATATATATATATATTGTGTGTGTGTGTGAAGAAGAAAACAACATTGTATTATTAAAATGCTTATTAGTAAAATTACACAATGTAATAAAGAAACACACACACACACACACACACACACACACACACACACTTTATGTAAAAATGGGGGGGGGGGGGAGACAAAACAAAGGGAGAGAATGTTTACAAAAGTACAAGTTCCCATTCAGGGCAGCCCAAAGCCACAATCAGCTACACGGAATCCATGTCACTCAATATTTCTTTTTTCCTCGTCTTTTTTTCCCCTGGCCCACACAGTCACCTTGCCTAAACATAAAACAGAATGGGCTGTACTTGTTCCTTCTCTCTCCACAAAGAACATTTACATTTAAACAAAGTTTACACAGTTTGAAGCTGAAAACCATAAGTATAACCCTATTGTGCCATCTTCTTGGTAAACAGAAATAATTTTGCTGTAGCTAATCAGGATACTTCCAAAAACAGTCGTTGGCCCAATTTGCACACTTACAATCTAAGTTATCCCCACACCTGTTCATGCATAATTTCATTGCATACTGGTTCTGAGGGTCTAGGTAAGTGTAGAGCTCTGTGTGTGTGTGTGTGTGTGTGTGTGTGTGTGTTCACTTTACCAGGACACAGTTTTCAACAGGATGTGTCTACTGAAACAGTAGACATCCATCCCACTGGGTAACAGAGAGATTGGGGTAGGGGGGGGAGGAGTGGAGAGGGAGGATGGCTGATTGTTACTGCTATAGGCAAATTTCACACATCACCACATTGAAGGAAACAGTGAAACAGCCGGATACCATAAACTGCTGTAAGAGAGAGAGAGGAGAGAGAGAGAGAGAGAGAGGGTTTGTGTGTGTGTGTGTGTGTGTGTGTGTGTGTGTGTGTGTGTAAATGAGAAAGAGAGAGACAGACACACAGAGAGAGAACAGTGTGTGTGTGTGTGACAGACAGACAGACAGACAGATAGTGACTGATTGATTATCCTTATTCCCAAGGGCTACAGATAAGTATTGACAAAGTTTTTTTTCCATCTTTACCCCGAAAAGGGACTATCCTTAGTAATCACAACTAATAATTCCAAGTAAACATAAAGAAAATTATTTTGATATGTGTTTGAGTGAGAGCAAGAGATAGAGAGAGAGACAGACAGAGACACAGAGAAAGGGTGAAAGAGACAGACAAGACAGACAGAAAGACAGATAGAGAGGGAGAGGTGTGGGGGGGGGGGGGGGGGTCGCATAATTCCGCGCAAAACTCCAGCTAATTTTCTCTATGTGTGTATGCCTGACAGTGTCTTTCTGTGTGCACATACGCATTTTTCACATATGTGGTGAACTCCAGCTTGGTTGCATACACATTCCCTTTTCTCTGCAGTTTTGCATGCAGACTAGCTTCTCGTGAAGTTCCAGGTCATGAGTGAGGGTTTGGATCATCAGCTGAGTAGCAGTGGCTTTAAATAGGAGGAGGTCTGGACTTGAGTTAGGAGGAGGAGAGTCAGTCTTTGGCTGAAGAGGTTCGTTAGTCGCTTTTCCAGTGTCGGCTGTTGGGCGCCACATGGTGTTGTGTCTCTATTTGGAGATGAGGGGAGCGGTCATCCTTGAAGTAGTTCAGGCTCCCAAGAATCCGGTCTTCATTCTTTGTTTGTGCTGTCCCTCTTGTCAACGTCTTCCTTGGAGTGCAGGAGTGCTCCCTATTTCCTTCCCAGTAACGTGATGGAAGTTTGGTAGATGTGATTGAGTTCTGTGGTGGTTCATTGTGCTGTTGTAGTGGTTGTTGTTGAGTATCTTGTGTCAACACAGTGCTTAGATGGTTGATTCTTGAATTAATTAGTGTATGATGTTTTCGAGGGAGGTTTCCTCTCTCTTAAGGTTTATTTTTTATTAGGTAGACTTAAAATTCTCTTTAGTAAACTGTAGGATGCTTATCTATAATATATGTTTTTAAATGCTAATGTTTTGTCTAGAGAGTTCTCACTTGTGTTTAGAACATTCAGTATTTTAAAGTCTGAATTGGTGTGGTCGAGTCCTGAGATTTGGGATTTAGTGCAATTGTCCGTATTAAGCAGTTGTGTATGTATATTATTCTTCTGTAAAAACAAATCTCTTTTGTGGAAGAATGTTTTTAAAGGTATTTTAACTTAACTGTATTTGAACATAAACAATTAAGGAACAGACATCAGTCGTTGTTTAGATTCAAAACGTAGATGTTCCTTGGGTGTACAGGGTGGAGTCTTTGGGTGTAAATAGACTATTTGTCAATCTAGAGGATGCAAGGGAAATAACCCTAGTTGCCTTAGCGCTAGTTATGGGCGTATGCTGAGGAACGGCAAGTATTGCCTGTACCAGGTTCCTGTGGGTGCCTCCAGAAGAGGAGTCGTGTCTGAAGAGGGTATTGCCTGGTGTGCCCTGAAGAGAGTCACCGGCAGCTTGTCCTTGACCCTCTGGAATTCCCATCCCCCTTTGTCCTTTGGACCCACCTCCTTTCCCCTTGACCCATTTCCCTTCTCTCCACCACCAGTCCACCTTCAGCCTGCCCTGAAGACCTCTGTGGTCTGGGAGCTTGGCAACGTTGTCCCCATGTGGTGAAGTGCTGAGACAGTGAGGGGAGCGGGAGGGGAGCGTCTTTCCAGCTGGACTCAGAACTGTCAGTTCAGAGGAGAGGGGAATATAAGGTTAAGTCTCAGAGTGTGTGTTTGAAAGTTGAATTTGTGTGTTTAAAAGTGAATTTAAGTATTTGTCTGATGCATTGCATTTTGAAAGGGTGAACAATAAAATCTGGAACTTGTTCTTCTGTATTCTGAGTTTGTTGTTGTCGGGAAGATATCCAGATAGAGTGGGAATGGGTGGGGGTTTAGCCACAATCCCTTAAGGAGCCTGACAGAGACTGAGAGAGAGAGAGAGGATGTGGGGAAGGTGGATGGCAGGAAGAGTTAGACAGCTCTATTGCAGAGACAAACACATACATACACATGCACATATGCGTGCACACACACACACACACACACACACACACACACACACACACACACACAAACACACACACACACACACATACACACACACACACAATATCAGAACTTGTGAAGAGAGGTTAAATGAATTTGAACACACACTGGGAGTGCAACAGAGAGAGAGAGAGAGAGAGAGGAGAGAGAGAGAGAGAGAGAGAGAGAGAGAGAGAGAGAGATGGACACACAGACAGACAAACATACAGACAGAGACAAAGACAGAGAAAGTAACATACAGAGAGATAGAGACAGAAAGTAAAAGACCGGTATAGAGACAAGACAAGATAGAGACCTTACATGAACAACTGGAAAAGCTAGCTAAGCATGCAGCAATACAAGCACAAACACATTCTTCAAAGGAACAGCAAAACACAGCACTCACCATTTTTTTCTCATAACAACATCATTACAGAGTTTCCACGCTTCTACCACAGACAAACATATCGTATCATATCATAATATCCACAATATAAAAAACAATGCACAAAACAAGAAAGTATGTCACAAGCTACCATACTCACTGTTGCCAATTTCATATCCATGTCTAGCAACTTTCTCCTTGAATTTCCCAGTCACAATTTTCCCACGAGGTATAGTGTTGGCATCTGGAACAACGAACTGTAGATATTGGTATTTCTTATGCTCTTGGAAAAAATCGAACTGGGCCATAGCTGTGCTGAGTTGTGTTGTGAAGGAAGCTCCCTGCTAAGTGTGAGTGTTTTGGGGTAGAGAAACTCAAGCCAGCAGAAGGAGTGTGCTGAGAGTGTATCTGCCTCTGCTTGAATCGATTTTCCCAGTTGACAACTGGTTTTCTGAGGTCACAGGGTTGGTAAAATTGCGTCTGCTTCTCCCTGTCCTGTTTTCCAGGCACGTGCATGGGACTTGATTGTGTCTCTCCAGTGTAGTGTGCAGTTATACACTGCAGTTACACACTGGAAGAGAGATATAAGAAGGTGGTGGAGGCAGAAAAAATAGGGCAATGAGGTTAGGGATGTAGGCACAATGAGGTTAGGTGGGATGGGTGTGGGGGTGGGAGCAGACATAGCCACCTTCTGTTTATGAATGTGTGTGTGCGTGGGTACTTGCGTGCATGTGTGTGTGTATGTGTGCGCGCATGTGCGTTATCAACATTTTGTTAGTCTGCAATAAATAAGCTATTTAATACAGAAAACAGACTGTAAATCGAACAAGCCTATGAAAAGTGATTACAAATTCAAAGGGTAGACAGCAGAAAGTGACAAAATGAGAAAATGACAAGTTTTGCATAGTAATCAGTAGCCAGAATGTGGGCTTGGATATTTGTAAATGAGTTTTTAAAGAAAAAGGAAACAAAATCACGCCTTGATACTTCAGTATAAGGAAAATGGCTCCAGTTTTATAATCAATATCTCAAAATCAACAATCAGACACCTGCCTTAAATGGCTCCTAGTAGAAAAGTGGGTCAGGTGCTAAGCCACTCAGTTCATGGTGGAGTTTTACAAATGTCAATCAACAACAGAAAGCACTTTTGATCTGGCTTAGCTGCCCCTGAGTTAAAAATTCGGTGGGTTTGGTTCAACAGTTCTCACCGGAATAGTAGAGGGGAAGAGGCAAACAAAAAGGGAGAAAAAAGGAATTTTTAAAAGAAAAGGTGTCCCTTTAAGTAAGGAAAATGCGCCCCCTTTTTTAAAAATTTTTCTTTAATTTTTCAGCTTTTCAATTTTTTTTAACAAACAGCCCCTCAGTTTTTGCCAAAAAATTTACTTCCCAAATTTAAGTGGGGCTACAACTTTCTGGGCCTTTGAATTTTTAATTTTAACAAAAGCAGTTTTTGGAAAAATTCTTTCTTTAATTTCCTGAGGGTTCACCCAAAGGGATCTTCCCAAAAACCCACCCTTTTACATTTCCAAAATTTGGTTGAAAAGACCCAGGGGGTTCATTGGGGGTAAAATTTTATAAAACCTTTTTTGGTTTTCCCCTTTATCGGATTTCCCAAAACCATTTTCCACCCCCTTCATGTTTCTCAATTGGTTGGGGAAAGTAAAAATATTGGGAATACATTTTTTAAAAAAAAAGGGTCTTCCTAGGGATTTAAAAGGGAAAAACCCCTTTTTTTTATGTAAATTATCTTTTTTACAAAAATTTTTTTGAAAAGTTTTCGAATTTTCAAGTTTGGAACTTTTATAAACCAAATTTTAAAAAACTGGATTTTTAGCCATTGGAGGTTTTGTGAAAAGGGCAAATTATTTTTTTGGGAAAAAAGATTTAACCTTTTTTATGTTTTTTTTTTTGGGAAAAACCAAAAAAAAGATTCTTTAATTTCCCCTTCAAGTCCTACATTAGGGGTGGTTTGGGGGTTTTTGTTTCCATCTTTTTTAAAACAATTAAAAAAATTAAAAAAAAAATTTTTAGTTTTTCCCGGAGTTTTTTTTTTAAAATCCTTGCCCCAAAATTTTTTTTTGGAAAAACCCCAAAGATTTCAAGGGGTCTGCGTTTTTGGCTTGTGGGGGCAAAGGGGGTTTTCTTTAAATGTGATCCTTATTTTGTTTTTTTCGAAATTTCCCAAGTTTTTTGGGTTTTAGGGAGGCCGTTTGGGTTTTGAAAAATTTTTTCTGGTTTTTTTTTTTTTTTTAGTTTTCATTGGAATTTCAAAAAAAGGGGCTTGGCCTTTTCATTTGATATAAACTGTTTTTCAATCGGGGGTTTTGGTGGTGATGGTTTGTGTTTTTGGTGTTTTGGGGTGGTAATGAAAATTTTTTCCCCTTAAAATCTTGTTTGGGGTTTCGCGGTTTTTTTTTAAAATGGTTTTGGTTAGTTGGTTTTTGTTTTTTTTTGGGTGTTTATTTTTTTGTGTTATTTGGGTTGTTAGGGGTGTGTTTTTTGGTTGTGGGATTTTTGGGTTTTTTTTACTTTTATGTGTGCGATTAAGCCTTATTTGGGGATGGGGCTGGGGGTTTTTCACGGGATGTGGTTGTGAAATTTTTTTTAAAAAAGTTTTTGTTTATCTTTTCCAAAAAAGGGGTTTTTTTAAAATTGTTTGTTTTTGGGGTTTCCGGTGTGGTGTGGGGTTTGCGGTGTAGGGTTTTTTTTTTTTTGTATGGGTGTGTTTGGGGGGGCTCGGGGTGTGTGGTTTTTTTTGGGTTTTTTTGGGGGAATGGGCGCGCGATTCTTTATTTTTAAAATTTTTCTTTTCCCCCAAATGGTTTTTTGAATGATTGTAAAAGTCTTTTCTTTTTTTTTAAGAAGATTTGGGTTGTTTTTTAGGGGTTTTTGGGGTTTTCCTTTTTGTTTGTTGGGGGAAATGAAAATTATGGAATTTTTGGCGACAAAGGGCCCCTGGTTGGGATGTTTGAAAAAGGTGGATAGTTGGGCGATTAAAAAATTGTCGCGCATCCCTAAAAAATTTTTTTAAAATTTTTTTAAGCCTAACGGGGGAAGGAAACAAAAAAACCCCAAAGGGGGCCCCGGCTTGGAAAAATCAAGGGGAACAAAGGGCCCTGGTATTGTTTTCCCTTAAAAGGGTGAAAAAAAAGGGTGTTTTTGGGGTGTTTGGATTGTTGGGGGAAAATTTTGTGGCTTTAAAACCCCAAATTTCTAACTCTTTCCCAATAAAAAAGGGGGAAAACAAAACAAAAAAAGGAGAAAAGCTTTGAGAAAAGGGGGGAAAAGGGAATTAAAAAAGGAAAAAGAAAAAAAAGGGTTTTGGAAAATGTTGGTGATGCTCCGGCTCCTTGGAAAATTTCCCTTTAAATTTAAAAAAGAAGGGTTGAAAAAGGAAAAAAAAGATAAAGAAAAAAAGTTTTATTGTGGGGTGATGAGAGAACGAAAGGGATTGGAAAAAAATTTTTTAACACTTTTTTCTTTATTAAAAAAACACTTTATTGTTTTGTTTTAAAGGGGAACTTTGCCAATAAAAGTACAGGCCCCCAAAATTACCCCTCCAGGTTTTACGGGGGGGGGGAAAAAGGGAAAGGGGGTTTTTTGGAAAATTTTTGGGGTAATTTTCAAAAATTTTTTAGGGGGAAAAAAATTGCCACTTTTCTTTTTTTGGGGGGTTGGGCCCAACCCCAATCCAAATTATCCAAAAAAATACCACCCAAAATTGGTTTGGGGGTTTGGGGGTTCCTACGGGGGTGGGGCCCACCCCCCCCCAAATTGGATAGGGGGGGGGAAAATTTTACAGAAAATTTTTCCCGAACAGTTTTTTTGCGACTTTTTTTTTTTAAATTTTAAAACCCTACTAAATGTTTTTTGGAAAAACCCCCAAGAGTTTTGGGGGCCCCAGGGGATAATCTTTCAAAAAAAATTGGTTTTTTTTTTTGTGGGACCTTTATTTACTTGCGGAAGAAATAAAAACCCATTTTGGGAAAAACAGAAGGAAAATTGTTGGAAATACTTAATTTCGGGTTGGGTACCCAATGTATTAAAAAGTTTGAAGGAGGCCATTTTTGAAACCATGGGGAAAATTGGGAATAGGCCCCCGAGGCAAAACCCGGGCATTTAAGAAGGGCACAGGCTTTTGTTTTTTGCAAAAAGATTTTTAGATAAAAATTTTAAAGGGGGTTTCATTTTTAAAACAGGTAAAAAGTGTGGGAATTCCCCTTTTTAAATTTTCCTTTTTTTAAAGGTTTTGGGTTTTTAATTCCCCCCCTTTTTGTTTTTTTTTTTTTGTTTTGTGTTTGGGGGGTTTTTTTTTTTGTTGCGCGGGCCCCGGTGGGGGGTTTGGGTTTTGGGGGGGGGTGGGGTTTTTTTTGGTAAAAAATGTTTTGTTTATTCCAATTTTCCCTTTCAAAAAAAAGAATAATTAATATAAAATTAAAAAACCCAAAAAGGGAAAAAATACCCTAAAAGGGGGGGTTTTTTTGGGGATTTAAAAATTTTAAACTAAATTAACCAATTTTTTAATTTGCAAGAAAAAAGAAAATTTTTTTAAATTTAAAAATCCTAATAGGAGGGACAATAAAATAAATTTTAAAAAGGGAAATTTAAAAAAAAAAAAAAACAAAATAAAAAACTTTTAAAAAAAAAAAATATATTTTTTAAGTTTTGGTGCCTTTAAGTATAATAACATTAACAAGGGAACAATTGCTTCCCCAAAAATTTTGAAAAAATTATTTCGGTTTTTTTTCCTAATATTTTTGATAATTTTTGTGAAAGTAAAAAATGTTTAAGTTTTTAACTCCTCCTAAAGATATAATCGCCATTACACTTGGCCCCCATTCCCAAAGTCCCCTATTTTTAAGCAAAAAATTATTTTTCTTTTTTTGAAGTCTGGAAAAAATTTTGGTTTTTTTAAGGGTAAAATAGGTTTTTTTTTTAAATAAAATTTTCAAATTTTAAAATTCTTTTTTCCTCCCCCCCCAAAACCCCCTTTTTTCCCTTTAATTAAATAACTTTTCCTTTTTTAAAAAATTTTAACTTTTTAAAAATAATTTAAATTTTAAAAAAATTTAAAATTTTCCCCCCTTCCCCCCCCCTTTTTGTAAAAGTAAAATTTTTTTTTCATTTTTTTAAATATCCCCCAGAAAATGAAAAATTTGGAAAAAACCAAAAAAAAAAATTTTTACATCGACCCCTTTTTGGGGTGAGGGGGGGGTTGAAATAAAATTTTAAAATGCCCAAATTTTGTAAAACCCCAAATTTCCCAGATCTTGTTTTTCTTTTCATAGAGCGGTGGTTTTTTTTTAAAATGGCTAAATTTTAAAATCCACAGAAAAAAAAAATTTTTTTTTTAAAAAAAATTTTGGGGAAAATGTTTTTAAAAGAAATTAAAATTCCCAAATTAAAAATTTTTTGCTAAAGTTTTCTCCTGAAAAAATTTGATTTTATTCTTCCCAATTTGAAATAAATTTTTTCCCTATTTTAAATTTTGGAAAAAATGTATGCAGCACCGGAAATTTTTGTTTACGGCTGAGACCCATTTTGTAAACATTTTTAAAAAGGGTTTTGGGGTTTCATTTTTTTCCAAAGTGGTTTTTTCCTTTGGCCCAAAGTTACAACTTTTATATTAAAAATTCCAAATTTAAGTCAATATGTTGTTTGTCAAACTTTTGCTCTTTTACCCCAAATTCCCCCTCTCGCGCGCGCGTGCGTGCGTGCTTTGCGGCGGGCTTTGGGGTGTTGTGGGAGTTTTGTGTGTTTTGTTTTTTTTGTGGTTTGTGTGTGGTTTTGTTGTGGGGGTGTTTTGTTTTGTGTGTGTTTGGGGGGTTTGGTTTTTGTTTTTGGGTTTTTTGTTTTGTTTTTTGTTTTGTTTTTTTTTTCACCCTTTTTTTTTTTTTTTTTGGGGGGGGGGTTTTTAAATTTTAAGGGGTTTTTTTCAAATTTTTTAATTTCCCGGGGGAAATTAACCCATATAGTTTTTTTTTTTGGTTTTTTAAAGGGAAAATAAAAAAGGAAGGTGAAAAATTTTTTAAAAATTTTTTTAAATTTCAAAAGGGGGGAAATGGGGAAATGATTTTAAACCCCCAGGGAAAAGCCCCACCGGCTACCCTTTGGGTCGGGGTCAGAGGAAACCCCCTCCCCCCCTAGAAAGAGAAAAAGGGTCCGGGTCGGAAATGTGCGGTGGTTCACCCCTTTTTGGGCCCCAAACCCTTTTCCCCCCCCTTGACCTTTGATGAAGTCGGGGTCCCAGTCTTTTTTGGTGGGAACAAAAAAAGGGGGGTTTCGTGGGGTTACCATAACTTTTTTAAAACGTAAAAGAACCCACGGAAAAGAGAGTTGTCCCGGGGGAAAATTTTTTGTGGGAAAAAAAAGCCATTTGTTTGGGGGGGCCCAAATTCCGGTTGCAGAAGGAAATAAAAAAAAAAAATAAGGGGTGACGTTTGAAATTTGGGTTTTGACCAATGTTTCTCCCGGGGGGAAGAGGAAAACCCAAATTTTTTAAAAAATTTCTGCAGTGACTTAAATTTTGTAAAATAAAATTAAAATGAAATGATTATCCCCATAGATAAAGTGGGAAGGGGGTTTTTTAAAGGAGGGGGGGGGGTAACTGTTTTTCCAAATAGGGGGTTTTGTTTTTCCCTGAAAGGGGAAGAGAGATGGGAAGAGAGAGACGGGCCCCCAGACAGACGACAGAAAAAGTAAATTTTTTGGTTTTGTTTTTTTTAAAAATTTTAAAAAAAAAGCTTTAAATTAAAAAACAAATCAAATTTAAAAAGAGACAAAAAAAGGGAAAATTTGCTTCAACGGGGTTTTAAACACAGAAAATTTTAACTCCTTTTACTTTGGCCTAGTGGGGCATGCCTTTCATAGGAAACCAATAGTTTTTTTGTACAGACGGGAATTTTTTTTGGCCGTTTTTGTGAAAAAAATTTTTAAAAGCAAGACAAGAGTTAAAAGGGAAAAACTTTTTTTTTTTCTTTTTATGAAAAAATATAAACATTTTTCGTTCCTCGACTTGAGGCCCGGGGTTCATAAATTAAATTTTGGCGTTTTTGTGACGTTTTGGCCCCCCATGGGGGGTAGCCGTTTTTCCGAATTCTGGGTTATGTACGGGGTATGTTCCCTTTTTTTTGTGATAACCAACGCTTTTTATGAATAAGGGGGATCTTTAACGTGCATATTTTGGATCTTTTTGTAGGTGTATATACAAAAAAGGTTTTAAGGAAACTGGCTTCTGCATTTGAAGTTGCCCCGGGGGATTCCGTAAAAATCCCCCCCTTAATTCCCCAAACGCCCCGAGTTTGGGAAAACCCGCCCGACATCAGGGAAACCCCGTGGGATTGAAGACAAAACCGGTTTTAACCCACGGGTTTATAGGGGCCCCTTGCGCTAAACATTCTTTTAAAATTTTTTAGCTGGGGGAAAAAGGTTTTTCCCCAAGGAAAATTCTTACGGTTTCACTAACACGAAAATTGCAGGCAGCAAGGAATATCCGTTTTTTTCCCTTTTTTCCTTTTTTTCCATACACTTTTAAATAGGAAACTAGCCAACGAAAGGGCCAATTTGGTTTACTGGCTGTGTCCTTTTTCGCTGCTTATTTCCCATCGTCTGAGATAACACCCCAAAAAACATTTTTACTATCAACCCTGAATTTGTTCCCCCTTTCTGTTTCGTTCTGCAAAATTAAAACAACCCCGTTACAAAACAACGCAAAAAAACAGAAAAACCCCTTAACATACAAACCAAAAAAAACTTACAGCGCAATAAACATTTTTAAAAAACCCTTTCCCCATAATTTTACAAGCCCAATAAACAGTAAAAACTCCAAAAACCAAAACAAGCGAAATAAACAGAAAAAACCCCCATAAAATAAAAGCGCACTAAACAAAAATTAACTCTGTAACATACAAGCGTATTAAAACAAAAAATAACTCTGTAACTTTACAAGCGCCCTAAACATAAAAAACTCGAAACCCATACAAGGCCTAAACAAAAATAAAACTTTTAACATAAAAGGGCCGCACTAAACAAAAAACCCAACTCTGTAAATACAACGCTTTTAAAAAACATAAAAACCTGTAACATACAAGCGCAATAAACATTAACACGCCGTTACAAGCGAAAATTAAAAACTTTAAAACTTTTTTTGTAACGAAAAGCACAAAACTTTAAACCCCGGGAAAAAATCCCAATGCTTTTAAAACATAACTCGAAACAGAAAAGCACAATAAACTTTTAATCTGTAACATAAAACCCGGAAAAAAAACTTTAAAATTAACTCTTTTTTTTAACATTTTTTTAAAAGCGATTAAACTTTTAACAATCGGGGGAAATACAAGAAAAATTTTTCAGGGGTTTAAAAAAGTCAGAAATCCATTCTTTTTTAAATTTTGGTTTGTTAATTCTTCATGGGGAAAAGGAAAATAAATTTGTTTTTAAAAAATAATAAAAAAATCATTGCAATAAAACCCTCATTATGAATTCTTCTTGTAAAAGGGGTTCCTCCAAATTCTTCAGTTATGATTTTTTTATTTACTTTTTCCCTCTCAAACCCCAAGTTATAAATTTCTTCTTTTATACTTGTTCCTCTCAAATTCCCGTTATAAATTTTCTTTGTACAGGTTCCCTAAAAAACCCCATTTGTTTCCCCCCTTGTGTTCAAAATTTTGGTCTAACAAAGGCAGCTCGTACCCTCTTCCCCTTGGGGTTTAAAACTGAAAAAAAATGTTTCCCTCCAAAGGAACCCCAAAAGCTCCCTGTCCTCCTCCAAACCCTTCAAAGCACTCCCAAAGACTTGGGCACTCCTCCCTCTTTCCAGGGCCCCTCGGGACGGGTAAATTTTTCTGGTTTTCCACCCCAAAACCAGCAGTACGGGTCCGGCAATACCGGGGAAAAGGGAAACTACAGGTCCGGGGGGCAGGCGGTTTTCGAAAGAAAAAGGTTTGTCGTGGGGGCATTGTGGCACGGACCAAGGCATTGGGTTTTGTCCAGCCCCATTGTTTTTTCCCGGGCGCGCAAAAAATTTGAAAAAACCGGGGGTTGGGGGCAGTTGGGGGTTTTGGGGGACAGCAGAGAGCTGTGAGGGCGGGGGGCGTTTAGTAGGACCCTGCCAGAAAGTGTCGTGCATTGCGGGGACAGCGGGTTTCGGGGTCTGCGGGTTCCGACCCACACTCTCCAGCTGGTCTCCTTTTTTGGGGAAAATGGAAATTCAACACGTCAAAAAAGGGCAACATTGGTCCTTTAAATGATAAAGAGGAAAATGTTTGAAAATTGAGGAAAGGGGAAGGGGGTTTTTTATCCTCGTCTTTTTATTGTTTTTTTTTAGGGGATTTTTGGTTTTTTAGGGGTAGCCCTTTTTTTTGGCTGTCTAAGCTTAAACTAATAAAGGGTTTTCTGGCCCCCTAACCAGAGCTGTTTGGTTGATTTTAAAATTACCTTTTATGGTTTATACTCTTTTTGGGTCTTTGAATTATGCCCTTCCCTCTATTAAACCCCCAATCTTTTAGAGTGTTTTCTGGCTCAGTGACGGCATTTCCAAAAGAGGTACTGACACTGATTTTTTTTAAATGAAAAATCTTAATTTTTTTTTACAAGCGAGATCTTGTTTATCAAAGATAAATTTGGGTTTGGAGAAAGAAAAAAGTTTCAGTTTGAAACTATCGGGTTTTCAACAGGTACAAAACCAAAAAGTGGGCTTTTATTTTGTGCTCCAAAACATCACTGAAAAGGGTTTTTAAAAATACAAAATTTATGAGCTTATTTTTACCCCCATAGACAAATGCTGAGGGGGCGCCTGAGACTAAAGACAAAACAAACTCTGTGGACCCCCCCTTTTAATGTGGCTCCAACAAGAGGACTTTTCCCAATACTGGAATTTTCCAGCCCACAAAATTTATGGGCTTGTAAACCTTTGGGGGCACAAAGGGACCTGAAAGGTGGGCCCCGGGGGACGAAGCCCATCACAACCAGTTTTTAAAAAACATACTGGTAAAAAAAACCTTCGATTTGCATCAACAGAGCCAAAACGAGGACATTTTTCCCGGTACAAAACGTGGGGAGTGACCACGACCTGGTGTTTGGGAAAAAAAGAATTTTTCCTGAAAAAAATAAAAAAGCCAAAGAACTCAGGTTAAAAAATTTAAATGAAAGATTAAGGGCCCCCACTATAAAAGAAAACCTTCCCAAACAAAATCCGGGCGGAAAATTTTTCTGCCCTGCTTGCACTTGTAAGGATGCGAGATATTAACCAACGTTCAAGCAGCGAGGATGGAAAAAGCAAACAAAATTTTTTTGGAAATCTTACCAGAAAAAAACAACTTTTGGTTTACAGATTTAAAAACCTGGATTTTGTGTGATAAACGAAAGTGAAATAAGATTGTCAATTGTTCACAAAAAAGGAGGGAGGGGAAAACAAAAAGAATCCCGCGAAAAGATCAGGGAAAAACATGAAAACGTCCAAAGAAAAAAAGGGTTGGAAAAAAAACAATGTTCAAAAATTCAAAGAAATTTTGTCTAAGAACAACAGCAAAAAGGCCTTTTCAAATTTTTAAAAAAGCTCACACAGCAAAAAAGCAGGGAAGGGGTCGAAACTTAAAGACAAAAAAAGGGGAAATGCTTTCCCCCAAGGGGAAAAAAAGGTTTTTATTTAAAAGGGGGGTCAGGGGAAAACTGTTCAAAGCTCAAAAAACCTAGACACAAAGTGCCCCGCGGGCTTTTAAGCAGGGGGGCATCAGGAATTGGGTGACCCGCCCTATCCTTTTGTGAAGATTGAAAGGGGAGCAATCCCAAAAAATGAAAATTTGGGGAAAACTAGGCTTTTTCAACTTTCCCAGCAGGCTGAACAAAAGGCCCGGGGGGCAAAAAAAAATAGACATCCTAAAAAGAATTTTCAACAAGATTGGCAGACCGGGGTGGCCCAAACCTTGGAACCCCAAACAATGATCATTATGCCCCCCCAAGAAAGGCAATCACAGAAATGCCCCGAATATGAAATTTTTGCCCCCATAATCCATGACAGTAATGGTTTTAAAAAACACCTTTAACAGATAAAGCCTGGGCCCGAAGGATCATCGCGAAAAAAACAGGCAGGCTTCCGTCAAAAAGAAGTACCACAAAAACAAATTTCAAACCGTGTTTTTTTGTTTTTGAAAAAAACAGCCCGCACCAACAAAAAAAGTTCCACGTCTTTATTTAAATTTTAAAAAGTTTTCCCCCTTTGGGCCCCTCACATTTTTTTCCCCACCCCAAAAACCAAAAAAAATCCTCACCCTTTCCCGAAGTGTAATTTTCCTTTTTTGTTTTTTGTGCGGGGGTGTGTGCGGTTTTTGGGGCGTGTGTTTTTGTATTTCATTTGATTTTGTAAAAAAAAACAACTATTAAAATTTTAAATGGCTGATGTGAAAAGATGGGAAGGGAAAGAAAAAGCTTTGATTTGTGTTTTTTTAAGAATTTTGGCGCTATATAATTCCTTTATGATGTTTTATTTATGAAAGATGATTATGGGTGATGATTGTTTTAAATATTTTTTAGTAAGTAGTTTTTGTAGATTTTGTATAGTAGAAAAAAATAGTTGTAGGGGTTTTTGTTGTTGTAGGGGAAAAAGGTTTTCGCAAAGTTTTGGCTTTTCGCTTTTTGGGCCCCAATGAAAAAGTAAAACATGGGACAAAAGATCCCTAACCATCCCAAAAAGCTTTACCCCAAAAGCCCCCAGTGCAGTGCTTTTTTCCAAGGCATGGGGAGGGGGAATGGTTTTCATACCCCTGGAAGTCCGTCAAGGCTGTTCCCATCAACCCACAATATTTCAAAGTCTTTCTTTTCACATGATTGATGCCTTTAGGGGGAATTTTTCACCTGGGGCCCCCGTCCCGTTTTAGAGGGTGGACCCCCAAAAAAATCAACCTAAAGGGTTTTCCAATGAAATTGAGGTTTGGGAGGAACGAACAGGAACTAACCAACCTATGACAACCTGGATTTAAACATCCTCCAGAAAAAAAAGGTATGGAGATCAGTATCGGAAGACAAAATCATGCAAACGTGCCCAGCCCATTTACTACCCCAAAATCCCCAGTCAGGGAAAAGAATTGAGGGGATTGATCACTTTAAGTACCCTTTGGGGCTATTTTTAGGGGAAGAAAGGTTTTTAAAGCCCAAATTCTTGCAAAACCGCAAAAACATAGAAACTTTAAAGGGCCCCTGGAAAGAACCCAAAAAATTTGTCTCAGGGCCAAAGGGAAGCAATGAAGGGAATGGTCATCTCCCATATCCCTTTTTCCTTGCGGAAACTTGGCATTGAAAGCAAAATCTACAAAGGAGGATCCAGGCTTTTTGGGGGAAAGAAAAAGCCTCAAAAAACCCCTTTTTCCCTTTCTTTCACAAACCCACTACCAATGAAGAAGTTTCCCCCAAACCATCAACCCAAAAAGTTTAAAACATTATGAAGACCTTTTCGACCCCTGTCAAGAAAAGGGAAAAACTCAGATGGGTTTCATGTAAAAGATCAGATGGGCCCCTCCAAGACCCAAAAAGCAAGGGGAAAAAGGCAGGGGGAAAAGAAGGAATTTCAAAGCCGAATTAGAAAAGCGGACAACAATTTCGAATGGGAAAGAAATGAGTTCTCCACACCCAGGGACTTGTCCCCCTGCCACAAAAAAGGGGCCAATGGTGGGAACGTTTGTCCCTGCCCGGGACCCCTTCGACCCCGGGGTTGGGATTTCAGGAGAAAATCAGATGGAGATGAGACTACTGGAAGCCTTTGAATATTTCACCACATCTTTTTGACACAATGTATAAAAAAAGGCTTTCAAAAAACCCCAAACCCAATTTCTCACTTTATGAAAGCCAAAAGGGCAAAATTTCCCGATGAGGGACCAAAAAAGTGAATTTCTCAACATTCAAAAGGAAATCTGACCCAAAGGGTTTCATTTTTTCACCTCCCTTTTCAATATATCACAGAGCAATCATGGGTTAGTTATAATTTAAGACATGGGGAAATGAAGATAGGGGGGCAGAAAACCCTTTTTAAGTTTTGCAAGACGCCGGAAACAGAAAAACAGCTAATAACTTAACAGCAAAGAAAATTTGTAAACACAAAAATTTTTTTGGGAAAAGGGAAAAAAGGGCAGTTCAACTTGAAAGCCCAAAAAAAACAAAATGCTGCATGCACCAAAAACCCCCCGGGCCAAAAAAGAAAATAAAATTTTTGATTGACAAAACTATTTAGAAAATGTCAAAAACTTTAAAAAACCTTGGGGTTTAGTCAAAACGTAATGGTTTATTTTTACCCAAAGGCATAAAGACAAGGAAAAAGTATGGCTGAAAAAGAAATTTTCCAACTAAAAAAACGCTGGAAAGATTGCAGAAAATTCCCCCCCATTTAGGAAGGGGTTTGGGTGGGGGGCCTTAAGGGGACATGCTAAAAGGAGAAAAAAATGGGCACGTGGGAAAATCATCCCACAAAGTCAGAGGAGAAGAAAAACACAGGGGTTGAAAATTTTCTTTCTTGGGGTTTTACTTGTATTTGTTTTTCCCCCCCTTTTAAACACATAATTTCTCCTCGTGAAAAAACAACCCGCTCTCCCGGGGGATAGCATGTTTTCCAAGAGCAGCGCCACCCATTATTGTTTGTTTTTTTTTCCTGTCGCAACTGTATTTTTTTTCCCAAAAAGAGTGGCTTTTTTCTACAAAATTTTTTCCCCGGGTACAACTTACTCTTTTCGTGGGGTTTTTTTTACGTGCACTAAAAGCCAAAAAGGGCCTAAATTTATTGTCTCATCTGAAAAAACTAAACACCCCGGGCCCCCTATTCCGGAAAAAGGGTGGGAAAAGGGGAAAAAGGATCGGGAAAAAGCAGGGTTTTTACCCGGACATGGTTTTTAAAAAACCCATACTTTTGCTTTTTACAGACGTTTTTTAAATTTGAAACCCCTGATCCACCTACATAAGACCAAATCTATACTATTTTTTTTTTTTGGGGAAGGGGAAAGGAAAAGGGTTTCAAGGGGGATTTTTTTACCCTTTACCTGCCCCCCAATTAAAATGTGGGGGTTGTTTTGATTTCCCCCGCCTTGCCCTTTTTTTCCCCGTTTGACGGGAAACATTTGAATTATGTCGAATTTTTTTGGGGGGAGACCTAACCAGTCCCCAAACCCGGGGTGGGTTTTTTGGGCTTTTTGGGAAAATTTTCCTTTAAAACCCCCCCAGTTTAAAAATCCCGAAAAAGCGGGGGGTTGGCCTAACCCCCGGGTTTTTCCCGCAACATTGGTGGGGTTTTAAATTTTTCAACTTTAAACCCGGGAAAAAGGGGGATGAAAATGGCCCCAAAGCAAAAAAGTACCCTTTTGGTTTAAACCCCGTAAGGGTTAGCCCGGAAAAAAAATTTGGGTTGTGGCTGCTGAGATTTTTGGGGATGATGATGCTGCCCGCTGTTTTTTTTTTTTTTTTTTTTTTAAAAAATTTTTTTAAAAATTTTTTCTGTCCTCTGTTCAGGCCAAAATTGATTTGTTATGTTGGATGAAAGGGCATGGGAAATTGTTTTTGGGGCCTTTCCTAACATGTTTACCCATTAAAAAGCTTTAAACTTTCCGGAATGAAAGTTTAAAAAGGCCTTTTTATTCTTGAGGGTTTTAAATGACTCTAAAAAGTTTTTTGGGTTTTAAAAAATCCTCCTGTGTAAAAGTTAAATTTAAAAACCGGTTTTTGGAATTTTAATTAGGGGGAATAGGGGTGACGTTTGTAAAAAAAGGGTAAAACTTTAAAATGTTAGTCCCCCACTTTCCCCTTTACCGGGGGGTTTTAGTGGTATTGTTAAAGGGCAAAAGAGTTTTTAAAAAAAAAAAACAAGGGAAATTAAATTTTCTTAAAAATGATTTTTTTTCCCAGGAGTTAAAAAGTAGTAAAAAGGTTGGCTAAAAGGTAGATGGGGGCAAAATATTTGGGGCCAAAGGTCTACCAGAAAAGTTTGGTTTCGGAAACTGTTTGGGGACAAAAGAAGGGTTTTGTTAACCCTTTTTGATGGTCGAATTTATGGCCTTTGGGAGAATGAACCCTTTTTCCTTGAAACTTGGGGGTTCAAAAAGCGTTTGAAAATGGGGTTAATTTCCAATGCCAGTTTAAAAGGTGGGCCCAAAAATGGGGGAAACAATGGTGAAAGGGCCAGGTTTTTCAGGTTTTGTAAGAAATGTGGGGCCCTTTATAAAAAAAAAATTAATTTAAACCCCTTACAAACAACTAATTTTTCCTTTGCAACCTCTGCTGTTATCTGACTGTCTTTCCCCTTTTCTTTAACCCCTTTACTTTTAAATGGATTTTTAATATGGATTGGGTTTTATTTTTTCCGGTTTTTTTTCCCCTTTTTTTATTTTTATCATTTTCCCCTTTCCCCTTTTTTTTTGAATATTTTTTTGAATATTTCCCTGATTTTTTTTCCCCCCCTAACCCAAAAAATATATTTTATGACATTATAACATGTTCAACATGATCCCAAAATGAAATAAAAAAGGGGTTTTTTTTTTTTAAATGTAGGTCTTTTCCAATGGTGTGTGAAACAAACTTGGGTTTTTAAGAAATTCATAGAAGGCAAAAAAAGTTGACCAATTCCAACCCCTTTTTGAAAGAACAATCTTTTTTCTTCTTCTCTCCCTCGCTTTTACACCGTCAGATTTTTTGTCTTTGGGGAAAAAAATGGGAAGTCCTTTCCCCTCCTCTGTGGGGCCGTACAGCTTTGGTTTTTCAGGGGTTTCTTTACAGCCCACAATCTCCCTTTAGTTTTGGAATCATATCAAACAACCCGTGGGCCCCTTTGGGAGTCGTGGGGGAACAAGAAAGACATTTTCCCTGGGAAGCCCCCCCCACCCAAACTCGGTCCTCGGGTCTGTGCGTAGTTTCCCCAGGCTTCATTTGGGCCTTTTTTGATGTTGTCCCTCCAGAAATTGCTCTGTCTTTCCCCCCTTTTTGCCCCCTTGAGTGTTCCCCGGGAGTTTCTGTTTTTTGGCAGAGTGGGTTTTGGGGGGTGAGGGGGCCCAAACCAATTTACTTTTTTTTCTTGATATGGTGAGAAAGGGGGGTTTTTTTTGGGGGCCTGCCCGCCGTGTTATTTTCTCTTGACAAAAAATTTATTTGGGCTTTCGTTCTCCTTTCCCGGAAAATTGGGCCCCGCAGTTTTCTATGGCATTTTGTTTTAAATGACAGGGGTTCGCTTTTTCTTTTTTTCAGCAAATCAATTTTCCAAAGGTTTTACTTCCGTTTCAGCAGGAAGGCTGTTTTTGGGTTTATTAAACTTTTTGTTTGATGGGAAACTGATTTTCTTTACTTTTTCCCTTTTTGGTGGTGGAGTTTTGTCATGGAAGATATTTCCATGGTAAAAATGTCTTTTAAATTTTAGTCGTCGATCACCCCTCCTTTTTTGGTGTAGCCCCCAAGGGGTTTTTTTTAAACGTCTACCCCCTCCATTTTCTGGCCCCATGTAAATTTTTAAACAGTGGGTTTGCTCGTTTTCTGGGTTTACAAATACTTTTCTTTTCCCGACTCAACCCCCATCCCATAAAGCTCCAGCTTTTTGTTCTCAAGTCTGGTTTTGTAAGATCTTTCGTCTGTGTTTTCTTCCGCCCATAGGGCAATGTCAAACGGGAAACCGCAAGTTGTTTTTAGGGGGGCCCCCCAATGGAGATGGAAAAGTGGAAATCCATGGAGGGGCCCTCTTATAATGTTTTTTCCCAAAAACAGATTAAAAAAGGAACGGAGATAACAGGACCTTGTTTGGGCCCCAACTGTGCTTTTTTTAAAATAAATTTCCGACCTGATTTTTTTCAGAAGGGGGGGGGGCGGGCCCGTTGCGGGGGTTGTATATGCTTGAAAGATTTTCCTAGTCCCTTTCCCCAATGCCAAAAAAAATTTTGGGGACCTGCCCAGGGTTCCCTGCCCCTTTTTTTTGTCGAAAGCCTTTTTGAAACGATGGAAAGGGTTTTGGGAAAAGGTCTCTCTATGTTTTGAAAAAGTTTTTTCCCTCAGGTTTTGGGGAGTTTTTAAAAATCTTTTATTGTGCCCCGCCCCGAAACCCCGCTTGTTCCCCTGCAAGGGTTTTCTTCTGCCTCCTTCTTTTTTTTTGATTCCCAAAAAAACTTTGAGCTGAATTTTTGCTGGTGTGGGTGATGAAGGGGGATTGTTCTAAAAGGTTTTTGGGATTGGCGTAAATTCCCCCTTTTTGGCAGGGGGTATTTTTTTTAGTGGAAAGGGGTCCAAATTTTTTGGCAAATGTTTTGTTCCCAAAAACTTCGACAGATAGCTGTAAATGTGGATGACTGTTTTGCCACCCTGCTTGAGGTTCTGTGGTTTTTTTTTGTCTGCTTCCCGGGGACTTTCCCCACTTGGGAAGCTGCGGGGGCTTCTTCCCCCTTTTCCACTTTTCCCTCAGTATGGTAAAGGGCCCAGGGGGGCTCTTTATGTTGCTGCTTTCTCTTTTATGTTGCTGAAAAGTGTGCGCCTTAAGAAGGAAAGAAAAAGCCGCCTGGGTTTTTTTGGGCCCCGGGCCCCCAAAGGTTTGAAGGAACCGGGAAATTAAAATTTGTGGACATGGGGCGATTTTTAGTTGTGGATTTTAGTTGGTTTTCTAGCATGAAAGATATGTTTTTTTTTGGATTTTATGGTAGTTTTTTTCTTTTTCTACTCTGGGGGCCCCCCCGGGCCATTGAAATTTTAAATTTTTGGGGTTTTTTTAGTAGGGGGGAGGGGTTTTTTTTCGCAATGTTTTTTTCTGGGGGCCCCTGTTTTGCAAGTTCCCAACCCGTTTGTTTCTAGGAAAACAACAGCAGGCAGGGGTCCATTGCGCATTTCACATAAGTTTTTTTTTAAGGAGCGTAGTTCCTGCTGGGTTTTGTTTTTTGTCTGCAGACAAGGGGTTTTTAGGGGAAAATGAAAGCCATCAGTGAAAAAGAAACCCCCTTGCCCCCCATTCATTTTGGGGTGGCTGAAAAAAAGATGGAGTTATTTTTAAGGGGGTTGGGGTTTTTTTACAAGGAAGTTTTGGGCAGGGGTGCCTCCCGTTGGGGTGTTTTGTTTTTTTCAATATGGAGAACAATCGGGGTTTCCCTTTCCAAGAAAAGTGAATTCCCAAAAGAACCCTGGGGAGATTTGCAAGCCCGTCAAGGCCCTTTATGCATGCTTTGAGTTCTTCCTTCAGCTTATTTTTTTTTAACCCTCAACCATTCCCTTCCTATTTTTTTTTTTTCCCTATTTCCAATCCCCAAAAAAACTTTTAAAAACTCCCCAAAATTTTTTTACCCCCCTTATTTTTAGACTTTTTTAAAAAATTTTTCCAAAATAAAATTACAAATTTTTAATTCCCCCACACAATATAAAATATAATTTTAAACCTTTAAATTTTGAAACTTCCCCCCCATTTTTTTAAAAGGTTTTTATTTTTTCCCCTTTTTCCCGGGTTGAAAAATCCCCAAAAAAGGGGTTTAATGAGATTGCCCTGGTTTGGGTGGACCCATTATGGGGCCGGGGGGGGGGGGTTTTTTTTGTCAGGCAAAGGGTTTTTAAGGAGGGCAAAAAGTTTAACCTGCCCAAAACAAGGGTTTTTGTTATTAAAGGGGGGGAATTTTTGTAATTTTTTTGGTCTTGGCCAAAGATGGGTTTTTTTTTTCCATGATTTGGAAAAAAACTTTAAACAATAAATTTTACTTTCCCTTTCCCTTTCTTTACCCATACTTTATTTTGGATTTTATAAAAGGGGAAAAATTGGGGGGGGGGGGGGGGGGGGGGGGGGGGGGGGGGGGGAAACCTGGAAATCTTGGTTAAATCCTTTTTTTCAACTTTCATTTTTTCATTTTTTTTAGGCCCCCCAAAGAAAAAAAATATACCTTTTTTTTAAAACAAGGAATAAAAAAATTTTTTTAATTCCAACCCAAAACCCATTAAATTTGGCTTTTTGATTCTTTAGCAAATCTAAGGAATGATTGGTTTAAAAAGGGGAAAAGGGGGGGAAAAACCCCAATTTTTAAGGAAAAGTTACTACATTTAATTTTCCCCCAAAATTTTTAAAACCCCGATTATCCACAAAAATGGGGTGGTTTTAACCCTTTTAAATGTGTTGGGGGGGGAAGGGGGGTGAGGGAACCACCGGGAAAAGCCCTTTCCGGGGGTTTTCCCTTCCCCGAAAAAACCAAAAGCTTTCCACGGAGTTTTGGGGTTCGTTTTATCTCCCAAATTTCCCGGGCCTTGGGAACTGGGAAGGGGGGAGGACCCCCTTTTTCCCCATGAACCTTCCAAAAGGCCCGTCATTCACAGAAAACAGGGCTTGGGGCCTTGGGCCCCCGGGCCCTTTACTCCCGTCCCGGTCCGGTTTTGGAACCAAGGGCAAAGGCCCCCTTAACCCCTGAAACCTCCCCAAAATTACATGGAAACCCGGTCTTTCTGAAAACCTTTTTTCCCCCCCGGACCCCTTTACATTCCCCAAAAGCAGTTTTTCGGGTTTCGGCATTAAGGGGGCAAAGGAACGTTGAAAAAAGGGGCGACCTTTTTCCCCCCCAAAGGGGGGAAGGTGTTCCCAAAGCCCCCCCCGTTGGGGGCCCCTTTTTTCCCCGCTTTTTGGGGGAAAAAGGCGGGTTTAGATTTGGGGGGGCCCCATACCAATAAACAGCAAGAAAAAAGGAAAATTTTCCAAAATTTTTTACCCTCCCCCCCAACCCAACCATTATTTTCCCAAAAAAAAACAACCAAAAAAACAAAAACACCCCCCAAAACCCCAAAAACACCCCCACCCCCAAAAAAACCCAAAACAAAACCCCCCCCCCACACAAAACCCCCCCAACCCCCCAAAAAAATATCCCCCCACTTTTAAAATTTAAAAACCCCCCCCCCCCCCCAAAAAAAAAAATTTAAAAAATAAAACCCCAAAAATTTTTTTTGGGTTTTTAATTTTTTTAAATTTTTTCCCCCCTCCCCCTTTTTTTAAAAAAACCCCCCAAAAATTTAAAAAAACTCCCAAATCACAATTTTCCCTCATCCCTTTTTAACCCCACCCCAAAACCCAAATTCCCCCCCCCCTGGGGGAATTCCCTAAATTTGGTATAAAAATTTTAATAAAAAAACCCCAAAAAACCCTTTGGGAATTTTTTTGTGGGTATGTTGGGTTGAAAGGGGGGTTTTGGGTTTGGGTTTTTTTTTTTGTGTGTTTTATTTTGGGGGGTTTCCCAAAACTTAATAAAAATTTAATTTAATTTAAATTTTATAAAAAATATAAAATTTTAAATTTAAAATTTTTTAAAAATCTTTCCCCTTCAAAAAATTTTTTTTCTGAAATTTTCTTTAAATTTAACCCATTCCTTTATTTTAAAACTACAAACAAAAAAAAAAATTTTTTTTAAATCAAATTTTAAATCTTTTAAAATTTATTGTTTACCCTTTCCCAATCCCCCTGAAAAAATCCCCGGGGTTTTTCCCCAAAATTTTGGGTTTTTCATTTTGTTTTTGGTTTGGGTTTTTCCAAAATTTGGGTGACCCAAATGGTTTCCCATGCCCAGGGTTGGGGGGGTTTTTTGGTCGGGGGAATTTTTAAAATTATAAAATTCCCCTTTTCTCCCAAAATTTGACTTTTTTTTAAACTGTGGTTTAATTCACCTTTTTTTTTATTCCTACAAAATTTAACCCCTTGGGCCCCCCCCCCCCCCCCCAAAATTTTAAACCCCTTTTCCCAAAAACTAACCCCCTTAAATTAAAATTTAAAAAAAAAACCCCCACCCACACCCAAAAAAAAAAATTTCCCACAAATGGTAAGAAAAACCCCAACCTCAAACCCCCCCAAAAAAATTTTTGAGGTTCTTTTGGGTTTTTCCCCCCTTTTCCATTTCTAGGTTTTTTGGGGGAAATAAAACCAAACACATTCCCCTTTTTCCCCTTTTTTTGGGCTTAAAACCCAAAGGCCTAATTTAACACCAACAAAAAAACATTGTATTCCAATTAAACCCTTTTCCCCCCCCCCCCCCCCCCAAAAACCCAAATTTGTTCCCTTTAAGGGGGAAAAAAAAATTAAAAAAAAAACCAACCCCCCCACCCCCAAAAGGGAAAGGGGTTTTCCCAAAAGGTTTTAAAACTTTCTGCCTGGTCATTGTGAGGTCATAGTTGCTTACCAAGAACAGGGTCAGTTTTGAGAATTCGGGTTTTTTCTTATTTTACGTGTCGTGTATGGGGCTCTCCCAAAACGTGGTGACCCTCCTGGGTTGACCCTTATGGCTGGCCAGGGTGTGGATACAGGGAGGAATGACTGAAGAGTTTGATTTCATTTTGCTTTAATCTGTGTAGCATTGCACAGTTTTAATCTGAGATTTAAAATTTGACAATGTGACAGCCCTGATGGGGCCTCTTAGGTTGGTAGAGCTACAAACATAGGATAGGATTGGATTGGTGTGTGTATGTGTGTGTGGGAAATCAAAGTCAAAGTCAAGTCAAATTCAGTTGTTTACTTACTGATGGCACAGTGAATAAGTGCTTGTTTCCATCAACCAATCATTTTAAAGCTGTCAGAATGTGTATGGGTGCATTGTGTGTGTGCACGCACATATGTGCATGCAGGTGTGCGTGTGCACGTAAATACACACTCACTCACACTCTCTCCCTTCTCTACCCTGTCTCCCCTGACTTTGTTCATCTGTAGGCACTCCAACTTACACATGCTCATTCCTACATATTCTTTGCTCCCCCCCCCCCCCCCCACAATAATCCTTTTCCCTAATGTCTGATATCACTTAAAGTGGAAAGATGTTAAAGAAAAGAACACACACCCACACCCACAAAAGAAGGAGGGTGTCACAATGGTTAAGAATTCCACCTGCAAACAAATAAACTGTGAGGTTCTGGGTTGATTCCCAACCTTACCCTTTCTTCCCAGTTTGATGGGGAAAAAATCAAACCACTTGTCAAAGTCCTTCTGATAAGACTATAAACCAAAGCCTGTATTTGAACACACACAAAACATCTTGTGTATACATTAAAAACCTGTTCCTCCTTTTAGAAGAATAGGCCATTGTGTGCCAGTAGGAACGGACGTCAAAAAACAAACCAACATGCACACAGATGTCATGTTTATACACCATCCAGGAATTTAAAACACAATGAAGAAAATGTATTGCTGCTTACAGCTTTATCAGCCATTCAGCAGGGCGTGTCACAGCTCATTGACACAAACCTTTTTGTTTTGACAATACCAGGAACTTTACATGGAAACCAGGTCAGCACAAAGTTATGTTTAAAATGACTTGGCAACACAGTGAAGAGCAAAAAGCAGGCACTCACCCTGAGTTCACTACTCCTAACAATACAGGACTGCCTAAGGCGTGTAAATGCCCCAAGGCTGATTCTGGACTAGATCTCCATGATAGAGAGAGAGAGAGAGATTACAGAATGAAATAAACCCAAGCAAGCAACATTGACTCAACACCTTCACAAAACCTTTCCCACACTAAGAGAGAGAGAGAGAGAACACTACTAACAATAAGGAGAGGTAAGCAACAACAAAAACCACCACCACAACAACAACAGCCACTAGCATACATTGATATTTGTATTTTTATAAACCTTCTCTCCCTTTTCTTTGTCTCCTTCCCCTCCCCTTTTACATAAAGTGTGTGTGTGTGTGTTTCTATGTTAGATATAATATAATATAATATAATATAATATAATATAATATAATATAATATAATATAATATAATATAATATAATATATAGAGAGAGAGATGAAGAAGAAAAAAACAACATTGTATTATTAGAATGATTATTAACATAACATTGCACAGTATAACATAGAAACACACACACACACACACTTTTTCCATCTAAAATCACTAAATGTGAATAGAGTTAAACTGAAGATCACACACACACACACACACCACACACATATAATATATATATATATATTATAATATATATATATATAAATATATATATAAATTACTAAAAGGGGGGAAGACAGAGAAAAGGCACCAGAATGTTTACAATGATACAAGTTCCTGTTCAGGGCAGCCCAAAGCTACAGTCAGCCACAGGGAATCTATGTCACTCAATATTTCTTTTCCTCTTTTCCTGCAATTAGGCCAAGGCCTCCTATAAATATCCTTCCATCAGCAGTGATGCACACAGTCACCTCAGCTAAACATACAACAGAATGAGCTTTACTTGTTCCTTCTCTCTCTCTGTCTCTCTCTTTCTGGCACACACACACACACACACTTATGCCACCTACCCACACATGCATGCGAAGGTATATTTGCACCCATACACTTATATTTAATATTTAAACACACACACATATGCACACAAGCACACACACAAACACACACACACACACACACACACACACACACATGTACGTACATACACACTCCTACACTCATTTTCTCTGTCTCACACATACTGCCATATACACATCCAAACACACACACACACATATGACATACATATGCACACACACATAGACACATGTGCCATACACCCACACACACATTTACCCACATACACTCACCCACATGCACACACACATGCCCACACAAACATACACACACAAGCATGCACACACATGCACATGCACACGCACACACACACACACGCACATGCACGTCCAGTATTACAACTTGTGAAGGGACATAAAATGAATTTGAACACACACTACAGAAAAGGCAGAGAGACGTCTAGACAGACAGGCATAGAGACAAGACAAAACAGAGACCTTACAAACAAGCACAACTGGAAAAGCTAGCCAAACATGCAGCAATACAAGCACAAACCCATTCTCTAAAGGAACAGCAAAACACAGCACTCACCATTTTTTCTCAGAACAACATCATCACAGAGCCTCTACACTTCTACTACTGACAAAGGTATCATATCATATCATCCACAATATAAAAATATAATGCGCAAAAGAAGTAAGTATGTCACAAGCTACCATACTCACTATTGGCAATTTCCAGTCCATGTCTAGCAACTTTCTCCTTGAATTTCCCAGTCACAATTCTCCCACGAGGTATAGTGTTCCCATCTGGAACAACAAACTGTAGATACTGATATTTCTTATGCTCTTGGAAAAAATCGAACTGGGCCATAGCTGTGCTGAGTTGTGTTGTGAAGGAAGCTCCCTGCTATGTGTGAGTGTTTTGGGGTAGAGAAACTCAAGCCAGCAGAAGGAGTGTGCTGAGAGTGTATCTGCCTCTGCTTGAATCGATTTTCCCAGTTGACAACTGGTTTTCTGAGGTCAGGGGTTGGTAAAATTGTGTCTGCCTCTCCCTGTCCTGTTTACCAGGCATGTGCATGGGACCAGTGCAGTGCTGATTACACACCATTGCATGAACACTGCAGTTACACATGGAAGAGAGGGACGAGGGGGGAAGGGGAAGGCGAAAAAGCGGGGCAATGAAGTCAGGGATATAGGCCCCCATAGGGTTGGGTTGGGTTGGTGGGGGGGAGGGGGGAAAGGTGGGATGGGAGTGGGAGCAGACATAGGCGCCTGCTGTTTATGAATGTGTGTGTTTGTGTGTGTGTGTGTGTGTGTGTGTGTGTGTGTGTGTGTGTGTGTGTGTGTGTGTGTGTGTGTGTGTTTGTGTGTGTGTTTGTGTATGTGTCTGCGTGTGCACTCTTGCATGTATGAGTGAGAAAGATAGAGAGAGAGAGAGAGAAAGCATGAAAGCATGTGAGAGAGAGCAAGAGAGAGAGTGCCTGTGTGTATGTGTGTGCCATGCGTCTCTATGCGTGTGTGTGTGTGTGTGTGTGTGTGTGTGTGCACGTGAGCATGCATGCGTGCACACGTGTGCATGTGTATGTCCAAGAGTGAGAGACACACACACACATGCTGGTTTTTTTCTGTTTGAGTCAGTTTTATTATTATTGATTATGGTAATAATGTAGTTAGATATTATTGATTAACTTGCTTTTGTTCCTAGATAGATGGCTTGATGAAAAAAAAAGCAAATGTATTGCTTAATTCAATGTACCATCTGGAAATAAAAATTTGACTTGAAAAAAATTGACTTCACACACACGCACACGCAACATGCACGCACGCGTGCGCGCGCACACACACACACACACACACACACACACACACACACACACACACACACACACACACACATACATACCTACACACACAGAGCGAGAAACAGAGTGAGAGAGAGAGTGTGTGAGTGGGGTGGGGGGTGTTTATAGGAGTGTGTTTGTGTGTATGTGTGTTCTCCTTATTTTTCTTATTGTTATTAGTTTATGTCCATTGACTGATATGTTACTTAGACAACTGTACATTTACCTTAAGAATGCACAGGAGAAATTAAAAAAAGAAGACAAAATGTGGATGATTGGGAAGGTGGAAAGGGGTAGAATGTAGGAACGTGGATAAGTCTGCAGGATTTCACTTTGATCTGTTCCTTTCCTTGTATAAGAGGCACTGAGCACAAACAATACATGATGAACTGATATAATAGCACAACAACTGCAAAGACTGCTTTTGAAATATTTAGCTTTTCAAACATTCAGACATCGTTTATGAATTTCTTTGCCATATTTCGCAGATGCTTGGCAGTTATGTGACGTCAGCTGCGCCTCTGCTATGTCAGTTTTATATATTTTATTTCAATAAATGCAGACAGCCACATTTTTTATGTAAAAGAATATAATAGTTTGGAAGCAATGTTTATGATTTTACTGTTTGAGAAATTGGAGTCTTGCCCTTGTCTGTGAGTGCTAGAAATCTGTTGGGTTTTATCACTGGGTTACTTCCTCCACAGTTGCCTGTCCAATAGTAAGAGACACTGTATATACCCCTAATGTCCCTTTTACGTTAAAAAAAACATTCTGTCTGTGTGTTTATTTGCTGCCCTAGTATAGTGGCGTCCTTTTACTGAATTTTGCTGGGAACAACTCTTTTGTTGCCGTGTGGGATCCTTTCTGTTCACTGAATGGATGTTGCACAGGAAACCCTGGTTTATCCTTTCATCCAAAAGACTAGCAGCCAGACCTCCAGTCGAGGTCTAGCAGACAGGGAACAAACAGTTCAGGCACAAAAGAGGATCGAAACTGCACATTTCCCTTTCAAGGCAAATGTATTATTAACATTAGGCCACATATCCCTGTAGATATGTTAAATGTGACGCACCATAACATAATGAGTGGCTTTGCACCAGAGGTCAATTTAACATGTTATTGATCTGTAATAAGTAAGCTTTCCAATGCAGAAAACATACTGTAAATCGGACAAGTGTATGAAAAGTTATTACAACTTCAAATGGTAGACAGCAGAAAGTGACAAATTGAGAAATAAGTGGTCAGAATGAGGGCTTGGATGTTTGTAAATGAGTTTTTAAAGCATAAGGAAACAAACGTATGCCTTGATACCTCAGTACAAGGTAGGAAAATGGCTTTAGTTTTATTATCAATCAAAATCTTAAAATCAACAATCATACCCCCCACCTGCCTTAAATGGCTCCGATCGGAAAAGTGGGTCAAGTGCTAAGCCACTCATTTGGTGGTGGAGTGTCACAAATGTCAGTTAACAACAGAAAGCACCACCTGCCCCTCCCTAAGTTAAAACTTGGGTGGGTTTGGCTCAACAATTCTCAGGGGGATAGTAGAGGAGAAGAGGCAAACGGAGAGGCATAGGATTTAACAGAAACAGTGATCCCCACAGAAGGAGTGCTGTTACCTAAAAGGTGGAGGAAAAAACTGTGATATGCAAAACCCTCCACATTGATAAACATCATAGCTCAATTCAAGGAATAGGAGAGAAAAAATCAGAGAGCAGACCAACAGCATTGCAGAAAAAACAGGAAAGCATATAGGCAGAGATACTGCCTTTCCCATACAACCAACGTCATTGGAGGAATGTGGTGTATCGTTCTTCAGTGTCTCTGGACCCTATCTCTCCCTTAAGGAACGAAAACAAGAAGAGCTTGAGAACAAGGAGAAGAAGGATAAAGAAGGAGAAGAAGAAAAATGGCAAAGAAGAAGAGGAGGAGGAGGAGAACAACGACGATGGTGATGATGACTCGCGACAATCAAGAGGAGAAAATTGCAGGAATTATAATTATTTCAAAAACCTATGTGCATGAGAGACTATTGGTACATATGTATCCATTCAAGTTACAGTATTCAGGTTACACTCCTATATTAGCTTGTGGGTTATGTAGTAATTTGTATAGAGTGCGAGTTGGAAAAAATTATTGGGGATTTTCACATAATTTTTCTATCTATCTATCTATCTGTCCCGTAGTCTGACGACCGTGGGGGCACCCTCAAAGACTCAGCAACCAGTTCCCTCCATTCTTCTCTCTGTTCTGCCTTTCTCAGGGTTTTGTTGAGTTCTAGGCCTGTCCATTCACTGATGTTATCCTCCCAGCTCTTCCTTGGTCTGCCTCTTCTTCTTCCTCCTTGGACAGTGCCTTGCAAAACTGTCTTTGTAATTCCTTGGGATCTTGTGACTGCCCATACCACTTAAGTTTACGCTTTTTCACGATCGTTAGAAGGTCTCATAGGGTCCAATGGTTTGCTGGATTCTGTTATGCACGCTTTCGTTGCTTATGTGGTCTTTGTAGGAGATGCCAAGGAGTCTCCGAAAGCATCTCATCTCCACTGCCTGTACTCTTCTCTCCAAATCTGCAGTCAGGGTCCATGATTCACAGGCATACAGAAATATGGATATGACAAGGGAGCGCATTAGTCTGATCTTGGAGATAAGTGAGATTATTCTTATCTCTCCAGATGGTGTTTAGTTTTGACAAAGCTGTTATTGTCTGTGCAGTCCTGCATACTACTTCTGGCTTGGATCCCTGGTCGGATACAATGGCTCCCAGGTACTTGAAGCTTTGAACTGTTTCCAGCTTCTGGTCATTAACCTGATATCAGTGCTAATGCCGTGGTGTTATTAGTCATCAGTTTGGTCTTCTCTGCACTGATTTCCATGCGTATGTTTTGGAGGCCTTATCCAAGTGTTTGTTAGGTGGCAAGCTCTTTTTCGATCCTGCTATTCCATCATTTCATCTGCGAAGCGAGGTTTGTGATTCGTTCTGCCCCAATGCTGACTGATCCTTCATGATGTTCCAGTGCATCAGCCATGATTCTCTCAATGGAAGAGTTGAAAGAGTGGGTGAGAGTAGACAGCCCTGCCTTACTCCAACTGTTGTTCGAAACCATTCTCCAATGTTGTTGTTGTAGTACACTGCACTGGTGGCCTCGCTGTACAGCTGTTGATGACTCTGATCAGGTTGCATTGATGCTGTACAAGTTCATGGTTGCCCCAAAGCTGCATGCCACACCCTGTCAATGCCTTCTTAAATCGATAAATACGTGGTATAGGTCTTGTTGATGTTGAAGGTACAGCTCACATGTATTCTGAGTTGATTATCTGTTCTGTTGTGCTGCGCCTTGCTCTGAAACCTGCTTGCTCCTCAGCAATGATGGTCTCTGCTTGTGGCTTCAGTCTATTCAATATTATCTGCAGCATGACCTTGCTTGGGTGACATATGAGGCTGATTGTGCGGTAATTATGGCATTGTTGTAGATTTCCTTTCTTGGGGAGGGTGATGATGAGTGACTGCGTCCATGGTGTTGGCCATTTTCCTGTCTGCCAGATCTTGTTGCAGATTCTTAGTAGGGCGCTGATCATGGCTTCCCCTCCAGCTTGGACCAACTCAGCTGGAATGTTGTCAGCCCCTGCTGACTTCCCCTTTTTCAGCGATCTGACTGCTGTTTCCACTTCTTCTCGGAGATAGGGTGACTGTCTGTGTCTTTGCTTTCGGGTACATTAAGGACTTCTGGTTTCTCCTGCGGTTCTATAGTTATACAGGTCGGAGCAGTATTCTGTCCATCTGTTCAGAATATCCTGGTCGTCAGTGAGACACTTCCCATTTTTGTCTTGGATTGTTAAACCTTTTCTCTGTTTCGTGCTAGTCAGGTCTTTCACCAGCTGATATGCTTTCTGCTATTGTTTTTCTTGATGTTCTCTTCAATGTCTTGGCACTGTTCACCGATCCATTTCTCTTTTGCCTCCGTCATGGACTTCCTGATTCTTTTGTTGACTGCCCTATATTGTTCTGCTCTTTCTTTTGTTTCATTTTCTTTTTCTTCAACTCTCTGCGCTTGTCGCATAGTTGTAGGATGTTAGGTGTGACCCATGGTTTTTTGACTGGTCGGCGTTTGCCAAGAAGCTCGTTTGCTGTTTCAGTCACTGCTGTATTGAAACTATTCGTCAGTGTGTCTATGTCTGAGTCTAACACAGTGAGTGCTGCAAACTTTCCACCTATCCTTGCTTGAAAAATTTCTAATACCTCTGGGTCCTTCAGCTTCTCGAGATCAAATTTGATCCTGATGTTGTTCCGCTTGTGGATTTTCTTTAGACGTAGTCGGAAAGTCATCATCACAAGATCATGATCACTCCCTATGTCAGCTCCTGGAAAACTTCGTGTCTGTGCGATGTTAACGCTAGACTGAAACCGTCTTTTCACCATGATGTAATCTATTTGGTTGTGGTGTTCTCCATTTGGGCTATGCCATGTCCATTTTCTGGATTTCTTGTGTGGGCCAAGTGTATTCACTAGCTGGAGGTGGTTGTTACTGGCAAACTCCAGGAGTCTCAAGCCTCTTTCATTTGATTGGTTATTACATAATTTTTAGAGTATGAAAAATGCATTGTGTACTTGTTTTGGGATTGTGAACATAGCACAATACCAGATAGTCACGAGAAAGTTGGAGATGATCATCAAATGAGGATTGCATGTGTTCCTACAGTGTTGACCCCGCGCATGCATAGTGCGGTAAGGAAGCTAGCAGACCATGAATGAATGAATGAATGAATGATCTTTATTTTTCAAGGGTAACAGAATAAGCATGCGCATACTTTTTTTCATTCGGCCCTTGCCCTGATTAGGGACTATCAACAAAACAAAGGTAAAAATCTTACTACAACAACGACAACATGATTTTTTTTAATTATGTATTTAACAATACGTAATCCCTAACTAACTTGAGCATTATTTTCGAAAGATACCTTGGACTGAGGGGGTACAGTGTTTGCTGAAAAACTTTTAAAATTCAAACCTGCTAAATTTGTGCAATATTCCATGAGTTCTGAGTCAGAGGCTACAAAAAGTG
>CM054143.1:3709645-3735913 GCA_028751875.1 Rapana venosa | reverse complement strand
GATTTTGATTATGATTATGCTGCTGCTGATTATTATTATCATTATTATCATCATCATCATCAGCAGCAGCAGCAGCAGAATTAGCAGCACAATCAATTTTTTGGTTCCTCAGCAAGAACTTAGAGGTTCACCAAAGGTGACATTTTTGTATGTGCAACCATTTTTATGCCCACTGCAGGAATAAAGTTGAGAATTATACCAATCAATTTTGCCAGAATAGTCAAGAGGTATATCCCTGCCCTTTCTGATTTTCAACCGTCCCGGGTTCTTTTGACGTGCACAAGTCCAAAAGCACACAGCTTCAACTGGCTTAGAGTCTCCCCTGAAAGACTCGACATTCAGTTCAAGTTTCCCGTCAAACTGGGAAGAAAGGGCAAGGCTGGGAATCAAAACACAGGACCTCACAGTTTCCTTGGTGGGCAGGTGAATGTCTTAACTACCCTGCGACCTTCCTTGTCCTACATAAATAGTATAAGAGTTGGTCTTATGTAGGTGGATCAGTAGTCTAGTGGTAACGCACCTGCTTAGAAAGCGAAAAAGTATGGGTTCATTTCAGGTCCGGGTTTGATCCCCACATGTGCCCAAAACTTTCCCCCATCCACTAGATCATGCGTTGTGGTCTGGGTGCTAGTCTTTCAGATGAGACAATTAACTGAGGTCCTATGTGCAATACGCATTTAGCGCACGTAAAAAATGAACCCATGCAATGAGTGAGTTGTCCCTGTCAAAATCCAGTAGAGAAAAAACACTCTGATAGGAGACAAATACAGTTGCAGACAGGAAAAGAAAAAAACCCAATAATGGATGCACTGCTCTTGTGACAACGTGCTATCCTCAGGTAGAGCAGTTTGAATTTCACACAGAGAAATCTACTGTGACTTTAAGTGGTGTACAAATACAAGTACAGCCCAGGCAGTATGCAGGATCTGTGTTTCTTCTTCTCCTCTGACTTCTGCAGGATGGATGGCCTCAGCCGACACATTTTGACTAATAAGGAATGCTGCGATCTTTCCAGATGTTATTTAGTTGGATTATTCTGCCTTTAGCCTATCTTTTCTTGCCTTTATGTCCTTTGTACACCATCCATCATTTGTTTTGACTGAACCAAGATATTTAAAGTCTTTGACATTTTCTATAGGACTTTTGTCAATCTATATTTCATATTCTTTTTGGCAGGTGGTTCTGGTAACATGCAGCTCTTTGGTCTTTTTTGCATTTAGCTTCGGACTGGCTCTTCTTCCTGTTACATCAACTCTGTGATACTCTCTTCATGCTGTTAATGTTATCAGCTAGTAGTGCTGTATCTTCAGCGTAGCATAGATTTGTTATGTTTCTGCCACCTACCTTTAGTCCTATGTCTTCAATATCAGCCTCCATTATGACTTGCTTTGTGTATATATTGAAAAAGTGAGGTGGGAAGATGCATTCTTGTCATACTCCTTTTGAGATGTTGAGAAATTCATATTTTGGCTGCCCCATCTGATAGTGCCCCTTTGGCTTTCATAAAGTGAGAAAATTAAGGGGATGGTGTGTTTTGAAAAGCCCCTTTTATACATTGTGTCAAAAAGATGCTGGTGAATTACACTATCAAAGGCTTTACAGAAGTCTATGAGGATAATCAAAAGCTCAACATGTGTATTTTTCACCCCTTTTCAATGATGTTTTGGAGCACGAATAACAAGTTCGTTGTTTGTTCTGTAGCCTGTCTGACAGTCTGATAGTTCAAACTGTACTTTTTGTTTCATCCTATCTAAGATTATGATGAAGAAGATCTCGCTTGTACAACAAATAAGAGTTTCATTTAAAGAAAAAAATCAATGTGTTAATACTTCAAACACAACTGCCCTCACTGAACCAGAAAACATCCTAAAAAGATGGCATGAATAGAGGAAGACATTATTCAATGGCCAAGAAAAAAATATTCCAGAAAATGAGATTTTCATTTTGACACAAACAGCTCTGAGTTAGAGCCAGTATCCCACATTAGTGAAGCTGAGACAGCCAAGGGACTACCAAACCCCCACCCCCACCCCCGCCAACCCCCCCCGTAACAACAATAAAATGATGATGATCATCATCATTCTTATCACTATCATCTTTATCATCAAAATTATACAGATGTTGACATTTATGATCTGTGTTGAATGCCATTCCTCAGAAAGGAGACCAGCTGGAGAGTGTGATGTCGGACACAGCAGACCCAGACCTGCTGTCCAGCACTGCACGACACTTTCTGGCAGGAGTCCTGACTCACGCCCCTGCCCTCACAGCTCTCTGCTGTCCCACCCTCAACTGCTACCGCCGGCTCTTCAATTTATGCGCGCCAGGAAAAATCAACTGGGGCGTGGACAACCGCCATGCCTTGGTCCGTGTCCACAACGCACATGACAACGTGTTCTTCGAAAACCGCCTGCCATCCGGACCCTGTAGTCCCTACCTGGCTATTGCCGGGACAGTGGCTGCTGGTCTGGATGGAATCAGCAGAAAACTGACCTGTCCTGAGGCCATGGAAGAGAGGGAGGAGCTGCCCAAGTCTTTGGGAGATGCTTTGAAGGCTTTGGAGGAGGACGAGCAGCTTCGGTGCCTGCTTGGAGATCAGTTTGTGCAGTGTTACGTCATGGGTAAGAGGGAGTACGAGCTGCCTTTGTTAGACACTAAAGTTCTGAACACAGAGGAGAAGCAAATGGAATTTGAGAGGAACATGTACATGAAGAATTTATAACTGAGGAATTTGAGAGGAACATGTACATGAAGAGTTTATAACTGAGGAATTTGAGAGGAACATATACATGAAGAGTTCATAACTGAGGAATTTGAGAGGAACATGTACATGAAGAGTTTATAACTGAGGAATTTGAGAGGAACATGTACATGAAGAATTTATAACTGAGGAATTTGAGAGGAACATGTACATGGGGGATTCATAACTGAGGAATTTGAGAGGAACATGTACATGAAGAGTTTATAACTGAGGAATTTGAGAGGAACATGTACATGAAGAATTTATAACTGAGGAATTTGAGAGGAACATGTACATGAAGAGTTCATAACTGAGGAATTTGAGAGGAACATGTACATGAAGAGTTTATAACTGAGGAATTTGAGAGGAACCTGTACATGAAGAGTTTATAACCGAGGAATTTGAGAGGAACATGTACATGAAGAGTTTATAACTGAGGAGTTTGAGAGGAACATGGACATGAAGAATTTATGACTGAGGAATTTGAGAGGAACATGTACATGAAGAGTTTATAACTGAGGAATTTGAGAGGAACATGTACATGAAGAGTTTATAACTGAGGAATTTGAGAGGAACATGTACATGGGGGATTCATAACTGAGGAATTTGAGAGGAACACATGAAAAATTAATTACTGAGGAATTTGAGAGGAACATGTAGAATTCACAACTGATGAATTTGAGAGGAACATGTACATGAAGAATTCATAACTGAGAAATTTGAGAGGAACATATATATGAAGAATTCATAACTGAGGAATTTGAGAGGAACATGTACATGAAGAATTCATAACTGAGGATTTGATTGCAATGACTTAAATTTTTATTTTACAGAATTTCTTTTCCTTTTCCTATGAAGAATATCATCAGAAACAAATTCAAACAGAGTGGATTTCGGACTTAATCCCGGTGTATATTGTTCTTGTATGTCACAGAATTGTTAATGTTTATTGCGCTTATATGTTACAGAGTTATTAATGTTTATTTCGCTTGTATGCTACAGAGTTAATGTTTATTGTGCTTGTCTGTTACGAGTTATGTTTATTGCACTTGTATTTTACAGATTTAATGTTTATTGGAAAGGAAATCTACAACAATGCCATAATTACCGCACAATCAGCCTCATATGTCACCCAAGCAAGGTCATGCTGCAGATAATATTGAATAGACTGAAACCACAAGCAGAGACCATCATTGCTGAGGAACAAGCAGGTTTCAGAGCAGGGCGCAGCACAACAGAACAGATATTCAACCTCAGAATACTATGTGAGCGGTACCTTCAACATCAACAAGACCGTTACCACGTATTTATCGATTTTAAGAAGGCATTTGACAGGGTGTGGCATGCAGCTTTGTGGGCAACCATGAATTTGTACAGCATCAATGCAAACCTGATCAGAGTCATCAAACAGCTGTACAGCGAGGCCACCAGTGCAGTGTACTACAACAACAACATTGGAGAATGGTTTCGAACAACAGTTGGAGTAAGGCAGGGCTGTCTACTATCACCCACTCTTTTCAATATCTTCCTTGAGAGAATCATGGCTGATGCACTGGAACATCATGAAGGATCAGTCAGCATTGGTGGCAGAACGATCACAAACCTCCGCTTCGCAGATGACATTGATGGAATAGCAGGATCAGAAAAAGAGCTTGCCAGCCTAACATAACACTTGAATAAGGCCTCCAAAACATACGGCATGGAAATCAGTGCAGAGAAGACCAAACTGATGACTAATAACACCAACGGCATTAGCACTGATATCAGGGTTAATGACCAGAAGCTGGAAACAGTTCAAAGCTTTAAGTACCTGGGAGCCATTGTATCAGACCAGGGATCCAAGCCAGAAGTAGCATGCAGGACTGCACAGACAATAACAGCTTTGTCAAAACTAAACACCATCTGGAGAGATAAGAATATCTCACTTATCTCCAAGATCAGACTAATGCGCTCCCTTGTCATATCCATATTTCTGTATGCCTGTGAATTATGGACCCTGACTGCAGATTTGGAGAGAAGAGTACAGGCAGTGGAGATGAGATGCTTTCGGAGACTCCTTGGCATCTCCTACAAAGACCACATAAGCAACGAAAGCGTGCATAACAGAATCCAGCAAACCATTGGACCCTATGAGAACCTTCTAACGATCGTGAAAAAGCGTAAACTTAAATGGTATGGGCATGTCACAAGATCCCAAGGAATTACAAAGACAGTTTTGCAAGGCACTGTCCAAGGAGGACGAAGAAGAAGAGGCAGACCAAGGAAGAGCTGGGAGGATAACATCAGCGAATGGACAGGCCTAGAACTCAACAAAACCCTGAGAAAGGCAGAACAGAGAGAGGAATGGAGGGAACTGGTTGTTGAGTCTTTGAGGGTGCCCCCACGGTCGTCAGACTACGGGACAGATAGATAGATAGATAGATAGATAGATAGATAGATAGATAGATAGATAGAATGTTTATTGTGCTTGTCTGTTACGGAGTTATGTTTATTGCACTTGTATTTTACAGAGTTCATGTTTATTGTGCTTGTCTGTTACGAAGTTGTTAATGTTTATTGCGCTTGTAACGGCGTTGGCAATGTTTATTGCGCTTGTATTATACAGAGTTGCTACTGTTTAATGCGCTTGTATGTTCTATCTATCTATCTATCTATCTATCTATCTATCTATCTACTCATCAACTATCTATCTATCTTCTATCTATCTTCTTTCTAGTTTCTGTCCGTAGTCTGACGACAGTGGAGGCACCCTCAAAGACTCAACAACCAGTTCCCTCCATTCCTCTCTCTGTTCTGCCTTTCTCAGGGTTTTGTTGAGTTCTAGATCTTGTATGTTACAGAGTTGTTTATGTTTAGTGCGCTTGTATGTTACGGAGTTTTTACTGTTGATTGCGCTTGTATGTTATGGAATTTTACTGTTTATTGCGCTTGTATGTTATGGAGATTTTACTGTTTATTGCGCTTGTATGCTATTGCGCTTGTATGTTATGGACTGTCAATGTTTATTGCACTTGTATGTTACAGAGTTGTTAATGTTTATTGAACTTGTATGTTACGGAGTTTTAATTTTTATTACGTTTGTATGTTACAGAGCTGTTACTGTTTATTTCGCTTGTATGTTACAGAGTTGTTACTGTTTATTGCGCTTGCATATTACGGAGTTGTTCAGTTTTGCAGAAGCGAAATCAGAAGGGTGACAAATTCAGCTTTGATAATAAGATGTTGTGGAAGTGTTATCCCACATTATGGAATAAGCAGCGCTGTATGGACACAGCCAGTACCACTTGGCCTACAGTAGGCTAGTTCCTACTTGATACGTGTTATAGAGAAGGAAAGAAAATGAACATGATAATATAAAATATGATTGATATATATATATATATATATATATATATCGTCGTCAGAGGGACGCTATAGCCCAGTGGTTAAGACCGTTTGACTTCAACCCCATGAGTTCATGAAGTCGTGGGTTCCAATCTCGGCAGCGTTTGGTGAATTAAGGGTGGGGATTTTTGTGATTTCCCAGGTCAACTTCAAGTGCAGACTTGTCAGTACCTTAAGTTCATTGGTGTATATACACATGCAGAAGATCAAATACGCACGTTAAAGATCCCGTTATTCATGTCAGCGTTTTATGGAAACACGAACATACCCGGCACACATTCCAGAAGTCGGAAAGCGGCTACCTCCATGCTGCCAAAACGTTAGCATACGCAAAATTTCACCATTGATGAACCTCGGACCTCAAGTCGAAGAACGATATATTATATTCCTCATCACAGAAAAAAGTAAAGTCTTTCTTTCAACTCTATGCTGCTTTGGATTCTTTATCTAAATCGCGCCAAATAATTCTGTGCTGTACATACAAATCTATTTGGTTTCCTATGAAGGCATGCCTACTAGCCGCCAAAGAACTAGTGAGTTGAAAGTTTTCTGTGTTAGAGCCAGTTTTAGCTATTTTCTTTGTCGCTGCTGCACTTAACTTTGATTTGTATTTAATAATGTATGTTGTTGTTGTTGTCTTCACTTTAACGTCATTAGACGAGGGATGTGGAAAATGTAGTGGAAGTTAAAACAGAGAGGGGAATGGACAGAGAAAAGACTGATTAGGTAACATGTGTGTTTGTTTTTTTCATGCAATTAAAAGGGGGAAAATCTTAAACATGAGTAAAGATTTAAACTCAACAAATTAACATGAAGCAACTATAAAGTAACTACAACAAATACTCTAATGTGCTGTGCAATAGACATTTAACAACAATGGCAAAGGCTAATTTTGGATTTTTAAATGCAGTTTCCACAGACTGCTCACAAAATGTGGGTAAAAAAGGTTTTACAATTGGACACACAAATATGATGTGAGAGTTGGAAATATGTTCCCCACAGAGGCACCTGACATTTTTACCAAATTTTGTTATAAATGCATTTAATTTTATTCTAAAATATAGTGTACCAACTCTTCTTGTGGTTGCGATACTTAAATGTGTTTGAGAAGGATAACATGAAATAAGGCCATTAGTCAGGCACCTCTTTAAAGATCGTTCCTTGAATTGATCTGATTCTCTCCACTTACTCCACGCACACGTTTGTTCTAATAAACGGTATCCCTCCTGTACAGATAATGGAACATGCAGTTCTATTGATTCCAAATGATGTCTTGCCCCCCTTTTTGCAGCTCTGACAGCCCACTCATTTGAAAAATCTCCAACCTACGAAGGTACCCAACAAAAGGAGACAGGAATACCTTTTAAACTTAAAAGGTGTATGACATATTTTGATTTAAAAAATGTTTCTGGATATTTTCTTGGAATTTGGGGATTTGATAGCATACAGTAACTACTTAGAGTCTACACAAAGTAAGATAGGAATGATGGGAAATACAAAATCGAGAATATAGTTAAAAGCCATAATGTCTACTAATAATGTAATAATTAATCAAGTATGTTTATCTTTTTATGAATAAACATTATCTAAACCAAAATGTAACTCTCTGTCTGTCTGACTGTCTGTCTGACTGTCTGTCCGTCTCTACCCTTACAGAAAGTCAACCCTCTATTTAAATATGCCCACCCTCTTCCTTTAAACCCCTTCCACTTGAACTAAGTGGAACGGGATGTCATTTCACACCACTTTAAGTCGCGGCAAATTCCTCTGCGTGAAATTCGAGCTGCTCTCCCTGAGGGTCACAAGAGCAGCGTCACCCACTGTTTTTTCTTTTCCTGTCTGCAACTGCATTTTTTTCCCCTATCAGAGTAGCTCTTTTTCTACAGAATTTTCCCAGGGACAACTCTCTTGTTGCCGTGGGTTCTTTTACTGCGCTAAATAGTTATATGTAACACACATACCTGGGTTTATCGTCTCATCCAAAAGACTAAGCACCCAGACCACCGCTCATGGTCTAATGGATGGGGGAAAAGTTTCGGGCCCAAATGGGGATCAAACCACCGCACACTTCCGACCCGGACTTTTCGCTTTCTAGGCAGGCGCCTTACCTCTAGACCACGGATCCACAGGAGGGGTGGGGGTGGGGGGACTTTTCACCTGGAGTTAACATCAGTGCTCAGTCCCCCCCCCCCCCCCCCCCCCCCCCATCCCTAGAAAGTCATTGGGATGAGACTATAAACCAAGGTTCCGTGTACGAATGCCTGCAGAACATTTTGAGCACACTTTAAAACCTGCCCTGCTTTTCGGGAAGAGTGGACCATTGAGTGCCTGTGTGATCAAATGACAAACATTTATAAAACCGCATGCACACGGGGACTAGATGTAAAAAAGCACATGAGTGTTCATTGTATTATCCTCGAAAAAAAAAATTAATAAAAAAAATCTGCCCTGTGTAAAACAGGGGGAAAAGGTATGAGGAAGCATACTGCATCACGTTATCTCTCCTGACTGGTACACAGTCCCTGATAACAATGGTTGGCCTACCGGCTACAGTGGCCTTATCAGGGTGTAATAACTATAGTGTATCGGTGAACTCCAACACTACAGTGGCCTTATCAGGGCGTAATAACTATAGTGTATCGGGGAACTCCAACACTACAGTGGCCTTATCAGGGCGTAATAACTATAGTGTATCGGGGAACTCCAACACTACAGTGGCCTTATCAGGGTGTAATAACTATAGTGTATCGGTGAACTCCAACACTACAGTGGCCTTATCAGGGCGTAATAACTATAGTGTATCGGGGAACTCCAACAGCTTTGAGGTTAACGGGAAACCAGGGCAAACTCGGGGTCACCCAATCAGAGATTTTGTTGTATTTCTGGCTTGGCAATGGTGTTAAGGATGGCATCCTGATGATGCTAGGGAAGCCCAGCATGCTTTGAGACTATTTGACCAGGTTGTACTCTACGCTTCCTATCATAACATACATACATACACACATGCATGATTATATATATATATATATATATATATATATATATATATATATATATATATATATATATACATATATATATAATAGTATCCACCGGGCTTGAGAGATACAGTGTTTGTCAAGTAATTTGAGGCAAGGCTCAAAATTACATCTGTAAACTAGATGATGCTCGACAGTGCAGATGTGAGTGCTTTGATATGATTTTTTGCAAGATATAGCGCTATATAAATTCCATTATTATTGTTGTTGTTGTTGTTTTTATGAATGGTGGAGAAGGATCCTAGGTAGGAAGTAAGTGTGACTTGAGGCAGAGTTGGAAAGGCGTCTTCATCAATGAGCCCACAGCCTGGCTACTGCAGTTAGGTGTTGACTGCGGGGTGAAAGCCCCCAGCCCTTAAGACTGTGATGGGATTTGAACCTGAGACATTTCAGCCACGGACCCAACGTACTAACCACTCACCAGGGCAGCTTGTTTGGCGTTGATATTTGTTTATTCTTTTAATTTCATTTAATTTCGAGGATAATGGAATAAGCACTCATTTTTACATCCAGTCCTCTTGAGTATGCAGTTTATGTCAATTAATGTCATCCGTTCCCACCCACTCACAATGGCCTACTTTTTCGAAAAGTATAACAGGTTTAACGTGTTCGCAAGATGTTCTGCGTGCGTTCACACACGGGACCTTGGTTTATAGTCTCATCTGAAGGACTTTTAAGGGGAGTGGATTTGGCACTGATGTTAACTCCAGAGGAAATCCTCCTGAACGAGATTCGAGCTCGGGTCAGCAGATCAGGAGCGCATCACTCTAACCACCGCGCTATCCCTTGCCCAAGAGCTTAGAACAAAAGAGCAACTAACCACTAAAGGGAACATTGAAAAAACACACAAAAACAACAACCAACCAACACTCACAAAAATGAGACAAATACGAAACTTTCGTTAAATGTCGTGAAAAACCATAGCAGATATCTCAACTTTCGTAGTAAGTATTTGAAAGTAAGGTTTAAAACACAATTATGAGTTCGTTTATCAGGGGAAGAGAGCATTAAACATCTTAAACTAAAACAAGAAAAAAACAAAAAACCACCAACTGGACGATTAACTAAACTTTTCATAATCTTCAACATGAGCATAACATAAAAAAACCCCTTGCTTATCAAAACTGTATAAATGCACTGGGGAAAAAAGTGGTTGAGGCAACTTACAGTGTAGAATTACATGGGCAGGTGATAAACGAAAACCGCGCGCTGTGTGTGTGTGTTTGCGCGCGCGCGCGTGTGTGTATGTGTGTGTGTGTGTGTGTGTGTGTGTGTGTGTGTGTGTGTGTGTTGACACCTAGGCCCTATGGCGAGTTCATAAATTCATGTCTGTGCATTTGACGCTTATTCAGTCTTTTACTAATAGGCCCTACATGTTCTCTACCTTAAAGCTTGTAGTACACCATGACCTGAACGGGTACATATGTACCAGTAGTCTCTTCAAGTGTACATAGGTGCTTGAATTTATTATCATTTGCTTACACTTGCATCCTCCTTTTCCCAGTCATCATCATCATCATCATCATCGCCATAGTCATCATCATCGTCGTCGTCGTCATCATTATCATCATTTTCTTCGTCTACAGGTACTCTGGAATTTGCTCTCCGTCTGTTTAATCAGTGCATATCTGTCTCTGTCATCCCCATTTCTCTATCACACACACACACACACACACACACACACACACACACACACACACACACACACACACACACACACAACACCCACAGCACACACACAACACAAACATATGTACACACACCACCACCATCACCAGCACATTCACAGTCAGTCAGACAGACAGACAGACAGACACACACACACACACACCACCGCCACTACAGACAGACAGACAGACACAAAACATCTACCACCACCAAAACAGTCACAGACAGACACACGCACACACACACATCTCTACCTATATACACACTTATAAGCAGCATGCCTATTGGCCTACCCCTCCACCCTGCATACCTCTTTCCCCTCTCACCCTCCCCTATCTCCCATTCTTCTGCACCCCCCCCCCCCCCCCACACTCCCAACCTCCCATCCCTTCCAGCGTTCACGCGCGCATTCGAGAGCTATACTCACACTACCACAAGAAAACAGCCACAAAAAACAACAACCAAACTCCCCCCCCTAAAAACAAAAGGACTCAACACCCCACAGACAAAGCAGAAACGTTTTTGCAGTTTCTGAACTGTTCAAAACCAGGATTGTCACATATCAAAATCGATTGCAGCGAAGACAAAACCATGGTGGACGCACGCACTCTTGTTGGCTTCAAATGCATTAGACCCACAAGAAATATAGCAAAGAACTTCAGACCTATGGCCAACTTCGATTTTTTCCAAGAGCATCACAAATTCGAATATCTGCAGTTCGTTATTCCAGATGAGAACAGTATACCTCGTGGAAAAATTGTGACTGGGAAATTCAAGGAAGAATTCGCTAGAAACGGATTCGAAATTGGCAATTGTGAGTATGGTAACTGGTCATATACTTTTGTATTTTTGAAAACATTTTTTATTATAGCGTGAATGCAATGATGTTTGTCTGTGTTAGGGGTGTCCTTTCCAGACTCTGTAATGATGTTCAATCTGTATATTTGTGCGCTCTGTGCTTAGTTGTCTTTTTGGTGAATTAGTATGTGCTGGTATATTTAGCACGCTTTATTTATTCATGTTTTTTTAGTTGTGGTTGTAATGTCTCTGTCCCTTTTTCTGTGTGTGTGTCTCCATTTATTAATCTGTCTGTCTGTCTACCTGTCTGTCTGCCTGTTTGTCAGTATCTGTGTGTGTGTGTGTGTGTGTGTGTGTGTGTGTGTAGAGAGAGAGAGAGAGAGAGAGAGAGAGAGAGAGAGAGAGAGAGAGAGAGAGAGAGAGAGAGAGAGAGAGAGAGAGAGCTCAGAACTCAGAAATTTAATGTATCTCGGCCTTAGGCCATAATACATGGTTGGCGTAGGAGAAATTGACAATGCCACAGAGTGGGCAAAAACCGGATAACATACACAATACCAAGCTCACTTTCAGTGAAAGAAATAATGAAGACAATGCACAAATGCATAAAAATACATATGTATCAAACACAATTCACTATTTTGATCTAAGTGTACCTTCCTTATGTCTGGAAAAAATCAATATACATATAGTTTCCAAAATCATAACAAAACGATAACGGTATCTTCGTTTGTGATGTAAATATCTTAATACAACAAACTTTTTCTCTTATTGATGGCATGGAATATATATCTTGACAGGCAGTGAGTTTTGCTACTGTTTTCTGCTTTAAGTAGATCATGCAAAGGTGTATCAACATAATCCCTTAAAAATTTAATTCTTAAATCATTATACACAAAAAATTCATAAAGGAAATGCTTTTCATCTTCAACTTTGGGTTTACAAAATGGACATTGTTTCTTCTGATTCTATGCACTATGTACATTGTTGTTGAGTGGTAAAACCTGTGACACAGCAACTCTACCGTCTAATATCACAACTGTGAAAAGACGTTAAATGAATTTGAACAGCAACTCTAAAGCAGTAGGTATCTAAGTGTAGAAGATATTCTTTAACAAATATTGTTTTGAAAAACCTGTAACTGTCATATCTGTCTCGGTCTCTGATTGTAATATACCATTCCTGGATAAACATATCAACTAGTCTTTGCTTAAACAGATGTAAGAATACCTTGACGTCACCGACACCCTGTTTAAGCCATACAAAGCTGAATCCTGCATCACATAAAAATTTGTCTAATCATAGAAACCCAACAGTTCTTTCCAGATATATCCATGTCAAGCAACATTTGATAAGCATTATATGGTAGTCTGTTAGAATTCATTTGTAATAATTTAATCCAATATTTAAGAGTATTTATACATGAGTTAATGCATAGAGGATATCGACCCAGCTCACCATATATCATTTTATGTGGAGTTTTCAATGGTACACCCAAAAATCTCTTGCAAGCCATCATGTGTACTTTCTCTATATGTTCCAATTTATGTAACCCCCATATCTCTGATGAATATAGTAAGATTTGCTGTATTTTAATGTCAAAGATCTTGAAAAATGTTTCTGCGAGAGAGAGAGAGAGAGAGAGAGAGAGAGAGAGAGAGAGAGAGAGAGAGAGAGAGAGAGAGAGAGAGAGAGAGAGAGAACGATAACGATATTAAGGAAATTCTATTTTCTGAGAGTAATAGAATAAGAACAAAACTTTTCTTTTGTACATCCAGCCAGGGAGAGAGAGAGAGAGAGAGAGAGAGAGAGAGAGAGAGAGAGAGAGAGAGAGAGAGAGAGAGAGAGAGAGAGAGAGAGAGAGAGAGAATACGGATACTTTTTTTCAAGAAGGATAAATGGGTAAGTACAAGGTTTCTTTATACCATGCCTTCCTCTCCCTCCATACCCCACCCCCCTCAACTTCCCACAAAGGTCCGACAGAACAAATAACTCACTAATAAATTTTTAATATCAATATGACAAGAGCAACCACACACACTTTTAGGGTTGCAGTGACAAGGTGGTGATCACTGCCAACATCGGCTCCTCTCGATACTTTTACATCTAGGAGCGATCTCCTCCATGTCCCATTGATCATCAGGTGGTCGATCTGGTTTTTGTGTCTTCCATTGGGGGAACACCAGGTAAGCTTGTGGATCTCAGGGTGTGCAAATAATGTCCCTCCAATGGCCAGGTTGTTTGTCATGCAGAATTCCACCAATCTTTCTCCCTTGTCATTTATGCTGCCACATCCTTCTTTTCCCATGGCTCTTTCTTGGTTTGTGTTGTCTTTTCCGACTTTTGCATTTAGGTCACCCATCACTATCCTCATGTCATGGTTTGGTGTGTTTTCCATTTCAGCCTGTAATTGTTCATAAAATGTATCTTTGTTTTCTTCTCCACTGTCGTTGGTTGGTGCATAGCACTGGATGATTGTGGTATTAGCATGCTTACCTTTCATTCTTATCTTCATCATCCTGCTGTTGATAGCTTTCCACTCAATCAGGCACTTCTCCATTCCTTTCTTCATGATAATGGCTACTCCCTCATGGTGTTGGTTGTCATCTCTACCACTGTACAGCACTGTCTCTCCTGTGCTGGCTCTGTATTTGCCTGATCCTGTCCATCGGCTTTCACTGACTCCGAGAATATGTAAATTGTAGCGTCTCATCTCTGCTGTAACTTGCACTAGTTTTCCTGTCTCAAACACGGTTCTTACATTCCAGAATCCTATTTTGGTCTTAGTTTTGGCGCTTAAGACTTCCATCTTCCTGTCAGTGGCTTCCTTTCGGCTTTAACCACTGCCATTCATGCAAGTATCTTTCGATGACTCTGGAAGCCCGTCACACCCAGTAGTGTTGATTTCTTGTGTTGCCGTTTCCGTAACAAACGTTTCTTTACAGAACAGGGTTCTTAGCCCTGTGTCTAACCCCCTATCTGGGGGAAGGGTTATTTATTTATTATTTATTTATTTATACCACTTTAAGTCACGAGATTTCTCTGCGTGAAATTCGGGCTGCTCTCCCCGGGGAGAGCACGTCGCCACAAGAGCAGCGCCACCCCTTTTTTTTTTTTTTTGGTCTGCAACTGTATTTCTTTCCCTATCAGAGTGGCTTTTTTCTAAGAATTTTGCCAGGGACAACTCTCTTGTTGCCGTGGGTTCTTTTACGTGCGCTGCATAATTTTCTGTAACACACGGGACCTCGGTTTATCGTCTCATCCGAAAGACTAGCGCCCAGACCACCACTCATGGTCTAATGGATGGGGGAAAAGTTTCGGGCCCAGACGGGATACGAACCCGGACTTTTCGCTTTCTAGACAGGCGCGTTACCTCTAGACCACCGTTCCACCTTAGTCGCCTTTTACGACATGCCTGGTTGGAGGGCAGAGATCCTATTCTTGCGATGCTCGCTTTGCAAGCATACCCCGGGAAGCTGAGAAAAAATGGATCTGGGAAACCAAGACAACAACATTTTGATGTGGAAAAGCTGCGCAACACCAAAGTAAAGAGTGCTTTCACCCTCCATCTAAAAAACAAGTTCCAAGCACTGGTGGATACTGAAAACTACACACCTCCGGACACGACTAATATAAATACCATGTGGAAACAAGTCAGGACATCCTACACACAAGCCAGTGAAACGTGCTTAGGACAGAGAAAAAGGTGGATTACAGCAGACACCTGGCAAGCCATCGAGAAACAGGAGAGAACTGAAGAAGAAATCTTAGAGACAAAGTCAGAGCGGATGAGAGAGAGGTACAAACAACAATACAGAGAAGCAAACCAAACTGTGAAGAGAATGGCAAGAACAGACAAGCGTACCTACATGGATGATATTGCAAGACAAGTAGAGGAGGCCGCCACAAAGGGAGAGCAGGGACAGGTGTATAAGATTACCAAGACTGTCAGTGGCAGGTACCGGGGCAATACTGAAACACCAATCCTAGATAAACAAGGCCAAATACTTACCACAGAAGCAGACAAGATGCAAGATAGGCAGAACATTTCAGCGAAGTTCTCAACAGACCACCACCAACTGAAGAGGCAGATGTACAAGATCCTGATGCCAATCTCAGTGTGAACAGCACACCACCAGAGAAGGAAGAGATTATAGCAGCAATCAGCTCTCTCAAGAATGGAAAAGCCCCTGGCCAGGACAACCTCAACGCAGAACTTTTCAAGGCAAATCCAAAGTGTGCATCTAAAGTTCTACAGCCACTCTTAACAGCTATATGGGAGGAGAAACAGCTACCAGCAGATTGGACAGAAGGAGTCATCGTGAAGATCCCAAAGAAAGGAGCCCTGAACAATCGTAACAACTGGAGAGGAATCACTCTGCTATCTGTTCCCAGCAAGATTCTGGCAAAGATCATCATCGGACGAATCTCAGAGGCAGTGGACCAACAACTCAGAAAGGAACAGGCAGGTTTCCGACCAGGAAGAAGATGCATAGACCAGATCTTCACCCTGCGCAACATCATCGAACAGTGCACGGAATGGCAGAGACAGCTGTATATCAACTTCGCAGATTTTGAAAAAGCCTTTGACAGCATTCATCGAGAAAGTGTATGGCGCATACTCCGAGCATATGGAATTCCACAGGAGATTATCCAAGTCATTAAGAGCTTCTACAACAACTTCACGTGCAGAGTAGGAAACAGCAAAACCAGTTTCAGTGTACAAACCGGCGTCAGACAAGGCTGCCCCATGTCAGGACTACTCTTCAACCTGACAATTGATTGGGTGATGAGACAAACAACAGCTGACCAGTCACGGGGCATCAGATGGACCCCCTTCTCAACGCTTGAAGACCTAGATTTTCCCGACGATCTGGCACTGCTCTCACATACCCACCATCACATTCAAGAGAAGACATCCCGTCTCAGAACTTTCGCACAGCAAGTAGGCCTGAAAATCAGTCAGAAGAAGAAAAGAGGTGACGATACTGAACGTTCAGAACCCCTCACCGGTCACAGTGAATGGAGAAGATTTACCAACAACTGAAGAGTTCACGTACCTCGGGAGCACTGTTAGGCATGACGGCGGAGCAGGCAGCGACATCAAGAACCGGATTAGCAAAGCAAGAAATGCTTACAGAAATCTGAACAATGTGTGGAAATCGTCCCAGTACAGCACCAGGACCAAACTAAGACTATACCAGAGCTGTGTACTTTCCACCCTTTTGTACGGCTCGGAGTGCTGGAGGATGACTGAGAGTGACCTCGACAAACTATCCACATTCCACACGAAAAATCTCAGAAGAATTTTGCGCATCTTCTGGCCTGAGACCATCTCCAACCAAGAACTTTTTGCCCGTTGCAACCAGGAAAGCATGGACACCATCATCATGCATAGGCGATGGGGATGGATAGGGCATATCTGCCGTCGGGAACAGGGAAACATCGCCTGAACAGCCCTCCACTGGACACCAGAGGGAAAACGCAAACGAGGACGACCCAAGAACACTTGGCGTCGGACTGTCGAAACAGAGCTGAAGACCTTCCAACATACCTGGGGAACCATTCGGAAGCTCACCCAGGACAGACAGGAGTGGAGAACATTTGTTGCTGCCCTACGTGCCAATAAGGTACAAAGGCATTGATGATGATGATGAACCACACACACACCACACACGCACACACACACACACACACACACACGCACACACATCTATCTATCTATCTATCTATCTATCTATCTATCTATCTATCTATCTATCTATCTATCTATCTACTATCTATCTATCTAACTAACTATCTATCTATCTATCTCTCTCTCTCTCTCTCTCTCTCTCTATATATATATATATATATATATATATATATATATAAGAAAAGACATATCTTTCCTTCTATGTTCCCTACTATTCCTCATTAAACTTTAGCCTTCAATTCAATCCCTTGGGAAATGTCCCTAGAAAATAGTCGAAGGAAAAGTAAGAAAATATGCGTCAGTAGCGTATGTGCACACACACACAATCCCAATGATGAACAAAAGAATAAACATGAACAGTATGCTTTATTTTTTTGAGCTACGAGTCTTTATGGATTAACTTTATTGAAAATCTAGAAACATCAGCTGGCTAAGATAAATGGATATCAATATTTAAACCAAGCAATTTCTGGTATTTCACTTCCTCTATGTACTTCTTCTTCTTCTTCTTCTTCTTCAAGTGTCCGGTCTGGTCCTGCAGACATCGACGATCATGGCTCTCCATTCTTCCCTGTTCTCGGTCCCTCTCATGAGCTCATTGTTGGTGCCCTCTTTATTCGTTGCGAATTTGTTTAAGCTGTCTGTGAATTTTGTGCGTTGTCTTCCTCTGCTCTTGTTTCCACAGATTTTGCCACTCCATAACAGTTTCTCTAGTCCGTCAGCCCTGATTATATGGCCGAAAAATTTGAGCTGTCTTTCTCTGATGGTGTTTGGAAGGGATCTCTTGTACCCAGCCATTTCCATTACTTCTGCATTTGTTTTTCTTTTTGTCCATGAGACTTTCATGATTCTCCGGATGAACCACATTTCCACTGCTTCTAGTCGCTGTTCTGTGTCTTTGGCTAGGGTCCAGCACTCACATCCGTACAGAAGAATGGACCATAGGTAGGCTCTCAAAACATGGATCTTTGTCTTGAGGCTTATCTTACTGTTGGTAAAAATGCATTTCATGTGGTTAAAAGTTGCCTTAGATTGACCGATTCTCTTCTTGATTTCTGTGTCACACTTGCCGTCCGGGGTGATATACAACCAAGGTATTTAAAGGTGTTTACTTGTCTGATTCTCTCTCCTTTACAGCTATGTTGCATTGTGGTATAACAGCTTTTTTCGAGATCACCATGCATTCTGTCTTCTTTGCATTGAGCTGTAATGCTTTCTTTTCGCTTTCGTCTGTTACTGTTGTTAAAATCTTTTGCAGTTTTTCTTCAGAGTCGGCGATAAGGACTGTGTCATCTGCATATCTCAGGTTGTTGATGTTGTGGCCACCTACACTAATTCCCTCATGATTCTCAATATTTCGTAGAATTGTTTCACTATATACATTAAATAAATCAGGCGAGAACACGCAGCCCTGCCTCACACCCCTGCAGATGGGTCTATATTGACTGATGTCATTGTCGACTCTAATGGCTGCCTCCTGTTCCCAATATATGTTTCTGAGGACTCGAAGATCTTTCCCGTCTATGTACTTACTATAGACTTTAAGATCAGGTAACTTTAATCTAATTTTTTTTTGGGGGGGGGGGGGGGGGGCGCTTTGACGTGTTGTAACTATCATAAATTTTGACTTTTTAGGACGGAGAGCATTATGATTAAGTTAATCACTTTGATTTATTTTTTGCAAGATGTAGTGCTATACAATTTCCATTTATTATTATATTATTCTTGTCATTATTATTATTAAGATTATTTGATAAGTTTATCAATATCTTTTGTAATTTTGTGAGGCTGCATTCTTACCTTTATTATGAATTGTGCTGTCATCAACACATGGTTGACATGAAGTCGAGACTTTTGATGGAAAATCTTTCACATAAACTGAAAATAGACCAGAACCTAAAACTATATCCTGTGAAACTCCATAACTAATCAGCATTAAGGGGAGGTAACTCAATCTTCATATACTGCTTGTATATTACTAAGGAGATGTAAGTTCAAATGATTCCTGACACAAGCTATACATATCTAGGTTATTAGTAGAACATGATAAACAGTGTCAAATGCTTCAGTAAAATCTATGAAAATGGCCCTGATAACGTCTTGTCATTAATTTTTCTTTTCCATTGTTCAAAGATATTTTGTGAGCAGAGTTTGACAGGAGTGATTCATCCTGAATCCACTGTGACATTGGTGAAACAACCCATAAGTAATGAAGTGAAATTGGAGGATGCTTTTAAGTTGATTTTGAGGGGCGTAGATAACATGGACAGAATAGAAATAGGCCTGTGATTTGAGGGGTTATTTGGGTTACCCGATTTAAAGAGTGGTATCACTTCAGCATCTTTAAATGCATGAGAAAAGCAGGAATTTTCCACACAGATTATAAATGCATATCATATGATCTGATATTATAGATGCAGAGATATGAGAATCTGAATCTGGCAGCTGTCCATGTTCAAAGCAATGCCACTGTGTTTTTGCAGCTATCTGTGTTTCCGGGCCCAACTCTGAAATCCCCTTCTCAGTCTGCGAAGTGCTGGGCAAGAACTTTCCCAACGAAGACATGCGACCTTGCTTAAACACCTTGACCCCGTGGCCATGGGTTGGCCATCCAGGTCGCATCGTTGGCAACGTCCTCTGTGACCTGGTCAAGCATGACGGTACGCCAAATCTGACCTCGCCACGACAGCTGATGAAAGCTCAACTGGACATGCTTTGGGAACGGCATGAGTTGGTGTTCAAGTCAGCTTTTGAGTACGAGTTTGTCATGTTCAAGATGGACACTTTAGAACCCTTAGGTGGGAAAAATTCTTCGGCTTGGGATGTCAGGGTCTGGGGAAAGCATCAAAACCTGTTCTGCGACCTGACTGACATGTTGGAGGTCATGGGGGTGGAGGTGTCCTCCCTTACGCAAGAAATGAGACCAGGACAGTGGGAGATCACCACAGAACCGCAGGAAGGCATCCGTGGAGGAGACGTAGCTTTCTACGTGAAGAATGCTGTGAAAGGCTTCTTTGAGACGCGTGGGTACCTGGCCACTTTCATGTCCAAGCCTCAGTTGGAACACCCAGCATCAGGATTGCATTTGAACCATTCTTTGTGGACCAAGGTTAGTTCTTTGCAGCTATTCATGGAAGTGTACGAATTTATTATTTTGTAATTATTGGGTTGTTTTCTGCCTTTACATCAAGGACAAATGCAGTAACTCTTTTTTGTTGAGAAAAAACGCACTTTGGTAGCAGCTACCCAAACAGACTGTCCTGAATGTAAAACTCCTTATGCCATCTGGAGTTGATAGGACTTAAAAGTGGTTGGAGCACTCGCTTTGCCCAGGCAAAGTTGAGCAGAAATGAGCGTGATTACCAAGTGGATGGGTGACCGTTTGTTCACCTTTGCTTCAGCATAATCCCCAAGTTCACCCAGCTCTTAATGGGTACTTGCCCTCTTTAGGGACAGGGAAGGCAAAGCATCGAGGGAGAGGAGGTGGGTGCTGCCCTCAAAATGCTGGCCCCTGGAGAAGCATAGGTTATGGGACACCTTTACCTGGTAACCTTGTACAGGTTGCATACTGGGAATGTTAATGTTTTGGTAACCCGCCGAACGCTGACATAATTTAAGGGATGTTTTATGTGCATAGTTTGAACTTTTGCATGTACTATAGCACAATCTTTCACGTTTTTCATTTTTCATGTTGTTGTTGATGTAGTTGTTGTTGTTATTGTTGTTCTTCTTCTACTTCTTTACTTTCTCCAATGATCATCTTTGTTACTATCACCATAATAATAATAATAATATTATGATAATAATGATGTAATAATAATTAATAATAATAATAATAATAATAAATGACATTATCATCATCATCATCACCATGATCATTATGGCACAGACACTAATATTTGTAATCTGTATTGGATGCCATTCCCCAGACAGAAGACCAGCTGGAGAGTGTGATGTCGGACACAGCAGACCCAGACCTGCTGTCCAGCACTGCACGACACTTTCTGGCAGGAGTCCTGACTCACGCCCCTGCCCTCACAGCTCTCTGCTGTCCCACCCTCAACTGCTACCGCCGGCTCTTCCAATTGGGTGCACCAGGAAAAATCAACTGGGCGTGGACAACCGCCATGCCTTGGTCCGTGTCCGCAACGCGCACGACAACGTGTTCTTCGAAAACCGCCTGCCATCCGGACCCTGTAGTCCCTACCTGGCTATTGCCGGGACAGTAGCTGCTGGTCTGGATGGAATCAGCAGAAAACTGACCTGTCCTGAGGCCATGGAAGAGAGGGGGGAGCTGCCCAAGTCTTTGGGAGATGCTTTGAAGGCTTTGGAGGAGGACGAGCAGCTTCGGTGCCTGCTTGGAGATCAGTTTGTGCAGTGTTATGTCAAGAGTAAGAGGGATTACGAGCTTCTTATGTCAAGTTCTAAAGTTCTGAAAATGGATGAGAAGCAAATAGATATTGAGAGATATATGTACATGAAGAATTTATAACTGAGGAATCTGAGAGGTATATGCTTTACACGAAGAATTTATGATTGATGAATCTGATAGCTATAAGTACATGAAGAATTTATAACTGAAGAATTTGAGAGGAATATGTACTTGAAGAATTTATAATTGAGGAATCTGAGAGGAATGTATACAGGAAGGATTTATAACTGAGGAATTTGATAGGTATATATTGTAGATGAAGAGTTTACAGCTGAGAATTTTGAGAGGTATTTGTACATGAATAATTTATACTGAGGAATCTTAGAGATATATGTAAATGAAAAAATTGTACCTTATGAATTTGAACCTTATGAATTTGAAAGGTAGATGTACATGAAGAATTTGTACCTTATAAATTTGAACCTGATGAATTTGAGAGGTAAATGTACATGAAGAGTTTCTACCATATGAACATGAGAGGAATATTTACATGTAGAATTCACCAATGGGAGCTTTGAATGAAACTGTGTATGTGAAGAATTTATATCTGAGGAATTTAAGAGGAGTATGTACGTAGAGTACTTCCAACTGAGGGCTTGATTATGAAGACTGTTTTGTATTTAATTTAGTTTATTTTTCTATGAAGAATGTAAGCAGAAACAAAGTTAAAGAATATATAAATACAAACTTAGTTTATTGGGTTTTCCTATCTTACTTGTGTGTTATGAAGGTATTAAGTATTTTCATAACTTAAAACATATGGATAACAAATTGATCTTTGGGAAAAGGGTTCTGTTTTGTTCAAATGTCATTGCATGGAACTGTACTGTATTGTATTGTATTGTATTGTGGTGTAAAACTTGCATTATAGTGTTTATTACATTCAGTCGCGATTGATATCTTTGCGTAAAAAATCGAGCTGCTTTCCCCGGGGAGGGGGCTTTGCCACAAAAGCAGCACCACCCATCTGAACAAAAGCCCTGTGTGAATATATATTTGCTTCCCTATGAGAGTGACCTTTTGTCTACAGAATTTTGCCAGGGACAACTCTCTCGTAGCCATGTCTTCTTGAACGTGGGCTGAATGCGTGTTGCACACAAAATCTCTAGCTTGGGTGGATGACCGTTGGTGCTCCTTGCCTTCAATACAGTCCTCCAGTTCACCCAGTTGTAAGTGGTTACCTGTCCTCTTTAGGGGCAGGGAAGGTATAGCAGCGATGATGCAGCGCCACTCTTTGTTTTTGCTTTCCTTATTCTGACTTGTATTTATATTAAGGTTTGCGAGTTAAAATGTTATCAACTTCTGAATAATTATATTCAGGGGCAACTCCAGGCTACTTAAGTTCTTTTTTTGTGGGCTGAATGTGTGTTATACATTGGATTTTTCGCTCTCTCTCTGTCTTTCTGTGTCTGTCTCTCTCTTTCTCCCCCCTCGCTCTCTCTCCCTATGTGTGTGTGTGTGTGTGTGTGTTTACAAAAAAATCCAGCCTTTTAGTTTTTCCTTCCACGGCTAGATATATGAGATTTACCAATCTCGAGATACGCGACCATTTTGGCCCACCATGAAGGTAGCCGCATTCTGACTTTGGGTATATCTAAACACGGGGCTGTGTTGGGGATATCTAAACACGGGCTGTGTTGGGGATATCTAAACACGGGGCTGTGTTGGGGATATCTAAACACGGGGCTGTGTTGGGGATATCTAAACACGGGGCTGTGTTGGGGATATCTAAACACGGCGCTGCATGTCATTAAAAAAGAACAAACCTTAAACACAGACACGAGGAAAAGAGATTTAAGAGAGAGAGAGAGAGAGAGAGAGAGAGAGAGAGAGAGAGAGAGAGAGAGAGAGAGAGAGAACACTGTAAAAGTAATTTATTGCCATTAGACACACACACACACACACACACAGGTCACAAAGAGGAGTGGGTTTGTGTAGTGTTACCTCAAGCGTAAGAGGGAATACAGTTGCCTTTGTTAGACACTAAAGTTCTGAACACAGTTGAAACCAATGGAATTTGAGAGGATAATATACGCCACCTCGTACATTTCGTAAGCCTTTTCTATACTTATACACCATTCCCTGAAGGAAAGGGATTAGACTAAGGGTAGTAGGGCTGGGGGGAAGGGGGGGGGGGGCAGGGAGTGGATATAGCTGTTTTATACATAGGAGGGTCAATCTAAAAGTTCTTAGCCACAAAAACAACAACACTTACTTGCCTTCCGTTCATGCCAACTGTTCAAAGCACCCTCCCTGAGCTTTGATGCAACAACCGGCCATGCGCTGGAACCAGCTCTTCCACACTTCAGTCCACGTGACTTTATCTCCACTGGCAACAGCCCTTGTGAAGGTCTGGTCGTGTCCCCGGGGCCTGTCTGTCATAAGGTACCTGCAGCTGCTTCTTGACAGGTGGAAATAAGAAACGGTCACATGCAGCCAGGTCCGGAGAACAGGGGGATGAGACATCAGCTGACACCCTCGCTGGCTAGGAACTGCCTGGTGGTTGCAGCAGTGTGGGCAGGGGCACTGTCATGATGAAGGGGGATGCCGGACTTTGGACGTCAGGTACGTACAGCATGCAGCACTTGGGGGAGGCATTGATGCACATACTAATCTGCGTTCACGGTGCGCCTTTCTTCCAGTGGAATGGTTGTGATTCGTCCGGGTTTGGCAATGTACGAGGCAACCATCTGTTTACTGGTGCTCCTCCATCTTTTGAATGTTAGAGGCGGGGTGTCTCCTGGAAAGAGCCAGACCGACGACTGGGCCTTCGTCTCAGGATCAAACTGGTACACCCAGGTTTCATCACCACTTACCATGTTCCACGTTTAGTTTGCACGTCCACTGTCCTATTTCTCAAGCATAGTCAAGCACCATTGCACCCTACCCCCTTCTACTCTTCAGTCAGCTGACGTGGCACCCACCTAGAGCATCACTTGTGGACACCTAGCTGATGGTGTAAGATCTCATTCAAGGCAGACATGTCAACATGTCTTGAGGGTCTTTGCAAGTTATTCGTGCGTCTTCTCTGATCAGTTCTTTGACACAGAAGGCATTCTCTTAGGTGGCAGCAGAAACAGGTTGGCCACAACGGTTCTCATCATTAAAATGCCTTCTACCAGATCTAAACTCCTGGAACCACCGGCTAACAGTCGATTTTCTAGGGGCAACGGACCAAAAGCTTCACACAAGTTTTTGTGAGAGTCGTGATAAGTTAAGCCTCTTTTCTGGTCAGTTATTTTATTACCCAGATGACCTAAAAACTTCAGTTTTGGTGTCATAGCTTAAATGACATAATACTCTTATGACGTAATCAAAATTTTTACCTAGCACTTGCACCAGCAGCTTGGCTAAGAACTTTCAGAGGGATCTTTGTATGTGTATAAAGTTAAGAAATATAGATACATATATATGTGTGTGTGTGTGTGTGTGTGTGTGTGTGTGTGTGTGTGTGTGTGTGTGTGTTTTACTTTTTATTCATTCTTTTATTTCGAAGATAATAAAATAAGCACTCATATTCTTCTTTTTTTTACATCCGGTCCCCGTGTGTTTGCAGTTTTGTCAATGTTGTCATCCGTTCCCACAGGCACATATGGCCTACTCTTTCGAAAAGCAGAACAAGTTTTAACGCGTACGCCAGACCATTTCGTATCGGTAGGAAGGGACGACACCATTAACAATAAAACCTCATGAACACTGCTGACGTGTTTAACCTCATCCCCACAGTCGGAATGTGGCTACCTTAATGATGAGTAAACGGTCATATTCGCAAAATCTCGCCACTGATGAACCTGGAAGATGATGTAAGGATAATGCCATTGAAGTGCACCAGGTTTAAGTCTACTGAACAGGGCTGTACTCTACGCTTTTCATTTTTAAATCCAGATAGAGGTCTTTCCCGGGTTAACAAGACCCAAGAGATTCAGTCACCTGCAGTGTTGATCAAGTAACTTGAGCAACACTCGTTATGGCATCTGCTTATTGGATGAAGCTCGACTGTGCAGTTTCAGTCTTCCGATGAGCCCAATGAAAACTTGCAAACAAATTCGCACCCCCCCCCCCCCAACAAAAAACAACAACAAACAAACAAACAAACAAACAACAACAACAACAACAACAAACTCACCAAAAACAAAACCCACCCCAAAACCCCACAAAAGTCAAGGAGAGAAATTATGAGTCAAACAAGTATGAATTTTTTTGTTTAATGACTTGAACACCAAAGCCGTTATTCCAACCGCCGTAGCAGGTATCTGTAAAAGGTGGCTTTTATTTCTTAAAAGAAAGTGTTATTTGAAAGCTTTGAAATATTTACAGGTAAAATCTTGGCATTTTTTATTTTTTACCTAGCTTCATACAATTAATTTGGAAGTTCAAAGAATTTTCCCAGACTTGAACACATCAGTCTGCATAACGCTTCATCAAAAGTGATCTTACCAAAAATTGTTTAAAAAAAATTATGATTGTTTTATCGTAAAATGGAATTTACTTTTATTTTCGTGCACACAGTCTCAAA
>CM054143.1:3699645-3704645 GCA_028751875.1 Rapana venosa | reverse complement strand
ACCAACACACACACCACCATCAACTACAACAACAGCAACAACGACGACGACGACAAATCAAACAACAAGCAAAAAGAAACCCATTAACAACAATAAAACAAAACAAACCAAGCCAAATCAACCACCACCACCCCCAAAAATCAACAACCCAACAACAACAAAACAAACAAACCAAAAACGGCAACCCGCAAAAATTAAAAACCTGAAAAAAAGCTAAACCTTAAACAAACACACCCCCCCCAAAAAAACCAACCACCCCAAAACAAACCCCAACAAAACACCCCAAAACACCCCAAAGATCACCCCCCCCCCCAAAAAAAAAAAAGTTTTAGTGTTAAGAAAACGGGTTTAAAAAATACCACGTATAAAGTGTGTGCGCGCGTGTGTGCGCGCGTGCGTGCGTGCATGCGTGCACGTTTATGTGCGCGCTTGTGTGTGTATACAAACACACACGCATACATATCCTGTGTACATGCGCGCACGCATTCATAATATACGTATGTGTGTGGGCGCACACTCGTGCGTGACCTGAAAGTGTGTCAGGAAGCGAAAAAGAAAACTGATACTCACATAGGAATGTAGCCAGGATAGTTGGGAGAGGTCAAAGTCTGGGGTGTGGAGGTGGCCTTGAGGCGAATGGTTTGGCCACTGCACAGATCCCCATCTGCACACCGTCATGACAATACATGATTCTGCAAAGTAGTGCAGCCACACAGACCTATTATCTGATATATCTACTTGTGTGACGAGAGTACGGTACGTTTGATGCGATGTCTAGAATGGTTCCTGCGATGCATAATGTATGTCATGTGCTGTATAGTATGATGTATAGTACGTTTAGTATTACACTATTGCACATCACATTCAAACGCACTACACATTACATTCAAATGCACTACACATCACATTCAAATACACTACACATCACATTCAAATGCACTTCACATCACATTTAAATACACTACACATTACATTCAAATGCATTACACATCCCATTCAAATGCACTTCACATCACATTCAAATACACTACACATTACATTCAAACGCACTACACATCACATTCAAACGTACTTTTCATCACAATCAAACGTACTATACACCCGTCTCTCGTGACCCCTACAACGATGTATATTAGGGGACTGATGAGGAGGAGGGGAAGGAGAAGTAGGATGATGATGACAATGATAATGATGACAACGACGATGAGGAGGAGGAGGAGAAGGAGGAGGATGACGATGATGACGATGACAATGATGATGACAATGATGATGATGATGACGACGACGACGACACTACCACCAAGACAGACCATTAAACGAAACCAACCAACCATCCAGCTAACCAACCAACCAACCAGCCAACCAGCCAGCCAGCCAACCAACCAACCAACCAACCAGCCAACCAACCAACCAACCAACAGCCAGCCAGCCAACCAACCAACCAACCAGCCAACCAACCAGCCAACCCACCAACAACAACCAAACAACCAACCAGCCAACCCACCAACCAACCAAACAACCAACCAGCCAACCCACCAACCAACCACTACAGATCTGCTCACACACCCACACACACTCCATACCTGGCACGGAGGAGTACTTGATGGTGACGAAGCCTCTGTCGTAGGACCCATCTGCACTGAACTCCACCAGCATCTGCCCTCCACTGCCCACCACCTGCTTGTTGCTGCTGAAGGGCCCGGTCTGGTTCAGCACGTACAGAACCGGGTCGCTGGTACTGTTGCCTGCAAACCAAGACCCAAAGTCCATCCCCCAAGACGACATGCAGCTACCTTAAAACGGTCGCAAAAGCAAAATCTCACCATTGGTGAATCTCGGAACTCTAGCCGAGGATTGAATAAAAAAGGAAAAAAAAAGAAACATCCCTCCCCCTCCCCCATCCCCTCCCCCTCCCCCACCCCCACCTCCAAGTCTGTCTTGTTACCTGATAATTCAATGCTACATTACTGTGCCTCGACATTTTTTTTCATCTAATTCAAAAAAAATATTCTTTCATTTCCAGGATAAGGGAATAAGCACTTATGTGCTTTTATTTTTTACATCTAGTTCCCGTGAGTAGTATAGACAGGGGCTACTCCCGTGGGTGTGTGGTTTTGTGAATTTTGTGATCCGTTTCCACTACCACACAATGGCCTACTTTTCCCAAAAGCAGAACAGATTTTTAACTTGTGTGCAAGATGTTCTGCGTGCGTTCGCACACGGGACCTCGGTTTATAGTCTCACTGAAGGACTTCTGGGGGGAGTGAAGTCGGCACTGATGTAAACTCCCTTGAACAGGATTCCAGGTCAGTAGATCACGAGCGGAATGGGCAATGCTCTTGACACCCGGACATTCCGTGCCCCGTTTGTCTTCTCTTGTTTCTGGATTCCTTGAAGAGGCATACAGGCACCGCACTGACTATTATCGTTTCAGGAAAGGTCTCTTAGGCAAGTTGATCCTAGCAGAGCTTTTCCATTGCCAGGTAGCACGAGACGTGCTAGCCATGAATTTAGATTTTATCCATACCACCAGCCATAGTGGGACTTCTCTTCTACAAAAAGGTGGGGGGGAGGGGTGGTGGTGGTGGAAGGGGTATGTGTGCTTAACTGTCCGACCCCGGACATTTTCTGTGACTAAATGTGCACTCTATACCCCAACAACCCGGAAAATGTCCGGGGTTTCGAATCAAAGTAAACAATCACTTCCTTTGGGACTACATTTGGGGGAAAGAACCCCGGAAAATTCGAAAAGATCCCTCCCTGTTGCCCTGGAAACACCCAGTTGAAAAAAACATGGAAAAAAACGATTTTTTTTTTTCTCATATTTTGTGTATTTTGCTTGGACTTTTTTGTTCAAAATGGCGTTTCCCCTTCGTTAAAACGTATAAAAGATTTTACACAGCTGAAGAAGGGGCAAATACAATTTCGAAAAACTTTGACAGTAATAAAAAAGGGATTGGATGATTCAGGAGATGGGAAGAGAAATAAAATGGATTTGCCGACTTATTTTCCCCACGCTTTTAAAAATAGGGTACCAAAAGGGCCCGTGGTGATAAGGAAGTATTTATTTAAAAAAAAAAAAAATTTGAACTATTTTTGGGTGAAAAAACATGCTAACTACTTTGAGCCGCCTAAAGCAGTCTACGATATATATATATTAATATATAATTATATATAATAAAATATTTAAAAATATATATATTATATATTTTGTCACTGGCCAGAGTACGGGTTTATTCACGAAATTTCTAAATAAAGGGACATAAACACACAAGGGTCAAAAAGCATTTTTTTCCCCAAGCATATAGGGTGCCTTGCACCGATTAAGGGGTTGTAACTGATCTTCGAGAACGGGCCCTTAGCCCGCGAAAAGTCTGTGGCGTAAGGAAAAGGGAACTGGGTGCGGAGTAGTTTTAGGGTCCCCAACACTGAAAACACTTGCTTGCACTGTCAAAACCCCCCATATATTTTGTCGGTAAAAGACGGGGGCCAGATAGAGTTGGGGAATGAAACACAAAAAAGGAAGTGACGGAGGGTTTAGAGTTCGCCGTCTAACAAAAAAACCCGTGATTTTCGGGGGTTCGATTCCAGCCTTGCCCTTTTCTCATTTTGAGGGGGAAAATCGAACTTCTTCCCGTCGAACGTCAACAGAAACAATTTTGTCTGTCAGTTGAGCAAAAAATACGTTGCGTGCTGTTAAGCCCTGGCAAGTCAGGCCCAGCGCCCCGACTTCGGGTGAGAAAAAAGGGGTTTTCCCTTTTAAAAGTTTTTTTTCTGAAAAAAAAAAGGCAGGAGAATGGATGAAGAAGAGAAAACTAGAAAAGAAAGGAGTACAAAACAAAAAGAACAAGGCAGAACAAAGGGGGATGAAAAGGGGGAACTGAGCGCATATTTCAGAAGGGGGGGATACTATTTTACGACCCCCCCCCCCCCCCCCCCCCCCCCCCCCCCCCCCCCCCACAGGGGAAAAAACCGAAGGAACGTCAAGTCTTTAGCAGCAGTCTCCTGAACCCATCAACCCGGTGTTCGGCCGGGCAGTCTAAAACCCCCAGGCCGTTTAAACCGGGAGAGAGCGGGAGAGAGCTGCCTGACGTGTTGGGAAAAAACGGAAACTCAATTCCAAAACTGGCCCCCGAAGTCAGATTGCAGCTATTTTAACAGTAAGGGGGAAAAAACCCCGGGTTAAAAACGCAGAAACTTATCCCGTTTGGTAAACGAGGGGCTCGGGCCCCAAAACAAGAAAAAAGAATGGGCCCAAAACTCCCCCCCCCTCCCCCCCCCCCCCCCGCCCATCCCAAAAAAAAAACAAATAAAAAAAACCCAAAAAGCCTACGGATGGATTCAAACTCTCCAGATTTTAAATTATTTTGACACGCGGCTTTTAAAATTCGCACACCAAGACTCAAACTCAAAAATCTTTAATGCTCAAATAAGAATTAGAGTGGGATTTTAAAAATTTTAATTACACACATGCATTATTAAAAAGTACAGTAAAGAAATAAACAGTATTTTTTAAAAACCCCTACAAATCTACGCACACCCCCCCTCCACTCCTCCAAGGGGGCCTGAAAGATTTAAAAAGGGAAAAAGACAATCAAGTTTTTTTATTAAAGCAACGGGGTTTATCCCCTGGGCCTGAGAAAAAAATTTCAAGCATTCCTAAAGAAGGGTTTTAAAGAATATTTGGGAAAAAAAAAAACATGAACGGCGAGTGGTAGTATTTCCACATAGATGTGATGATGTCTTTTCCTTCTCTGTCCCAAAACCCCCTTCAAAACTAACACGGGGGTGGCAATTTCCTCGCTGGCTTCAAACAGGTACTTGTGACGGCGAAGCGAAAGAGAACAAACAATCCCATGCAAAGCAATACAATGCTATGCAACGTAAAAAAAAAAAAATCACTATGACGTGATGTACTAAACGCAAGACTGTTCATTTTGCTAAACAATTTTGGAAAGACGTGAAATGAAGCCGCCCCTGCATCTTAACCAAAAAAAGAA
>CM054143.1:3684645-3687145 GCA_028751875.1 Rapana venosa | reverse complement strand
CACAAACCTACAAACCTACTCTCTATCATCTATCATCTTTATCTATCTATCTTCATCTCTCTATCTCCTACATCTATCATCTTTCTATCTTTATCTATCTACATCCCATATTTTCCTATCTACCTACCTACTTTCCTACCTACCTACCTATCTATCTATCTACTACCTATCTACCTACCTATCTACCTACCTACCTACCTATCTACCTACCTATCTACCTACCTACCTACCTACCTATCTACCTATCTACCTACCTACCTACCTACCTATCTACCTATCTACCTACCTATCTACCTACCTACCTACCTACCTACAGCTCTGGGACTGACTCGTCACCAATCTCCCACCTTGTGCGGACCGTGTCTGAGCCCTGACGGACAGCTCGAAGCTGTAGTCCTTCACCTGGCCCAGCTCCACGTACAGCTCGATCAGGGCTGAGCCTGAGGGAAGAAGGAGGAGAAGGGGGCCCTGCCTCCTCCTCCACACCACTGCAGGATCTCAGCATCCCTCACCTCCCCGCCTGTTGGGGACAAGATAGAGGTCAGGCCATTTTCATCTTAAAGCCGACGACTATGATGACGGCGGTGATGACCACGACAACTATGGTTATGCCAACAGCAATAATGATGATGATCAGGATTTGTGTAGCCGGGCATTTCCGAAGTCGAAATGCGGCTACGTTAAGTGTGGGCAAAAACGATCTTATACGCAAAATCTCTTGTTGGTGAACTTCGGAGCTCGTTCTAGCTCCCCCAACCCCCCCCCCCCCCCCCCCCCAACCACCACCACCAAAAAAAAGGAAACCCCGAAACCAACCGACCATCCGAACAACCGACTAACATCCAATCATCCAAACCATCCAACCAACCATCAAACCAACCAACCAACCAACCAACCAAACCAACCAACCAACCAACCCAAACAACCAACCAACCACCAAACCCTCCATCCATCCATCCATCCAACCAACCAACCATCCAACCAAACCCCCCTCCAACCATTCAACCAGCCCAAACCCAAACCCTCCAACCACCAATCAACCAGCCAAACCACCCGGGCCCCCCCACCATCCTACCAACCAGCCCACCATCCAACCCAAACCCAAACCCAAACCCCCCGCCCACCAACCATCCATCCACCCAACCAACCAACCCACCAACCATCAAACCAACCAACCAACCAACCAACTAATCAACCACCCACGCCAAAGCTCACCATCATACAGAGTCAGGCGTCCCTCGTTGCAGGGCATCTGTCCTGCGGCCTTCACCACAGTCACCTCCAGACGCTGGGACCCCGACCCCTGCAGCCGCCACCGACAGTACCTGGTGTCAGATCACACAGTGGAGAGAGAATGTCCATTCTTTGGGACACATCACAACTGTCGCCTGAACAGTCACGTTTCGATTGTTTTTTTTGTGTGGAAGTAGAGTTAATAATAGTGTCGTTGTCATTATCGTCATCAGAAGCAGCAGCAGCAGATGCAGCAGCAGAAGGAGCAGCAGCAGCAGAAGCAGCAGCAGCAGCACCACCACCACCACCACCACCACCACCATCACCACCACCAGTAGCAGCAGCAGTAGTATCAGTAGCAGTAGCAGTAGCAGCAGCAGCAGCAGCAGTGGTAGTCGTCGTCGTCGTAGTAGTAGTAACAGTAGAATCAAACATAGCAGCAGAAAAGGTGGTAACAATAGATAAGATAGTAGAAGTAGTAGTAGTAGTAGTAGTGGTAGTAAAAGTAGTAGTAGTAGTAGTAGTAGTAGTAGTAGTAGTACTGGTAGTGGTAGTAGTAGTAGTAGTAGTAGTAGAGTAGAAGTAGTAGTAGTAAAAGTAGTAGTAGTAGTAGTAGTAGTAGTGGTAGTGGTAGTAGTAGTAGTAACAGTAGAATCAAACATAGCAGCAGAAAAGGCCGTAACAATAGATAAGGTAGTTGTAGTAGTAGTAGTAGTAGTAGTAGTAGTAGTAGTAGTAGTAGTAGAAGTAGTAGTAGTAGTAGTAGTAGTAGTAGTAGTAGTAGTAGAAGTAGTAGTAGTAGTAGTAGTAGTCGAAGTAGAAGTAATAGTAGTAGTAGAATAGTAGTAGAAGTAGTGGTAGTAGTAGTGGTAGTAGTAGTAGTAGTAGTAGTAGTAGCAGCAGCAGCAGCAGCTGCAGCAGCAGCAGCAGGAATGCTTAAAGCTCACTCAACGGCTGATGTTTTTCACCAACTAACTTCAAAACTGTCTGATACAGGTGATCTCCCAACGAACAGCGTACAGAGTTCACGATCATCAGTCTGCATCAGCTACATGCTTCATCACAGACCCTAGGCATTGGATCCCTTTAAGCAGACGATACAAGGCTTTTGTATAGTTCGCTTATTTAGCTTGTGGGTTTTTTTAGAGACCAAGACAGCAAATTGGACGAAAGCAGTATCCTCCAGGCAAACAGAATAAGTATCAGACCAAATTTATTAAGCCGAAGTCAGATGTGCTGGGCCTGACTTGACAGGCGCTTAACTGCA
>CM054143.1:3679645-3682145 GCA_028751875.1 Rapana venosa | reverse complement strand
CACATACACATATGTGCTGCAGGCATGCATATATGCACATACGTGCATGTACGCACGCATTTATCATCATCATCATCATTAGCCATTACACCCAGCGGTGTGTAGGGCAGCAACAAAGCGCTTCACTCCTGCCTATTCTGGGCCAACCTAGTCACTGATCCTCAAGAGTGCTGCATGGCCTTCATCTCACTTTCTACAGTTCTTCTCCACGTTGCTTTTGGTCTTCCTTTATTTCTCCTTCCTTCTGGGGTCCAGTGCAATGCTGTTCTTGCAATTGACTGTGGGTCTCTTCGGAGGATGTGCCCAATCCACTTCCACCGTCGTCTGGTGATGATGGTTCCCATGTCTTCCTGCCTGCATCTCCGCAGTAGGTCTTCATTGGAGATCTTCTATGGCCAAAAGATCCGGAGAATTCTTTACAGGCATATGGTGTGGAAGGATCGAAGTTTGGTAAGATCCACTTCCGTCATCCTCCAACACTCAGAACCGTACAGGAGCGTAGACACAACACAGCTCTGGTATAGCTTCAGCTTGGTGTTGGTGCTGTACTGAGTTGATCTCCAGATATTGTTCATCTCCCTAAACATACTCCTGGCCTTGCCCAGTCTGTTGTGGATGTCTTCTTTTGTGCCGCCCTCTGGTTTGATGATGCTGCCAAGGTATGTGAACTTGTCTGTCTGGCGCAGGTCAGTTCCATTCACTTTCACAGGGGCTGGTGTGTTCACATTGAGCGACATTGTCTTTGTTTTCTTGGTGCTAATACGAAGCCCCACTTGCTGTCCGAATGTTTGGAGTCTGCTGGTCTTCTCCTGGATATGTTGGTGTGTGTGGGACAGCAGCGCCAGGTCATCCGCGAAGTCAAGGTCGTCTAGTGTTGAGAACAGGCTCCAGCGAATCCCTCTTGGGGTGTCTTCTGTCGTCTTCCTCATCACCCAATCAATGGCCAGATTTATGCACGTACATATATACATACAGACACGCACACACGCATACGCACGCACCACACACACACACACACAAAACACACACACACACCACACACACACACACACACACACACACACACACACCACACACACACACGTGCGCGCGCGCATGAACACACACACAAACAAACACATACACAAACAAACACACACAAAATATACACACATACACACAAACACACACACACACAACTGGCTGGTAATCTGGCACAAATTCATTTTCTAACTTAATCGATATCGACATACCCTGAAAGTTTCGCTGAAGCATTAACACTACAAGAAGAAGAAGAGAAGAAGAAGAAGAAAGAAGAAGAAGAAGAAGAAGAAGAAGAAGAAGAAGAAGAAGAAGAAAAGAACAAGAACAAGAAAAGAAAGAAAGAAGAAGAAAGAAGGACGAAGAGGAGGAGGAAGGAGGAGGAGGAGAGAGGAGAGGAAGAAGAAGAAAGAGAAGAAGAAGAAGAAGAAGAAGAAGAAGAGAAGAAGAAGAAGACGAAGAAGAAGAAGAAGAAGAAGAAGAAGAAGAAAGACGAAGACGACGACGAAGAAGAAGAACAACAACAACAACGCCACTGTCTAAACACATTTCCCCCGTTCTTCGTCAAAAAACCCCTTGGTTCACAAACGGTGAGATATTTGCCACTGCGACCTGTTTTTTGTTTTTTTTTGCCTAACCATTAAGGCAGCCACGTTCCACCTTCGGGCGACACAGCCCACTGATACACGAAGGCGGCGTGCACCTGTAGTACCTACCATCATAGGCAGCCAGGTAGTCCGGACAGGTGCCGTCAAAGGCCCTCTCCAGGTCGATGTCCAGGGTCTGCACCTGAAGCACTTTGGAGCTGGTGGCGGCGGTCAGCAGCCACTGACAGCTGTCTGAGCTGGGGAGGGCAGCACGGTCAGTGCAGATGGTCAGCCGTGTTGTTTAGCAAGGGTCAGTGGTGTTGTCGTCATCGTCGTCGTCGTCGTCGTCGTCGGCGTCGTCATCATCTTGGCTGTCGTCGTCCTTCTCGTCGTTGTTGTTGTTGTTATCGCGGTCGTTTTTTTTTTTTTTATCGATGTCGAAATTGTTGTTGTTTTTGTTGTTATTGTTACAGTCGTCGTTATCATCATTATCGTCGTCGTCGTTATCGTCATCGTCACCGTCACCATCTCCACCACCCTCGTCGTCGTCGTCTTCATCCTCCTCTTCCTCCTCCTCCTCCTCCTTCTTCTTCTTCTCAATCATAATAATAATAATAATGATAATAATAATAATAATAATAAATGGAATTTATATAGCGCTATATCCTGCACAGACAAATCAAAGCGCTTGCACTCAACTCATTCTTACACAGTCATGCAACCAATAGTAAGTAATAGTTCTAACAAGTCCAAATACACACACACACACACACACACACACACACACACACACACACACACACACACACACACACACACACACACACACACACACTTGGCAGGGTGATGGAATTTGGCATCATCCTATCACATCATCGCAGCATGCAGCAGCA
>CM054143.1:3674645-3677145 GCA_028751875.1 Rapana venosa | reverse complement strand
TATTACAGGAGAAACAAAAATATAGCCATGTCTGGCAATGCTAACCAGGAAGTATTTTTTATGATTTCTAAATCATTGAATGTACGATGCATGAAAGGTGAAAAGAAAGTGTACAGTGTAAAATATAGTTTTTTTTCAAAACTTGATAAAAACAAAACCATCATCAACACAACCCCAGAAACCTAAAAAACAAGAAAACCAAGACAAAAACAAAATGCACGCAATCCCTCTACTCCCCCCCCCCCCCTCCACCACCAACTAAACAAAAACCCAACCCAAAACAACAACAGCAACAAAAACAAAAAAGGTTTTAAAAAATCACAATAAAACAACAAACAACCCCCCCAAAACCCAAACGAACAATAACCCTCAGCAACAACAGCAGCAACAATTTTACCAGCATCAAAAACAAACAACAAGACCAGATAGTAAAACATAAGGACATTTTAAAATTTTAAAAATGAACATTACCTCTGAGTTGGGGAAAAAACGAAAAAACACGAAAAACAACAATGTGCAGTAGACCTACCTTGAACAGAAGCAGCAAGAAGACAAAGCTGCAGAAGCAGAACCAGTGAGCACCCTGACAACATCTTTGCTAGGTCTGCTCTGGCCGGGGGTCTGCCTACTTATGAAGGGGTGACTGAAAACTGAAGTGGGAGAAAAACCCAAGAAGGGCGGGACAACTGAAAAATGCTGATGGAGCTCCTCAAGAACAAGGACCCAATCATCCCTTGGTGGGGTAAACCTGAGCATGCGCAATGTGGAATTTGGTCAGATTTTCTTCTGGTTTCCTGTTTTGGTTGTACAAAATTCAAATATTATGCAGCAGACATTCTGTTATGAATTATACTTGCAGTAATAATTATATGAAGTTTGAAAATTACGTTACAGTTCATTCAGATTTGAGTGCATTTCACACACACACACACACCACACACACACACGCACGCACGCACGCACACACACACACACACAACACACACACTATTATATACGAGTTTACAAAGATAAACACTTCAAATAATATAAGAATATATTTGACATAAGCTTACTCTAGTACTTGATAGCTGAGTTCAAATTGAATTTTAGTCCACAATGGTATTCTCCATTTATTGACAAATCCTTCACACCCACCCATCTCTTACAAAACGAAGAAAGAAAGATAATGTGAATTCAGGTAGGGAAGTTCAAGTGTTACTTCTACCTGAAGGATTTTAACTATGCGCATAGGTAAGGCAGGGTAAACAGTGAAAGTGTCTATTACCTAGATATCAACTTGTTCGGCTGCTGTACTTCAGTATAGTGCTACCAACCCCATTGCCTTACTCTGAATCACTTTTCCTTTTATCTGTGGGTGGGGCAAGGATTAAATATGAACAAGAGGACTGGAATGTAAGTGAGAGCTGATTGTCAAATTTGTTCTTTTGCAACAAACAAACAAAAAAATTCAGATTGAAGATGGTAATTTCTGTCACCCCTTCCAGGGTATGGAGAATTACAAACAATTTAATCTGGAGAACAAATCTGACAGTCACTCAGCGAGAAGTATTGAGAATTTCAATATAAAAAAACCAAATGACTCGCTTCGAAATAATGTCAACTATAAAAACTGTGTAATAAAACAATGGAATGAAAAGTTTTTGTGAGTTCAGATGTTAATTGTCATAATTGCAAATTAAGGAAAAGTTCAAGTTGAAAAGTGAATGCTTTTAAAAAAAAGCGTTATCTGACACAGTTTGAAAGAAGATACTTAAAAAAAAAGAATGCTTGCTACTTGAATGTTTTATGAGTGTAGAACAGGGTGGGGGGGGGGGTGGGGAGGGGGTGTTGTGATTTACAATATCTTCACCTTCACCTATCCTGTAGTCTAGTAGACCTTGGGGCACTGCTAAAGATAAAGTGACAGAGTTTGAAATAAACACCGAGAAATAACATTTTTCTTTTTGCTCATTCTTCCCCCCCCCCCCCCTGACTTTCTGCTGTGTTATCTCTTGTTACGTCCCACTAGTCCTACACAGCTTGAACTGCACACACACACACACACACACACACGCGCGCGCGCGCGCGCGCGCACCACGCATGCACGCACGCAAGCACGCACGCACGCACGCACACACACACACACACACACACAGAGTCACTCTCTACCGAACACTCAAGGTTAGCAGGCCACAAGGAACTATGTCAAGCCGCAACGAAACCACCTGCTCGAAGAGGCCCTGCGCTGCATTGGGGCTAGGTGTCTTGAGTCAGTGATTATTGTATATGTGCGGGGCGGGATAGCAGAGTAGAAGTAGTAGTTCTTCAGTTTAACGTCCTTCCACTAAATAGTGATATCAGACGGGAAAGTGTGTGTGTATGTGTGTGTGTGTGCGTGTGTGTGTGTGTGTGCGTTAGTTCTTCAGTTTAAAATCCTTCCACTAAATAGTGATATCAGACGTGAGTGTGTGTGTGAGTGAGTATGGGGAAGAGGGTCGGGGGGTGTATGTGTGTATGT
>CM054143.1:3662145-3669645 GCA_028751875.1 Rapana venosa | reverse complement strand
CACAAAAGCATCCCAAACGATATTAAGATAAATTGCAGTGGCAAGAAAAGGAAGTTTTATTATCACAATTGCTTTAATGTGTTAAAAAAAAAGTCTTCAAAAACAATAGATTATTCTTTACTATACAGAACAGATTATAAAAGAAAAGTCTTCAAAAACAACAGATTATACAGAACAGATTAAAAACTGTTCATTATAAAATAAAGAACCCCAAGAAACTTCAATGTAAAACGAACCCTCAACAATAAATTTTACAATTATCAATAATAATGTATAATGATAGTCAGGCAAAGTCATAGAAACACCACAAGGATAAAATTCAACAGATCATCATCGTCATCATCATCATCATCATCATCATCATCATCAACATGTACACAAAACAGTCTGATTTTTTCCTGGAGGCATCCTTCAGTCTAGGAAGACTCTGGAGTCATGCTCTAGGTGTTATTCATTCTGGTACAACAGCGTTGGTTGTGGCTGGCCAGTCCCACATGGGAATAACAGACAGTGCCTATGGCAGAGGAAGGCACAGTTTATCGGAGTTCATGTCTGACAATGCTGGTCTGTCTGTCTGCCTGCCTGCCTGGGCTGTACAGAGTGTGTCTGTCTGCCTGCCTGGGCTGTACAGAGAGTGACCGGGTCCCTGCCTACACTCTCAGCTTTGCCATCTGCAGGGCGTTCACCTCCCTCTCCTTGTCGTTCAGCCACTTCTCGTAAGGGACGCCGGCCTTCGTGCGGCCCAGGGAGCGCAGGTAGGAGCGCAGGGCCCCGACGGTGTGGGGGCCGCCGTCCTCTGTTTCCGCATCGTCCCTGTCTGTGGGTCGCGGCGTGATCTGGACGTGGCCGTCACTGTGCGCGACAGGCGGTCGGCTTTCTCCTGCTGCCGCTGAGCCAGCCAGCGTTCGTAGCCCAGGCGCTCGTTTTCCTCTTTTTTCCTGCGTAGAGACAGCCAGGGAAAAGAATAATGGCAAGTTGGGTCTTTTTTTGTTCTATCTCAGTGAATGTAAGAGAAGTAGAAGTTGGAAAATTAGGGTTGTTTTTGAGCTGTTTATGTAACTGTGGGTTTTTTCTCTCTCTCACACATGCAAACAAGCAAACACACACACACACATACACACACACACACACACACACACACACACACATGCATGTGTTGAAAGTTTAAGCATCTCTACCCACATAACATAGTATTTCCTATATCAGATTATCCCTTTTTCTTCCCTCTCCATTTTGTGTCTTTCTACTTAATGTCATAATTTTCTTTAAAAAAAAAAAAAAGCAATATTCATTCATTAAGTGTATTTATTTCAGTATAGTTCTGAGCAATATTAGTGTTCACTGACAGAAACCACATAATTTTCATGAAAAGGTCTGGATCAAACATTGATTACTGACAATTGAAACATCATAGATGAATATCAATCAACGCTGAAGAAATGATGAGCCTGCAACTGTCAGAGCAGTGGTTTAGGTACGGCAGTCTGTCAGGTGAAACAATAAACCAGGGTCTTCTGTACAACATAATTATAGTGTTGTTGTGTGGGGTTGGGCATTCCTCGGCTTGATACCCAGAATATACACTTTGTCTCACTAATTCCAGGTGGGAATCACTGTGAGACTGTAAATGTGACGTTCCACCATGAAATGAGTTGCTTTGCATCTAATCCATTTTTCCGCTAGGAGCCATTTTATGCAGTGGGGGTCAGGTGAGATTTTGATTGATTTTAAAACTATAGCTATTTTTCTACCTTGTAATGGAATATTAAGCTATAATTTTGTTTTCTTTTGCTTTAAAATGTGTTTAAAAACACCCCAGCCCTCATTCAGACCACTAATTATGATGCTAAACTTGTCAATTTCTCATTTTGTCACTTCCTGCAATCTATAATTTCAATTTGTAACAACACCACACCACATTACACCACACCACACCACACCACTTCACACCCCCCCCCCCCCCCCCCCCCCCCCCCCCCCACGCACCACCACCCACCCCACATCTTACTTCTCTTCCTCTTCCAGTCGCTTCAGTTTCTGCTCTTCGCGGATTTTTCGTTTCTCCTCGCTGACTTTGTCCTCGGCATCCTTGATCTTCTGCAGCCATTCCTGATGGCTGTCCGGCTTCTTCAGCACCCTGCCCCCCCTCCTGCAGGAACAACACACTCAGAGTGTGAGTGAACAACACAACACACTTAGAGTGTGAATGAACAACACAACACACTTAGAGTGTGAGTGAACAACACAACACACTTAGAGTGTGAGTGAACAACACAACACACTTAGAGTGTGAGTGAACAACACAACACACTTAGAGTGTGAGTGAACAACACAACACACTTAGAGTGTGAATGAACAACACAACACACTCAGAGTGTGAGTGAACAAAACAACACACTTAGAGTGTGAGTGAACAACACAACACACTTAGAGTGTGAAGGATGAGATGATCAGACTATAAACTGAGGCCACATATTATGTGAACGCACACAGAACGTCTTGTGCACATGTTAAAACCCTTTCTGCTTTTTGGAAGAGTAGGCCATTGTGTGCTGGTGGGAATGGATGACAAAATTAACAAGACGGCATACACATGGGGACCAGACTGTATGTATAAAAAAAAGCACATATGTGCTCATTCCATTATCTTGGGGGACGAGATAGCCTAGTGGTTAGAACATTGCGCTCGCAATCTGACGACCTGGGTTCGATTCCCGTTCAAGGGGATATTTTCCCCTGGAGTTAACATCAGTGCAGACTCCACTCTCCCCAAAAGTCTTTCAGATGAGACTATAAACCGAGGCCCCATGTGCAAACGCACGCAGAAAATCTTGCACACATGTTAAATCCTGTTCTGCTTTTCGTAAGAGTAGGCCATTGTGTGTCGGTGGGAACAGATGACAAAATTTACAAAACCGCATACACACGGGAACTGGATGTAAAAAAGCACATAAGTGCTTATTCCATTATCCTCGATATAAAAGAACAAAATAAAATAAATAAATAAAAATCTTCAAAATAAAAGAATAAGATAGATTTTCAAAAATGACAGTAGTATTTAAATCAAGTAAAAGGATGTCAACAACCATGGGAGAATAGAGCAACTCTGTTATAGAGTCTGCTTGTCTCACACACATGCAGGCATGCTCACATGCACACGCACACGCACACTACTCATCTGTTTGAAATAAGCACATGTTGGACTGTCTTTGATCTGTTTCATCTTATATTGTGAGGTCTGGAATTTTGTTTTTAATCTTGTGTTAATTTTGAGGGTTTTTGTTTGGTTGTTGTTGGTTGTTTTTTTTAACAAGGTTAACATCTTTTGTTTGAATTAATAAGTCAGTTCTCTTGATATTTTGTTGTTGTTGTAAGGGCAGGATGAAAATGATTTGTGTAAGTTTAATGTTTTACCCTCAATAAAGATCATTTTGACTTCACACACACACACACACACACACACACACACACACACACACACAACACACACACACACACACACACAACAACCACCACACATCACATACACACTACACACACACACACACACACAACACCACACACACACACACATACACACACACACCACACACACACACACATACACCACACACATACACACATACACACACACACACACACACATACACAACACACATACACACACACACACACACATACACACACACACATACACACACACACACACATACACACACACACACACACACACATACACCACACACACACACACACATACACACACACACACACATACACACACACCAGCAACACCACCCAGACCCCCCCCCCCCCCCCCCCCCCCACCACACACACAACACACACACCACACACACCACACATACACACACACGCACACACACATACACACACACACCATACACACACACACACAACACACACCACACACATACACACATACACACACACACACATACACACACACACCACACACACACACACACACACATACACACACACACATACACACACACACACACACACACACACACACACACACACACACACACATACACACATAACACACCACACACACACACATACTACACACACACATACACACACACACACACACACACACACACACACAAAAGTACAGGATAAGAGCTAACTTTTCATGGCTGAAGACAACATTCAGCATAACATGATGTAGGCACCTGCAACTTTGCTTACATAAACAACTGACAAGTCATTTGACCTGATCAAAAGCAAACAAGAAAGTATCAACACAAACAACAATACAATAAATTGACAGTTTTACTCACATTTTTATTTGCTGCTCATCTCTGATGGGTGGAAGCTCAATTTTCAGAGAATCTGGAAAAAAAATCATTGGAGTAATCACAGTTACCTGTCTGTATTTCAATCAGTGTCTTCAAAACTAATCAAAGCTTTTATTTCTGCACGACACATTTGGAGGGAAAAAAATGATATGCACAGTGAGGACTTGTGATACTGAATTGAAGATTAGACTTTAAAAGACAAGCAAAAGACATGCACTTTTGAATAAATTGAATTTACCACAAGGTTTTGTTATCACAAGGTTTTGTAACCTCCCACATTAAATCCCAATACCTTTGAAATATTCATTGTTATTCTCTTTTTAAAAAAAAAACGCTCCTCTATTTTGAGAATAATGGAATAAGCACGCATGTGCTTTTGTACATCTAGTCCCTGTGTGCATGTGATGTCAGCTTTGTACATCCATTCCCACCACCACAAATGGCCTACTCTTCTGAAAGGTGAAACAGATTTTAATGGATGCATCTGTAAGGATTGCTCAAACTTGTAAACAAACTTTATTACTTATTGCTCCTAGTTTCTCCCAAAACATTTAGTACACAGGAACATGTACAGTATCTTTGTCATTTAGTGTCCAGCTATAATGTACCAAAATCAGACCCACAAAAGAAGCTATAAATTAAAATCAGGTCCACAAAACATGGATATTAAAAATGAAATCTAAAATAAAAGAGAAAAAGATTAACCAAGCTCAGATTTAGAGAAAAGATGGTTATCCACAAATGCAATCACACCCACCAACAAAAATAAAAAGAATGAATGAAATAAAGAAGAAAAGAAAGAAAGAAAAAGAGAAAGAAAGAAAGTAAAAAACCCCAAAAATATCAGATCTACAAAAAAAAACAATAAACAAAAATCAAATCCACAAAAGAAATGATAAACTAAAAACCAGATCAAAACACACACACACACAAAGATAAACTAAAATTTAGATCAACACGCACACACACATATAAACCAAAAATCAGATCCACACAAAAATAAGTAAAATAAAGTAAAGTAAAGGTGTGTCATCAGTGAGGCGTCAGAGACCTCAGCTTCTGTAAAGGCCAGCATACTGAGGGCAGTACCCATCTCCTCCCCCTCACTGCTTTACCTTCCCTGACCCTAAAGAGGGCAGGTACCCATTTACAGCTGGATGAACTGGAGAAACTGTACTGAAGCCAAGGCACGCAAACGGTCACCCATCCAAGTGGTAACCACGCTCAATGCTGATTAACCTTAGCTGGGGGAAAGCGAGTGCTCTGACCACTGAGCTATCCCGTCCCTCAAACAAAAACAGACAGGTCCACCACACCTCAGTTCCAGACATACCTGTACCATCAGGGAAGTAGTCTCCCTCCTCTGACTTAAACAGAAACAGACAGGGACACCACACCTCAGTTCCAGACATACCTGTACCGTCAGGGAAGTAGTCTCCCTCCTCTGACTTAAACAGAAACAGGTACACCACACCTCTGGCATAAACAGAAACAGACAGGTACACCACACACACCCCAGTTCCAGACATACCTGTGCCGTCAGGGAAGTAGTCTCCCTCCTCTGACTTAAACAGAAACAGGTACACCACACACACCCCAGTTCCAGACATACCTGTGCCGTCAGGGAAGTAGTCTCCCTCCTCTGACTTAAACAGAAACAGGTACACCACACACACCCCAGTTCCAGACATACCTGTGCCATCAGGGAAGTAGTCTCCCTCCTCTGACTTAAACAGAAACAGGTACACCACACACACCCCAGTTCCAGACATACCTGTGCCGTCAGGGAAGTAGTCTCCCTCCTCTGACTTAAACAGAAACAGGTACACCACACACACCTCAGTTCCAGACATACCTGTGCCGTCAGGGAAGTAGTCTCCCTCCTCTGACTTAACCAGAAACAGGTGCACCACACACACCTCAGTTCCAGACATACCTGTGCCGTCAGGGAAGTAGTCTCCCTCCTCTGACTTAACCAGAAACAGGTACACCACACCTCAGTTCCAGACATACCTGTGCCGTCAGGGAAGTAGTCTCCCTCCTCGGACTCGTGGCGACTGGCCTCCTCTCTGTTGACGAAGAAAGCGCGATCACGCTCCAGCTTGTGGCGGATGGTGGGGTGCATGCCTCGCTTTGGGGCGCCGAGACCCGAACCCTCAAACTCTCCAGGACAGTCCAGCTGGGCCATGTACACCTGGGCCTGAGAAGTGAACACAAAGAAATATGTTTCCGTGAGTGAAATTATAATAATAATAATAATGTATGGAATTTATATAGTGCTGAATCTTGTAAAGCAACAAATCAAAGCGCTCAGATGACTTTTTTTCTTCTTTTTTTAAATTTTAAATTTATGCGTGTGTATGCGGTTATGTAAATTTTGTCATCTGTTCCCACCGGCACACAATGGCTTACTCTTTCGAACAGCGGAACAGGATTTAATGCATGCACAAGGTGTTCTGCATGCGTTCGCACACGGGGCCTTGGTTTATAGTCTCATCCGAAGGACTTTGACATTCAGTTTGATTTTTTTGTCAAACTGGGAAGAAAGGGTGAGGCTGGGAATCAAACCCAGAACCTCACGGTTTACTTGTTGGCAGGCAAACGTCTTAACCATCCTGCCACCTTCCTTCAAATTATCCATTGACAAGCGTTGCCAGAAAGCAGGTCAGTGAATGACCTTCACATTGATACCATGAAAGGGAGGGGGGTTTAGAGAAATAGGTCGGCGAGCGCGACGATCTCAAAACCGATGCAATTTTCATGTTTTTTGGCCAGATTCGCTCAAATTTTACACCCACACCCACATCAGAAAATGATTTTATTAGGTATGATATCGGTCAAAACAAACAATATGAGTAACAGAAATGTGAAGTTGAGACATTACTTGACCAAATACAACCATAATCCTAAAAGTCATTAAAAAATTTTTTGTGTGTGAAAATCGATGCCACGGTCCCCCTTAAATAAATGGTGTGTGATCTTGCACCAGTTTTGTGAAGAAATTTACAGATAGCTGTGATGACTTCTCTGTGCAAGGAGAGAGACAAAGAGGCAGACAGAGAAAACAATAGGAAGACAACATCAGAGAGTGGACTGGCCTTGAGTGGAACGATTTGCTTAGGAAAGCAGAGGACCGCGGGGAGTGGAGGAAGCTGGTTTGCAAAATCTTCATTAG
>CM054143.1:3652145-3657145 GCA_028751875.1 Rapana venosa | reverse complement strand
CTTGCACCCAGACCACCACTCATGATCTAATGGATAGGGAACAAGTTTTGGGCCCAAACAGGGATCGAACCACCACACACTTCCGACCCAACCTCTTTGCTTTCTAGGCAGGTGCGTTACGTTACATCTAGACCACCGATCCACATTGTTGATGTTGCATCTTTATCAAGCTACCAGTGCAGTTGAAGGCAATGGAACCACAACTGGCTTTGTTCACACTTGCCAAACTTTATAAAAATCATATGAAGCTTACAGAATTGATGTTCAAAGTGTTCTTCAGCATGATACCTGTATCCACTCCTGTGGGAGGTAGAGAAAGAAGAGAAAGAAGGAGCTTAATAGCACTGTTATTAAAGTTTTTGTTTACATAAAGGTACTCATCTCCAGATGAAAGCATTATAATATCTCTGTTATCAAAAGCATAAATTTAAAACTAACAGGTGGTAAATATCTGTAACAAGTGAAACTTGCTGACTGAAGATTTGTTACTTGAAGTTGAAATACAGGATTCATCATGTGTTTGGAACATTACACCACCAACAACAACAACAGCAACACACACACACACACACACACACACACACACACACACGGTCACTTACCTTCATCCAAATAACTGACGCGCTGAATGTGTGTGGGTAGGCCAGTGGCAAATTCCAGATACTCCTTCAGCTCACTGATTTTCATGTCACTGTGAATCTGATTCAAGGCAAACACCTCATCTGTGGGAATCAGCTTCACTTGAATCTGGAAACACACCAAAACATCTGAAGCTTGCACATGTATATAATTATACAGGTGTTAATTCAGATAACTAAAATGTATATAGGTCTAATCATAATTGTGGAATCTTGCACACAAATCAAAAGCCTACGTGTTTTTCATAACACTTGCATGAGTTACAAAGCTATCTGATGTGCACATTTGATCTTCTGCATGCATATGGACAGGGCACTGGCAGGTCTGCACTTTAAGTTGGTCCAGGTGATGAATCCCTACTCATAATTTGTCAGATGATGCTACCAATACTTTATTACTTGAGCCGGGAACCTCATGGACCCACAGGATTGAATTTGAAGTTAAATATTCTCATCTACTTGGCTATATTTATAACATACTCTACAATATCAACTATCTATCATTATTTGCTACTACTACTACTACTACTACTACTACTGATGCTGCTGCTGCTGCTGCTGCTACTACTACTACTTCTACTGGTTCTCCTCACTGGCTGCCTGTCTCACAAAGACTGGAGTATAAAATCAATACCCTCTGTTTCAAATGTCTCCACAAATCTGCACCCCCTTATCTCTGTAACTGTCTTCATCTGTACACTCCATCCCGTTCCCTTCGTTCAGCCGCAGATACTTTGTGCTTTACCCAGATTCAAACAAACCACTGTTGGCCGTTGCTCCTTCTCTGTTTCTGGTCCATCCACCTGGAATGACCTCCCTCTTTCACTTCGACAAAAGCCTTCACTTGATACCTTCAAATCCAGCCTCAAAACACACTTATTTCCTACCTGAGACTTTCCCCCCAAATATCTGTCCCTAATTTTCAACAGCATCTTTCACCTTCTAAGTGTTGTTCCGAGTGTGTGTGTGTGTGTGTGTGTGTGTGTGTGTGTGTGTGTGTGTGTGTGTGCGTGCGTGCGTGCGTGCGTGCGTGCGTGCGTGTGCGTGTGTGTGTGTGTGCATGGGTGCATACGTGGGCGCACATGATTTTGAAATCTGTTGTTCATTATGTTTAAGGAGAGTTGCATGCCTGTAAATGATTGAGTGCAAGCGCTTCGATTTGTTAGTTGTTTTTTTTACACGATTCAGCGCTATATAAATTCCATATATTATTATTATTATTATTACGAGGCACATTTACAGCTACTAAGTACTACATTTAGCGAAGAACTATAAATCTACATAACACGTACATCGATAAAACAAAAGAGAACCGAATAACTATAACACTACCTTGAAGTAATTCTTTTCCCTTTCAGCTGGGCCTCTCTTGCGACCCTTTGGAGGACCCATGATAATCCTGTTAGGACTAACGATTTAAATTTAACGTCCTCTGTAGCGGTAACGGATCGACAACCCGTTCCACTAACACTTGAACAAAATCTACAAAGGTGAGGTCTAGATCATATCATAAGCACTCCAGAAAGAACAACTGTAGAATGAAAACTCTTTTGATACTCTAGAACAGCACAAAGCGCGCCAGAGTGGGCCAAAACGTCACCGATCACATCTGTAAGTTGGGATCAAAATATTTTCGTCCGCCATGTTGTTTATGGTGACCATAGAATACAGTAGCTCCGCAGTGAAGAAGGTTTTAGTATATAAAAAAATCAACAAAATGAATACAAGTATAGACTTCCTGACAATTAATTTGTACTTTGATTGCATACTTGTACGAAACAAATTTGTTAAAGAATTTAAAGCAGAAATTGAAGACCAAAGCCCCCAAATGGAGACTCTAAGGGAAATAGTCACAAAATGTTTACGGCAAGTTGGATGAGTTATTTCCCTTTTCCCGTTAAACGCGGTCGTTATTGTTGCTATCGTTTTTGGTCTATTTACTCTAGGCGATTTTGGACTTAAACACGAGGGAAGATTAAATAACACAAACCGAATGATTACAGCAACTTAATGTAAAAGAAAACCTCCAACAGAAAAGTAACAGCAGACTGAGAAATAAACTTGAGCAATATCAACAATTTTTGGTCTAAGTGAGTATTCTTTGTATAATGAAGTGGAGACAGAGCAATGACAAAGAACGCATTCACCAGATAATGAGCAAGAACAAGAGCATACGATATTTTGAGAGTTCTTGGTTTACTAGTGTTTAAACACGATTGATATAGTATTTAAAACACGTCTTGCCCAAGAGCCCATTTCTAAAAAATTTTGCAAGTAGATAATATTTTTACATGTGATTCACAAATGGTGAATTAAATTAATGAAAATCAAGATTCTGCTAGGAATATTTCTTTCTTTACACCTTGCTTTACCAATTTATCGTTACACGCGTGGTAACAGATGTAGCAAGATAGGTAGATAGATAAATAAATAAATATGTCCATGTTTTATTGACTGTTTTGATGCATGTGTGTTAATAAGGACAGTCTGTAAGAGTAGGCTTGACCTAAACTTTGTATCCCTGTGTGCTGAAGATCTCCCTCTCTCTCACGAAAGAGAGCTCCCTCTCTCTCACGAAAGAGAGCTCCCTCTCTCTCACGAAAGAGAGAGAGAGAGAGAGAGAGAGAGAGAGAGAGAGAGAGAGAGAGAGAGAGAGAGAGAGAGAGAATGAATAATAAATCATCTTTCATTTCGAGGGTTATAGATACCATATACATAGATTTTTTTCATCCTAACCTTTGCCCTGATTAGGGACCATAATGATAAACTTTAAGCCACGATTTAAGGAACAGACAGACAGAGATATAGACAAATAGAGAAAGACAGACAGTACACAGAGACAGTGAATGAGACAAAGAGACAGAGACATGAACATCGTTGTGTTTCCTATACACTTTTGAACGAGTGTTCCGAACCATCAAACTGGCAACAGCTACATCGTTAGCTGCACTGTTGTTCTGTGTCCTTTGATCTGAGTTGATCACAGATCATTATGTCTCCCAGCTTCTCCGCTCTATCATATAATTATGTGTGTGTTGTTGTTGTTGTTGTTGTTGTGTGTGTGCGTGCGTGCGTGCGTGCGTGTGTGCGCGTGTGTTAGTCTTGAATTTTAACGTCTTTCCACTTTAAGTGATACCAGACGTGTGTGTGTGTGTGTGTGTGTGTGTGTGTGTATTGTTGTTGTTGTTGTTGTTTTTACCAAGAACGTGTTGAATTACAAAATCTTCTTAATGATCAGACATATCTCTCAGGTTTTGTTAGCTTCTTGCGTCCACTAGATTTTCTTTTTCTTTCCTCGGCTAGAGCTCCGAGGTTCATCAATGGTGAGATTCTGCGTATGCGACCGTTTTTACCCACCACTGTGGTAGCCGGGATGGGGACGGGATAGCTCAGTGGTCAGAGCACTCGCTTTCCCCCAGCCAAGTTAAGCAGCGTCGAGCGTGGTTACCAGTTGGATGGGTGACCGTTTAGCGCGCATTGGCTTCAGTACAGTCCCCCAGTTCACCCAGCTGTAAACGGGTACCTGCCCTCCTTTAGGGTCAGGGAAGGTAAAGCAACGAGGGAGAGGAGATGGGCGCCGCCCTCAATAATGATGCTGGCCCCTGGAGAAGTGAGGTCTCTGACGCCTCGCCCCCTACCACCACAATCATGGGACACCTAAGGTAGCCGCACGTCGACTTCGGGGTTGATGTCTAAACACGACACCTGTGTGCAGAGTTAAAAGTCACCCAGTTTTACCGGCACAATGGCCTACTTTTCCGAAAGGCAGAACGTGTTTTAACGTATGAGCAAGATGTTCTGCTTGCGTTTGCACACGGGACCTCAAGGTTATAATCTCATCCGAAGGAAATTTTTGGGGGGAGTGGAGTCAGTACTGATGTTAACTCCAGGGGAAAATCCCCTAAAACGGGCATTGCCTCTGTGGTGGCTCGAACCCGGGCCGTCAGATCAGGAGCGCAAGGCTCTAACCACTAGGCGATCCCCTCCCCCTGTCTAAGGGATGTGAAGCGCCTGACTTCCAGTGTCATCTGTTCTGCATGGTTGCTGGTTTGATTCTCTGTCGAACAGCACCTAAGCATAGTCGCAGTTGATGATACACTTTTCTTTCCACAGTAGTATGAATTAAAGTGGATCTTAGGCACCACAGTTTTCCCCCCTTAACGTGAAGTGTTTGCTTGTAATCGCATACTAAATCAAATTAGTTGTATTACAATGGTTCATGTGTTAAGATATTTTGGTGGTTATTTTTTAAAAAAATATCCTAAAGGATGTATGTCGGAATAGGTAAAGGGTGCTTGTGTCTAGGTATAATTATATGATTAAGAGTGTATGGTTATTGAGGTTTTTACATTGGTGTATTTT
>CM054143.1:3642145-3644645 GCA_028751875.1 Rapana venosa | reverse complement strand
GTCTTTTTGATTGTCTTTTTGGTATTGTCAGTTTGACTTTTTTCTTTTTACATGACATTTTGATCTGGTGGTTCTGAACGCCTAACAGAGTTTGAAGGTTCGTGGTTCAAATCTCTCCCTCGGACAACCTGAATTCCCCCCCCCCCTCCGCCCGTCTCTTTACGCCAAACCTTGACTGATTGCCTGGGTGCTTGTCTTTCATAGAAGATGGATTAATGCTCTCTGCGCATCATATATTCAGGCCGAGTAGAGAATCCATCACTCGCAAATTTTCGCAGGGAAAGGATTGTCGTTTGTAAAAACAAACATAACCACACAGTTGAAGAGAGAGAGAGAGAGAGAGAGAGAGAGAGAGAGAGAGAGTGAGGAGAGAGAGAGATAGAGAGAGAGAGGCTGAGAGAGAGACAGAGAGAGAGAGGAGAGAGAGAGAGAGAGAGATGAGAGAGAGAGAGAGGAGAGAGAGAGAGAGAGAGAGACTGAGAGAGAGAAGGACACTATGCTGTCGTGACACTCTTTTTCTCAGCGAGGACAGCCCCAAATTATACACAAAAAAATCTTTTGACTTGTTTGTTGGAACAAAGCAATACAAGTGCAGCACAACACTATAACATAGTAGTGTAATCATACTACTGTGCGATGTGCCACAATGGAAGGAACTGATACAAGATTACTACTCTCTTAGGCTTACTACAGTACACAGCAACTCTTCTCTACACCCAGTAACTGATGTGTCACATTGTGTTGTATTGTGTATTCTACTGTGTACGGGTTGTCCTCCCTGGAGAGAGGGTGTCGCCACAAAACGGCGCCACACATGAGTTTTTCCTTGCTGTAATACTTGTTTGTCTGCGAGACGTCTTTCTACATAATTTTTCAAGGGAGACTATTTATTTGCATTGTATTTCTTCATGCGCTTAATGCGCTTTGCAAAAGGGCCTAGGACCGCAATTAGCGTATCGTGTCTAAATCGTTACTAAAGACTAGCACCCAGACCAGCACTTAGGGCCTAATGCATGGAATCAGTTCGGCTTTGTGCGTTATTCGTACTCCAGGCCTCTTGCTTTTGAGACGTATACATTTAGCCCCAAGCCACACACACGCACGCACGCACGCACACACACACACACACACACACACACACACACACACGCGCGCGCGCGCGCGCGCGCGCGCGCGCGCACACACACACACAACTGGTTTGATAGAAATAAAGCACTGTTGTTTTGTTAAAGTGGAAATAATGTTTTTATTCGAATGCATGAGAGCTAATGAGCTGAAGAAAGTCAGAGATTAGCAAGACTTGATGATTGGTTTACGAGCAAAAAGGCGTCAAAGACAAAAAATACCCTCACCCCTTAATAATTATAATCAGTATTGTTTCATGTTTGCGATTTGTTTTCAAAGAAAACTGTGGGAAGTCCATTGATTGACTTTCTAAAAGAATGAGGGAGAAGCACGATAATTTATATAGAATGATATTTTGCTAGCACTCAGACATCAGGTCAAATTGCTATGAAGTTCTGTCATTCTGTCTGTCTGCCTATCTGCCTGCTTGCCTGTCTGTCTGTCTGCTTATCCATGTGCTTGTCTGTCTGTCTGTCTGCCTGTTTTTCTGCCTGCCTGTCTGTCTGCCTGCCCGTCTGCCTGTCTGTCTGCCTGTCTGCCTGCCTGTTATTCTCACTCCTATTCCTTAGTGAATTCCTGCATCCTTTCATATGGAACATTTTACTAAGAATTGATAAGTTATTGCTTATTAATATAATAAGTTATATCAAATAAGTAAACTAGCAGGCATTTTCAGACGGAATATTTTATTTCGGCATAGTAGAACCATTGTTAATAAACGGTTTCTAATTATCATTTTGAGAAAAAAGCGTTCTCTTTAGCTTTTGAAGTCAGTTTATGATTTTTGACAAACTGCATTTTACCCCCGCAGTTATTTTATGTTGTTGAGGCCAAACGTTCTTTCTGGTTGACACAGTTCTGACTTCTCGTTTGAATACGAGCTATCTTTTTTCAGGCTTAGAAAGAAAGAAGAGATAGAAGAGAGAGAGAAGAGAGAGCGAGAGAGAGAGAGAGAGAGAGAGAGAGAGAGAGAGAGAGAGAGAGAGAGAGAGAGAGAGAGAGAGAGAGAGAAGCAGAAAGAAAAACAGTAAAAGGAAGGAAGAAAGAACAGACGGAAGGAGAGAAAGATATTAATGACTAAGTCTTTGCTAGCATGTGCAGTATCTTTGTTTCTCTTTGTATTTTTTCTTTTAAGTAGACAGCATTTCGATGTAAAGTATTGTTCATTGTGGAAAAGTTTGTAAATCAGACTAAGAAAAAAAATCGAAGACAAGAAAGTGTGACATATCAAATTCTATTACAGGGTTTTCATAAACCATTGTTTAAAACATTAACTATTTGATTAAACCATTGATTGAACCATTGACGCTGGGGGCAACAGCAAAGTGAGAGGCTGTATGACCAGTGGCTTTCTCACTCATGGAATTCCACTTTA
>CM054143.1:3609645-3637145 GCA_028751875.1 Rapana venosa | reverse complement strand
AACCGCATACACACAGGGACTGTAAAAAAGCACAGAAGTGTTTATTCCATTATCCTCGATATATAAAAGAATATAAAAAAAGTCTGTCTGTCTGTCTTTCTGTCTGTCTGTCTGTTTGTCTGTCTCTTTCTCTCTTTTCTCTCACTATCTCTCTCTCTCTCTCTCTTTGTGTCTCTGTCTCTATGGATCTCTCTGCCTCTTTCTGACTCTGTCTGTCTGTCTGTCTCCTTCTGTCTCTGTCTTTGCCTGTCTGTCTGTCTGTCTGTCTGTCTGTCTGTCTGTCTCTCTGTCTCTCTCTCTCTCTCTCTCTCCTCCCTCCCTCTCTCTCTCCCTCCCTCTCTCCCTCCCTATGCCCTCTCTCTGTTCCTAGACCCCTTTTCATCCAACGTTCCTGTTTCTGCACTAACTTATTTACAATGTCTCCACTATAGAGGATGAAGACAACAAACATTTCTTTTTAGGGAAAAGTCTTATCACGGGCCAGTCTGTATCCACATATCTCCTACTGATTAATTTACACGTGCTCTGTAGAATTCGGAGGTGTTGGCGTGTGGTGTATCTTATCTTGATCCTCTCGGAGCGAGCACTACCAGGGAAAGCATTGTCATCGCCTGTCTTCTGACCTAAAAGGCAATGCATTATTCACCCTTTGCTTTTAGAAGCATTTTCCTCCCTTCGGATGAGACTATAAACCGAGGCCCCGTGTGAGAACGCATGCAGAACATCTTGCGCACACATTATAACCCGTTCCGCTTTTCGGAAGAGTAGGCCATTGTGTGCCGGTGGAAACGGATGACAGAATATACAAAACGGCGTACATACGGGGATTGGATGTAAAAACAAGCAAAAAGTGTTTATTCCATTATCCCGGGGATTATATTATTATATAGAGCTGTATTGTATTCATTGTATTGTAATGTATTGTGTTTTATTGTATTGTATTGTATTGTGTTGTATTGTATTCTATTGCATTGTGTGTGTGTGTGTGTGTGTGTGTGTGTGTGTGGTGTGTGTGTGTTGATATTGATATATTTTGTTTATTTTATTCATGAATGATTGCATAAGTGTGAATGATTTGAATGTAAGCGCTTTGATTTGTTCTTTTGCAAGATACAGCGCTGTATTAATTCCATACATTATCATTATTATTTTTTATATTATTATTATTATTATGGTATTGTATTGTATTGTATTTTATTTTACTGTATTGTTTACCACTCTCAGTCACAGCAGAATTTGTGTTTGCGTAGAACTCAAAGCTGCTTTCCTTTGGGGTAGAGTGCATCGCCACTAGAGCAGCGCCACCCTTATCTTGCTCTGAAGAATGATTAGAATCACTTGAAGAAAGTAAGGATCAATACTTTTCTTCTGCTCTGCAGCTGTTTTTCCTTATTCTGACAGTGCTTGATTTCTAGATTGAATGTAGGCTTACAAGTTACAATACACGTAAAAACATCATTAAGTGTGATTGATAAATTACAGTGTGTGTGTGTGTGTGTGTGTGTGTGTGTGTGTGTGTGTGTGTGTGTGTGTGTGTGTGTGTGAGTGTGTGTGTATGAGTGTGTGTGAGAGTGTATGAGTGTGTGTGTGTATGTGTGAGTGTGAGTGTGTGTGTGTGTGTGTGTGTGTGAAAGGGTGTGTGTGTGTGTGTGTGTGTGTGTGTGTGTGTGTGTGTGTGTGTGTGTGTGTGTGTGTGTGTGTGTGCGCGCGCTTTTTCAGAAGAGGCATTGTTGTTTGTCGAGGTTTGTTCTTACGCTTCTTGTTTTTCAGGACAACTGTAAAAAGTGTAAATGTCATGATCACCGTGACCTTGTTGTTCTCTTTGCTCATCTTCTTCTTCTTCTTCTTCTTCTTCTTCTTCGGCTCCTCCTCCTCCTTCTTCTCCTCCTCCTCTCCTCCTCCTCCACCTCCTCCATTTTCTTTTACTTCTTTGAGTAATGAAACCCTTTATTAATTAAGGGATAAAAAGCTTTACTGACACCAGAACGGTAACCAGACAACTCCTGTGGAGTCATTTACACGTGCGCGGCGACCAGTTTGCTCCGTGTGTGTGTGTGTGTGTGTGTGTGTGTGTGTGTGTGTGTGTGTGTGTGTGTGTGTGTGTGTATGTGTGTGTATGTGTGTATGTGTGTAAGTGTGTGTGTGTGTGTGTGACTCTGATCTTAATCAGGACTGACAGTGCTAACTTAGTGTGAACATGACCAGGGCACATCACACTGCGTTCCAGCCTTGTCTGTTGTCCTGTCTGAGAGGCCATGAACCGTGTGGTGAGAAATGTCCGAGTGTGAACAATTATGTGTGTCTTGTGGGAGTTTGTAGTACTGCTACTGCCGCTTCTTCTTCTGCTACTACTGCTGCTACTCTCTCTCCCTTCATCCCTCACTGCTGAGGACAACACAACACTACGCTACACTACACTACACTACACTACATTACGCTACACTACAGTACACTACGCTACACTATACTACAGTACACTACACTACCCTACCCTACGCTGCACTGCACTGCACTACACTACACTACACTACACTACACTACACTACACTACACTACACTACACTACACTACGCCACACTACACTACACTACACTACAGTACCCTACACTACCCTATCCTACCCTACCCTACACTACCCTACCCTACCCTACACTACTCTACCTTACCCTACCCTACCCTACGCTGCACTGCACTGCACTGCACTACACTACACTACACTACACTACCCTACACTACACTACACTACACTATACTCTAACAATATATAATCGTTATCTATTTGATCAGATTTCATTGTTTATTTCTTTATTGTCAGGAAAAACAACAACGAAAACTCAAGCGTCATCAGGATATTGCCTTACAATTCCTGTAAATCATATCTGTTCTCACATTGTTCTCTGTCTGTCTGTCTCTGTCTCTCTGTCTCTGTCTGTCTATCTCTGCCTGTCTGTCTATCTTTGTTTGTCTGTCTCTGTCTGTCTGTCTGTGTATCTCTGTCTCTCTGTCACTGTCTCTCTCAATGTTTTTTAGTTGGTGTGTTTCCCCCCTTTACTGTGTGAGTGTACGGGTATTGGGTTCACTTTATTATCATATGGTGTATGCCTAAGGGCGAGGACTGGATGTAAAAAAGCACATGGGTGCTTATTCATTATCCTCGAAATAAAAGAATTTGTCATTGTCATTGTCATTGTCATTGCCATTGTCCCCCCCCCCCCTCTCTCCCTCTCTCTCTCTCTCTCTCTCTGTTTGTCTGTCTATCTGTCTGCCTCTCTGTGGCTGCCTGTCTGTCTGTCTGTCTGTTCTCTCTCTCTCTCTCTCTCTCTCTCTCTCTCTCTCTCTCTCTCTCTCTCTCTCTCTCTCTCTCCCTCCTCCTCCTCCTCCTCCTCCTCCTCCTCTCCGCTCTTTCTAATCCAAATCCTCTTGTACTGACACGACCAAAGCAAATTTTGCCACTTCGCCGCCTGTCACTCGATCGCAGAGTCAATAGATTTTCCGTTCTCCCCACTCCCCAGACATACCCAGCACTGAACGATTATCGCAACGTGTGGAAATGACATGAGGGTGGCCCTGCTTTCCTTTCCCTGCCTGGGAGGGGCGGAGTATGGTATGGTATTTATTATTTATTTATTTATTCTTTTATCGTTTTATTTTTTAAACATTTAGTTATTCTTTTATTTCCAGAATAATGGAATGAACACTCATGTGCTTAATTTTGTTTACATCTAGTTCCCGTGTTTTGTAAATTTTGTCACCCGTTCCCACCGGCACACAATGGCCTACTCTTCCGAAAAGCGGAACGGGATTTAACGTGTACGCAAGATGTTCTGCAAGATGTTCTGCGTGCGTTCGCACACGGGACCCTAAGGTGATTGAAGTCGGTCATCACCATCGATGTTCATCATCATCATCATCATCATCATCATCATCATCATCATCATCATCATCATCATCATCATCATCACCACCACCACCACCACCACAACCACCACCACCACCACCACCACCACCACCACCACCACCACCAATGGAAGGGGATGGGTGTGGGTAGGGGCGGAATTCGGAAGAGTCTGTTGGTCAGAGTGCTGTGTTAGCGACTTTGTGCAGACGCTACAGCTGAGGGTGCTAGGTAAAGCGCTACATTTCCATCACGTGCGTCCATGAAGTAGCGGGTTCGAATCTCGGCAAAGGCGTCTGGTGAACAGGAGATTATCATTTTGTTTTTACGATCTCCATGGTCAGTTTCAAGCGCAAACCTGCCATATGCTTTAATTCCCTGCGTGTATATAGGAGAAGTTCAATTTTCACGTTGGAGATCCTTTAATTCGTGTCAGTGTTTAGTAGTTTACGGTTGGTTGGCAGCCTTCATTCTCGGAAGACTATGGAGTTGCGCTCTAAGAGTTCATTCTGGTACACCGTTAGTTGTGGATGGCCAGTCTGATAGGTTACCGTACCACAAATAAATACACCCAGCATGCATCATGAACATGCAGAAGGATGGGCTCTGTCAAATTTAACTTGCCTGAGAGACAAGGCCTGAACAAAATGAAGTGCTGTGCCGCCAACTTCTCCTCTAGGAGTTAAGTGAGAAGAGAGGAGAAGAAGAGAAGAGAAGAGAAGAGAGGAGAGAGAGGAGAGAAGAGAAGAGTAGAGGAGAGAAGAGTAGAGAAGAGAAGAGAAGAGGAGAGAAGAGAAGAGGAGAGAAGAGAAGAGAATGGGAGAGAAGAAAAGAGGAGAGAAGAGGAGCGGAGAGAGAGAGGAGAGAAGAGAAGAGAAGAGGAGGTAAGAGAAGAGGAGAGAAGAGGAGAGGAGAAAAGAGAAGAGGAGAGAGAAGGAGAGAAGAGATGAGAAGAGAAGAGGAGAGAAGAGGAGAGAAGAGAAGAGGAGACAAGAGAAGAGGAGAGAAGAGTAGAGAAGAGAAGAGAAGAGAAGAGGAGATAAGAGTAGAGAAGAGAAGAGAAGAGAAGAAAAGAGGAGAGAAGAGGAGCGGAGAGAGAGGAGAGAGAGAAGAGAGAGAAGAGAAGAGGAGACAAGAGAAGAGGAGACAAGAGATGAGAAGAGAAGAGAAGAGAGAGGAGATATGAGAAGAGAAGAGGAGTGAAGAGAAGAGAAAGAAGAGAAGAGATGAGAAGAGGAGAGAAGAGAAGAGGAGAGAAGAGAAGAGAAGAGGAGAGAAGAGGAGTGGAGTGAGAGGAGAGAAGAGAAGAGTAGAGAAGAGAAGAGAAGAGGAGAGAAGAGAAGAGAGGAGAAGAGAAGAGGAGAGAAGAGAAGAGGAGAGAAGAGGAGTGGAGTGAGAGGAGAGAAGAGAAGAGGAGAGAAGAGAAGAGAAGAGGAGAGAAGAGAGAGGAGAGAAGAGAAGAGGAGAGAAGAAAGACGAGAGAAGAGGAGAGGAGAGAGAGAGAGAAGAGAAGAGGAGAGAAGAGAGAGAAGAGAAGAGAAGAGGATAGAAGAGAAGAGAAGAGGAGAGAAGAGGAGAGAAGAGATGAGAAGAGAAGAGGAGAAAAGAGAAGAGGAGACAAGAGATGAGAAGAGAAGAGGAGAGAAGAGATGAAAAAAGAAGAGGAGAGAGAGAGAAGAGAAGAGGAGAGAAGAGAAGAGGAGAGAAGAAAAGAGGAGAACAGAGAGAGAGAGAGAGAAAAGAAGAGAAGAGAAGAGGAGAGAAGAGGAAAGAAGAGAAGAGAGAGGAGATATGAGAAGAGAAGAGGAGAGGAAGAGAATGAGAAGAAAGAGGAGAGAAGAGAAGAGAGGAGAAGAGGAGAGAAGAGAAGAGAAGAGAAAAGAGAGGAGAGAAGAGAGAGGAGAAAAGAGGAGAGAAGAGAATAGGAGAGATGAGAAGAGGAGAGAAGAGAAGAGGAGACAAGAGATGAGAAGAGAAGAGATGAGAAAGAGAAGAGAAGAGAAGAGGAGAGAAGAGAAGAGAAGAGAAGAGAAGAGAAGAGGAGAGGAGAGAAGAGGAGAGAAGAGAAGAGTAGAGAAAAGAAGAGAAGAGAGAGGAGATATGAGAAGAGAAGAGGAGAGAAGAGAAGAGGAGAGAAGAGAAGAGAAGAGAAGAGGAGAGAAGAGAAGAGAAGGAGAAGAGGAGAGAAGAGAAGAGAAGAGAAGAGGAGAGAAAAGAAGAGAGAGAAAAGAAGAGGAGAGAAGAGAAGAGGAGGAAAGAGGAGAGAAGAGAAGAGGAGGAAGAGAAGAGGAGAGAAGAGAAGAGAAGAGAAGAGAAGAGGAGAGAAGAGAAGAGAAGAGAAAGAAGAGGAGAGAAGAGAAGAGGAGACAAGAGATGAGAAGAGAAGAGATGAGAAGAGAAGAGGAGAGAAGAGAAAAGGGATGAGAAGAGAAGAGAAGAGAAGAGAAGAGGAGAGGAGAGAAGAGAAGAGGAGAGAAGAGGAGAGAAGAGAAGAGTAGAGAAAAGAAGAGGAAAGAAGAGGAGAGAAGAAGAGGAGAGAAGAGAAGAGGAGAGAAGAGAAGAGAAGAGAAGAGGAGACAGAGATGAGAAGAGAAGAGGAGAGAAGAGGAGAAAAGAGGAGAGGAGAGGAGAGAAGAGGAAGAGGAGAGAGAGAAGAGGAGAGAAGAGAAGAGGAGAGGAGACAAGAGGAGAGAAGAGAAGAGAAGAGAAGAGGAGAGAAGAGAAGAGAAGAGAAGAGGAGAGAAGAGAAGAGAAGAGAAGAGGAAGAGAAGAGGAAGAGAAGAGAAAAGAAGAGGAGAGAAGAGAAGAGGAGAAAAGAGGAGAGAAGAGAAGAGGAGAGAAGAGAGAGAGGAGAGAAGAGAAGAGAAGAGAAGAGAAGAGGAGAGAAGAGAAGAGAGAGAGAAAGAAGAGGAGAGAAGAGAAGAGAGGAGACAAGAGATGAGAAGAGAAGAGATGAGAAGAGAAGAGGAGAGAAGAGAAGAGGAGAGGAAGAGAAGAGAAGAGAAGAGAAGAGGAGAGGAGAGAAGAGAAGAGGAGAGAAGAGGAGAGAAGAGAAGAGTAGAGAAAAGAAGAGAAAAGAAGAGGAGAGAAGAGAAGAGGGAGAGAAAGAAGAGGAGAGAAGAGAAGAGAAGAGAAGAGGAGACAAGAGATGAGAAGAGAAGAGGAGAGAAGAGGAGAAAAGAGGAGAGGAGAGGAGAGAAGAGAAGAGGAGAGAAGAGAAGAGGAGAGAAGAGAAGAGGAGAGGAGACAAGAGGAGAGCAGAGACGAGAAGAGGAGACAAGAGATGAGAAGAGAAGAGATGAGAAGAGAAGAGGAGAGAAGAGACGAGAAGAGAGAAGTGAAGATGAGAGAAAAGAAGAGGAGAGAAGAGAAGAGAAGAGAAGAGAAGAAGAGAGAGGAGACAAGTCTGCACTGAGGCGTCTACTCGTGGGGATCTTTTTTTATTCCTTGGAGTTGACATTAGTACCGATTCCATTTCTACGAAAGTTCTTGGTGATACTATAAGCAGAGCCTCTATACGCAAACACATTCAAGAGCATCTTCCACATAGATTAAAAATCCTATCCTTCGTTTTGTAGCAGAGCAGACCATGATCATCTTGATCAACATCATCATTATTATTGATCATTAATCGTCATCAATGTCTTTCTTATCGAGGCGGTGGTCATAGTCGTAACTTCATCATCATCTTATTTCTTTATCATCATCGTCATCGTCATCACCACCGTCATCACCACCGTCATCATCACCGTCATCATCATCATCATCATCATCATCATCATCATCATCATCATCATCATCATCATCATCACCACCACCACCACCGTCGTTATCGTCGTCGTCGTCGTCCTCGTCGTCTTCGTCGTCGTCGTCGTCGTCGTCCTCCTCCTCATCTTCTTCTCTTCTTCTTCTTCTTCTTCTTCTTCTTCTTCTTCTTCTTCTTTCTTCTCTTCTTCTTCTTCTTCTTCTTCGTCTTCGTTCTTCTTCTTCTTCTTCTTCTTCTTCTTCTTCTGCTGCTGCTGCTGCTGCTGCGCTGCTCTGTCACTTCCTCCCTGTTCTTCTTCAACGGATGTGCTTCCTCCAATGCGTGATTGCATTTTATACCTTTTATTACTTGTTGTTCGTTTCTGTTCTGTCTTGTTCTCTTTGCTGCTAGTCTCCCCTGTTCACCTTGTCGCTCATTGTTCTTTAATCGTTTCCCCCGCTTTTCTCAGTGCTCTTACCAGATCTTTCAAAGTTCTCCCCCCCTACCTACCCCCCACTGCGCGTGCTCTGTGCTTTCCATTGTCTGTTTGAATTATTCCCCCTTTTCACTTGATCAAAGGACGACAACCATTTGCTTGCTCTAGGAAAAGAATAGGTTCTGCCGAAGCCACAAGGCAGCTAAAGAGCTCCCATTGATCAGTTTGTGTCGGTTTGTCTGTCTATCTATCTGTCTGTCGGTCTGTCTGTTTAGCTCTGTCTCTCGGCGTTGGTTTGTTTGTTTTCGAATATTTCACCATACCTCGGTTCCTTTCCCATCCTCCTCCTCCTCCTCCTCCTCATCATCATCATCATCATCATCATCACCACACACCACCACCTTCTCTCTCTCTCTCTCTCTCTCTCTCTCTCTCTCTCTCTCTCTCTCTCTCTCTCTCTCTCTCTCTCTCTCTCTCTTCCTTTAAAAGTGTTTTTCAAACAGAAAAGTATGTTACGGTCGTAACACAGAAATGGCACAGGAGTAATCTTGCTCGGTTCAGATGAAGAACTTTAGGCCTAAATGCCTGCAAAACATGGTTTTCCACTGACACATCTGCACAGTCCCCATGCCCCATGTGTGGCTCGCAGACTGAAGATGAAAATGCATTTTTTTGGTTTGATTGTAATTCGTACTGACATCCATCAGAAATGCCTCATATTCAATGAAGAAATCTCAAGAATTCGAGATATAGTTAGCGTTCTCTTGATCGAAGATGAAGAATTTCTAAAATCACTTGCAACATTTATCTCCCTCGCTTGGGACAGCAGAAGAAAGAAAACTGCAGTTAACTGAATTACCTTTTCAATGGGACACTATTTTGTTTTTCATATTTGTGGACTGCGAACTCAGTTGGTTAAATTGCCTTATTTGAATGTGAGGGTAGGATGGTCGATCTATCCCACACTGTTGCTGATTTAAACAAAAAATCAAAGTGGGAATATGGCACTGGTGTGTGTGTGTGTGTGTGGTGTGTGTGTTGTTGTGTTGCTTTTTGTAGTGCGGCGTGGTGTGTGTTTGTGTTGGTGCAAGCTTGCGATAACAATTAATGTATTCGTTAAAGTAGTATTGGAGATTCCTTTTACTCTTTCGGTTTTCATTATTTTCTTGTTGCAAAAAATATATTTCTTAAATTGTGTTAATTCTACGCTCTTTTCCAAAAAGACTGATTGCTAATGGCAATAAATTACTTTCAGTGTTCTGTGTTATGTTCATGTTCTCTTCTCCCCCCCCCCCCTCTTTGCTGTGCCTCTTTTCTATCATACTTTTCGTATCCCATGAAAAGGAAATATTTTTTCTGTTTGTTGTAATATCTACACATCATAGAAAGTCATTGCTATGAAGAATTATTCTTCTTGTCTGTCTATCGTTTCTCTTGTCATCTGATGCTATGTTCTATATCTTGTTTATGAATTTTTGCTCGCTTGGAAGAAAGAAAAAATCTGCTCTGAATTACCTCTCATGCTCTATCTTCTCTCTTTCTCTATCTTTCTGATCGTGGTATGCTTATTTGATGTGAAGAAAGAAAGTATCTGTCCTCACTGTTCTATTACCTTCAAAAATCAAAGGTTCCGTTATCGATGTGCTTGGTGTAATGTTTGTGCTGTCTGTCTGTCGTGTGTTTCGTTCTCTGTCTGTCTGTATTTGTCTGTCTGTCTGTCTGTCTTCTCTCTCTGTCGTTCTGTCTGTCTGTCTGTCTGTTCTCGTCTCTCTCTCTGTCTCTGTCTGTCTGTCTTCTTCTGTCTCTGTCTGTCTGTCTGTCTGTCTGTCTCTCTCTCTCTCTCTCTCTCTCTCTCTCTCTCTCTCTCTCTCTCTCCTGTACTAACACCACAGGGGCATCGTTCTGTAGTCGTTGGTCCTTCCATCTGCTGCTAATCAATGCTCAAGTTGTTCGTCCGCTGCCTTCAGAAACTACCTAGCTCGGCAGGAACGGTTTACTCAGCCTGTACAAACAGCGACAGTGGGACTGTACTCTGGTTCTTGGTGTTTCCATTTTCTTCTTCTTCTTCTTCTGTTCTTTGTGTTCTTCGCGTTCTTGTAACTGTTCCTTTTTCTTTTCTTCGGTTCGTCCATCTTCTTGTACTTGTTTCTCTTTTTAGTTTGGTTCCTCTTACTTTCCTTCCTCTTTCTTGTTCTTCTTGTTCATCCTCCTCCTCCTCGTCATCGCCGTTGTCATCGTCGTCATCGTCGTTGTCGTTGTCACCGTTATCATCTTCGTCATCATCGTTGTCATCATCATCGTCGTCATCGTCGTCTCGTTGTTATTGTTGTTGTTCATCATCATCATCATCATCATCATCATCATCATCATCATCATCATCATCATCATCATCATCATCATCGTCCTTCTCCTCCTCTTCTTCTTCTTCCTCTTCACCACCACCACCACCTTCTAATTAATCCTCATCCTTTTCTTCCTCGTCCTTCAGCTGTTGTGAATCCATCGACATCCCTTCACTCTTTATCATTTTCCATTCTTCCTCCTTCTTCTCATTTTGTTCATCCTAAAACGCTTTGGTTCCTTCTGCAGTCCTTTTTTTCTTTATGGGTCGCCGCAGTCCTACTCTCTCTTCTCTCTCTCTCTCTCTCTCTCTCTCTCTCTCTCTCTCTCTCTCTCTCTCTCTCTCTCTGTGTCTCTGTCTCTCTGTATCTCTCTCTCTCTCTCTCTCTTTTGGAATAAAGTTAAATGTTTTTCGTGTTCGTGTCTTGTAATCCGATTTTATGCCTTGTCCATTTGAAGTACGCTCCATTTGTTGTTTGCCATTTTGTTTTGTGATTTCATCATATTTGCTTGTTTTCTTCTGCCTCTTTATTAGACTATTCATTTTCATCCCTTTCCATTTTGCTCATTTGTCTTTCTAATTCTTCCATACATTCTCTTCTCGGGCTCCTCCTCTTTCGTGTTTGGTTTATTTCAATTATTTACAGGTGTTTTGTTCAGTACAGAAGACGACGGCTGATTGCCTGTACGTTTTCTGTGGGGGATAAACTAGCTTCTTCCTCTTGAAGTGACGGCACCGTTTTGAGGGTCTTTTTGATTAATTAATAATAAACACTCACATTGTGTTCTGTCTTGTCGTCTTTCAGCACTCTGTCTGTCTGTCTGTCTGTCCATTTGTCTGTCTGTCTGTCTCTCTTTATTTCTCTTTCTGTGTCTCTCTTTAGGTCCCTCTCTCTATTTCACTGTCCGACTGTCTGTCTGTCTGTCTGTCTGTCTATAATTATATATCAGTCTGTCCCTGTTTCTTTGTATTTGTCTCTCTCTGTGTATCTTTCGTTTTGTTCCTGTCTATCTCTGTATCTCTTTGTCTCTCTCTCTACTTCCCTCCTCCCTTCTCTCTCTGTGTCTTCCCCTCTCTCTCCCCTCCCGTTCCTCCTTCCCTCCCTCCCTCTCCCCCTTCCTTCCCCACTTTCCCTCCTGCTCTCTCTCTCCTTTCCCTCTCTCTGTCTGCCTGTCGGTCTGTCTGTCAGTCTCTCTCTCTCTCTTTTTCTCTCTCCTTAATCCTAATTCTTCCACTACTAACACGTTTGCGGCAAATCCTGTCGCTGTAAGTCCTTCGATCAGTGGCGAAACAGCATTGTTCCCTGCCTGCCCCTGGCAAATCGCTACGAACAATCGACGATGCTTGTAGCAAGAAGAGTGGACTGAACCGTTTTTACCTTTCTCTCTGTTCGGGTCAGATTGCGCTTGTTTTGTTGTGTTTTTATTGTGCTTTTGCTTAGTGTGTGTTGGTATTGATGCTGCTGGTTTTTTTTCTGCCTTTATTACTGTGACTGTGTGTCCGTCTGTCTTTCGGCCTCCCTTACTCTCTTTTTATCTCCCTTTTGCTGCATGTTTATATCTATATATCTGTCTACCTCTCTCTTTCTATACACACACATATGCATGCAGGTGTGCGTGCGTGCGTGTGTTCGTGCGTGCTTTTGTGTGTATGTGTGTGAGCATTTGGGCATTTTGTGAGGTTTTTAAATTCACGATGAAGCCCCATCATCATCAACGCTGTCATAAGCAGTCAGTCATTAAGTATTTGTCATGGTTATTGTCAGAGCCTTTACAAAAACTACATTCGGGTTTTAACATTGTCAGCAATCAAATAAAGGAGAAAAAAACAACACAGAAATAACACAACAGCAGCAACAACAGCAATCCAAAATAACAACCCACAACAGCAATCCACGATCACAACAATCCACAATCACAACAATCCACGATCACAACAATGACAACAATCCACAATGACAACAACCACAGTGACAACAATCCACAATGACAACAATCCACATTGACAACAATCCACAGTGACAACACATCCACAGTGACAACAATCCACAATGACAACAATCCACAATGACAACAATCCACAATGACAACAATCCACATTGACAACAATCCACAGTGACAACAATCCACGATCACAACAATCCACAGTGACAACAATCCACAGTGACAACAATCCACAATGACAACAATCCACGATCACAACAATCCACAATGACAACAATCCACAATGACAACAATCCACGATCACAACAATCCACAATGACAACAATCCACAGTGACAACAATCCACAATGACAACAATCCACAGTGACAACAATCCACAATGACAACAATCCACGATCGCTGCCAAGTGCAGTAACACGGTAAAGGTAAAGGTGTCCAATAAACTATGTGGTTGTTGGGGAGCGAGGCGTCAGAGGCCTCAACTTCTCCAGGGGCCAGCATATTGAAGGTGGCAGCCATTTCCTCTCCCTCGCTGCTTTACCTTCCTTGACCCTAAAGAGGGCAGGTACCCATTTACAGCTGGGTGAACAGGGTGGGGAGGACTGTACTGAAACGAAGGCGCGCAAACTTCACCCATCCAAGTGGTAACCAAGTTCGATGCTGATTAACTTTGGCTGGGGGAAAGCGAGTGCTCTGACCACTGAGCTATCCCGTCCTCGAAACACGAGGAAGGAAAACAAATGCAAAGCAAATGCACAAACCATCGAGACGCCTGTTCTAGGGATTTTCCCCTCAGAGTGATCATCAGCATCTACTCCATTCCTCCAAAAGTCTTTCGGATGACACTACACGGAGGTCCTGTTAACGAGCACACGTAAAACATCTTGTGCATACGAGTAGGTCACCACATACCTGTAGACACAGAGGAAGCATTTGAAACAAAACGCGTGCTCACTGGTATAATTATGGCTACCTTACTGACGGGAAAATGATCGCATACGCAGAATCTCACCTTTTGGTGAAAGTAGGAGCTCTGACCGTGAAACGAAACACAAACAAACAAGAAACAAAGAGAAGCAAAATATTAACTGTATTAACCAATATATCAAAAGTCTGAAATGACATAAAATAACTTAAGATTTGAATAAAGAAAAGAAGAGAATTTGTTGGAAATAGGTATTTTTATGCAAAACAAAAAGCCACTAATAAGTACATAAGATTACACAATCCATATCATTAGCAATATTTTCGATAAAGCCTTAGTGTAGCACCATTTAAAAACCATGAATATTTCAATAGTTTGCATTATATACCTCACCTTTGTACCTTAACGTAAGAAATTTCCGAAATGACAAAATGCAGTTCTGAATCATCTCAAACGCGCGTTAAAAATGTCAAGATTGTGTGGTTATCACATCATGGAATGCATTGTATAATCATATCAACAGTAGTGTGTAACTTAGAACAGAACAGAACAGAACAACTCAGTAATTGAGCTGGCCACATGCAGTCAGGAAACATCTCTGTGGGGATCTCCGGCCTTCCTTCACAGTGTTACTGATGACTGAAACTTCTTTAATCCCTCGTGGGGGTGCCTGGGGCCTATCAGCATAAATAGCATCCCCACATTCTGGAAACTCTGTGCTAGGAATTTCGTTTTTTCTATCCCTTTCTTTGTTTCTGCCTTGTTCCTTTTCTTCCTGTCACCTCCTGTTTGGCTATTTTCTGCCTTCTTGGTCCATTCTCCTGCCCTTTTTTTCCAGAAAGACTTAAACAAATAACAGTTCTCTCTTATGTCGAAGCCGGATGCGCTGGGCCTGACTTTTCAGCGCTTAACGGCAGCGTGACGTATTTTTACTCATTAACAGACAACAATAGTTACTGTCTGAGCGTTCGACGACGAAGAAGAAGAAACTTCTTCAAAAGAGTGGCGGAGATAATCCATTCCTTGCAGCAATTTTCTCAAAATCCCCGCAGGCACTGCATGAAGTTTCTATAAGTGACCTCTGCTTGTCCACTGGTCACCACACATTCTGTGCCATTGTCACCTTAGAGTAAAGGTAAAGGTGTCCTATAACCTTTGTGGTCGTAGGGCAGTGAGGCGTTAAAGACCTCAGCTTCTCAAGGGGCCAGCATATTGAGGGCGGCGCCCATCTCCTCTCCCTCGCTGCTTTCCCTTCCCTGATTCTAAAGAGGCAGGTACCTATTTACAGCTGGGTGAACTGGGGACTGTACTGAAGCCAAACGGTCACCCATCCAAGTGGTAACCACGCTCGATGCTGCTTAACCTTGGCTGGGGGAAATCGAGTGCTCTGACCACTGAGCTATCGCGTCACCCAGGGTAGACACTCTGAAACAGACACAACTATTGCCTCCTCCTGAGAAGAGAGAGAGAGAGAGAGAGAGAGAGAGAGAGAGAGAGAGAGAGAGAGAGAGAGAGAGAGAGAGAGAGTGTTTTATTTTTGTTATTATTTGAGGATAACGGAATAAGCATTTATGTGCTCTTTTTACTTCCATCCTGTGTGCATGCAGTTTTAAAAATTCTGTCATCCGTCCACGGCACACAATGGCGAGGAGAGAGAGAGAGAGAGAGAGAGAGAGAGAGAGAGAGAGAGAGAGAGAGGGAGAGAGAGAGGAGGAGAGAGAGAGGAGAGAGAGAGAGAAGCGAGGAGATAGAAAAAGAGAGGAAAGGGAGAAGAGAGAGAGAGAGAGAGAGAGAGAGAGAGAGAGAGAGAGAGCGAGAGCGAGCGAGCATTTAGTCAAGTCAAATCAAATTTAAATTCTTGAATCCTTAGGGATGTAGATGAGCAAAATATACTTTTTTGCCATGCTTTGTGCCATAGTGGATATGCTCAAGTCTTTTGTACATATATATGTGCATGTATGCACACAAAGAAACGTGTGTGTCTGTGACTGTGTGTGTGAGAAAGAGCGAGAGAGAGAGTAGATAGATGAGAGAGAAGAGAGAGAGAGAGAGAGAGATAGAGAGAGAGAGAGAGAGAGGAGAGAGAGATAATACGTTCAAATACTTATATTTCGTGATATGAATAAGCGGAGAGAGAGAGAAGAGAGAGAGAGAGAGAGAGAGAGAGAGAGAGAGAGAGAGAGAGAGAGGAGAGAGAGAGAGAGAGAGAGAGAGAGAGAGAGAGAGAGAGAGAGAGAGAGAGAGAGAGAGAGAAAAACAAACAAACAGACAACAAAAACCGAGGGGAAAGGGAGGAGGGGGGGGGGGCAGCATCTGTGGACACGCTAATTAATTGGCTGTGAGGTCACTGACAAGCATGATCCTCTCCTCATATCCTGGGGGAAATGTGTGCCATTTTCTCCTTTTTACATCGTGCACAATGACATACAGACACACAACACCCAACACACACCATACACAAAACGCGCAAACACACAACACACACACACACACACACACACACACACACACACACACACACACATGCAAGCACAACGCACACAACACACACACCACACACACACACACACACACACACACCGTCTAGTATCACAACTTGTGAAAAGACGTTAAATGATTTTGAACACACACACAGACACATGCGCACATGCACGCACAAAAAGGAGAGAGAGACAAATTGGCTGAATGACAGAGATGCAATTAGAGAGAAGTGGCAAACGCATATTTATGCCCATACCCATACTTGTACACTTATGCATGCATGAATCTGTGATTATTGAAAGACGAACAGACAGACAGACAGACAGAACAGGCACCGCTGAACGCCTCCAAAGTGACCCAGCAGCAGTGCAGGGCCCTGGCCTGAGATTGACGGGCCCTCTGTGGACTTCTGCCCCTGAAGATGTCACATAACCAATCTGGGGTTGGCTGAGGCGGAGACATCGAAATGAACGGTGTTAGAATGGCAGGAGTGCAAAGTCACAGAGGATGAGGAAAAACCAGTTACAGTTCTGAAGCCAAGTGAGCTGAGGTTAGCATTACTTTTCAGCAGCAGATGTATGGAAAGAGGGCTGGCAAATCTGTAGGAGAGAGGAGGGATCAGGTGGCAAAGATCCATCAACAAGGCGAAATGCTAAAGCAGTTTCAATTTCATTCCAGATACGATTGGCAGCCAGTGGAGTTTAACCCAAATTGAAGTAACAAGATTTTTCTTTTTGATTTTCTGATAATCGAACTCGGTGAATCATCCTGGTGGGGACGGGGCGGATTCTGGTGAGTGCGGGGGGTCTGGGGGTGGGTCGGGGGGTGCCTGGGTGGGTGGTCTGGGGGTGGGTGGTCTGGGGGTGGGTGGTCTGGGGGTGGGTGGTCTGGGGTGGTGTGGGTGGGTGTCTGGGTGGTGGGGTTGGTCTGGGGGTGGGTGGTCTGGGGGTGGGTGGTCTGGGGGTGGGGTTGGGGTGTATGGCACTGCAGCTTTCCAGGTCAGTGCATGTGCAGACACGCCGTGCCTGAGTCGGTTTCTGTGTCCAGCAATGACAAAATTCAAACATGTCAGAGAAGGGCAACATTTATCACCTCAATGCCAGTGGGTTGCCACAGAAAGAGAGGGAGAGAGGGAGAGAGAGAGAGAGACTTCAGACTTCAGACTTCAGACTTTTCCTGTACATCGGCCTTAGGCCACAATACAAAGGAATGACGGGTGTGTGGAGTGGGCATATGACATGAGTGTTATAAACAATTACAATCAATGTATATAAATATGAAATGATATATCAGCAATAATAAAGAAATTACATCACCCATTTCTTGAATATTCATCACAAATCAATTCACGTTCGTCATAATCGACAATGTTTTGAATGTAGTTTTCATCAATATAAGGATCCATTTCTATAAAGTTATCTTATTTCTTCTGTTGGTTGCATGAAAAATAAATCGTGATAAATTATGTCTATCAGTAGATATTGTAGCTTTGAGTAGCACGTGCAAAGGAAGTCTCTTCGCATCTTTAAGAAACTTGTGTCTCAAATCTTCATAGACAGGTCAATTAAATAAAAAGTGTTCTTCATTCTCTATTTGGTCTTTACAAACAGGGCACTGCTTATCTTCATTTGAACTACTATAGCGATGTGTATTATTGTTTAGTGGTAGCGCATTTAATCGTACTTGAGTAACTGCAACGCGAAAGCAATATGTATCCATTTCACTAATATACTTCTCTCTTTCAAAAACAATCTTAAAATTTCTGTAACTATCATATCTACTGCGATCTCTGATGGTGCCAGTCCATTCCTGGGTAAACCAATCTACAAGTCTTTGTTTAAAGGCACGTAAGAACATTTTTATGTCCCCTACTCCTTGGTTTAACCAAACGATGTTAAACCCAGTTATGCAGAATATTTCCCTGATTTTAGAGACCCAGCATTGTTTGCCCTTTTTATCTAATTCTAACAACATACAATAAGCTTTATGTGGCAATCTTTCAGAATCCATATGTAATAATTTAAACCAAAATCTTACGCATGCAACATACGTATTTACATATAATGGGTACCTGCCCAGATCTCCATACACCATTTTATTTGGTGTCTTGACAGGAACACCTAAAAATCTTTTACAAGCGATTAAATGTACTTTTTCTAGATGCTCTAGTCTATTCAATCCCCAAATTTCAGCTGAATATAACAGTATTGGTTGGATTTTGGTATCAAAAATTTTAAAAAATGTATTTACTGTCATTTCTTTATACTTCTGAAAAACTTTGTTAAGCTGAGTAACTGCTTTTTTACCTTTAGTAACCAAATGTGATGTACCTCTCTTTTCGCTAATCATAGATGTAAAATTAAATCCTAAATAGCAATAACTGTTAACTACTTCTAATCTCTTATTATCAAAGAACCATTTTTCACGTTTTCCTAAGTGCCCCCCTTTCCTAAATACCATAATCTTAGTTTTATCTATGTTTACACTTAATTTCATATTATCACAACAAGTTTCTAAGGCCTTTAATTGATTTTGTAAACCAGTAGGTGTAGTTGACATTAATGCTACGTCATCAGCAAATAACAAGATAAACAACTCAAAGATATCTGAAAACAGTTGTGCACCGTGCTTCCCTTTTTCATTCATAACGTTTGCTAACTGATTAATGAACATAGAAAACAATGTAGGGCTTAGAACACATCCCTGTCTTACCCCCATGGGGGTTTGAAACATATTAGTTAATTCAGAATTTGCTCGTATGCATGCTGATAATGACTTATACATAGCCCCAAGTGATGCAAAAAATTTACCCTTTACACCTTGCAAGGAGAGAGAGAGAGAGAGAGAGAGAGAGAGAGAGAGAGAGAGAGAGAGAGAGAGAGAGAGAGAGAGAGAGAGAGAGAGAGAGAGAGAATAAATACCAAACACGCACCGGAAGTTTTACCAGCGCACTGGGATATTCAAACGGTCAGACATCAACGAGATGAACGGTATCGCGTAGCACAATATCTGGAGAGTTCCGCACACGGCAATAAATCGTTGGAAGGAAACACTAGAACGCTGGAACTATAACTGCTGAGCTCCTATATCAAGGTCCGCGCTGTTGCAGACACTTTCCTGAGAAGGGTCCATAGAACAACGTCGCTTTATTTTCATAACAGACCGGCAGTGCCCATGGTTTATGACCACGGCCAAAATCACATCGACCGAGGGTCTGCAGCAACAGTGTGCAAGTGATTTACGGCGTGCTCATAAAACAGCATCTGGTATTGATCCCAGTGCATTACAGGTTGGCCATAAACAATATGGCTACACAGTAATGACACGGAGGTTCATTCCGTGTTTGGTGCTTTTGTTATGTTGTTTTCTTACCAGGAATGATATTGGTGTGATTTACAGTTTGCTTGAAGGTATGGTGTTATTATTGTTATTTCAGGATAATAACTTGCTCTGGCTAAAAGCTTTCTCGGTTATTGATATAAGTCATGGATCAGGTGGCATGGCTTATGTTATACTTTGAAATATTAGGTTTAAACATTGTTTTTGTCCAGGACAAGCTTACAGCCGCAATATCTACTCCTCTTCTAATGGAGAACAACTCTCCGAAGTCGGAGTAACGATGTCAATATGGTAAAAAGGTGTCCCATAACCTATGTGGGCGTAGCGGAGCGAGGCGTCAGAGACCTCACTTCTCCAGGGGCCAGCATACTGAGGGCGGCGCCCATCTCCTCTCCCTCGCTGCTATACCTTCCCATTTACAGCTGGGTGAACTGGGGGAACTGTACTGAAGCCAAAGCGTGAAAACGGTCACCCATCCAACTGGTAACCACGCTCGACGCTGTTTAACATTGGCTAGAAGAAAGCGAGCGCTCTGACCACTGAGCTATCCCGTCCCCGCTGAGCTATCCCGTCCCCGCTGAGCTATCCCGTCCCCGCTGAGCTATCCCGTCAGTATGGTAAGTTGTTAAAGAAGCAGACGTGCACGAACTCCTCATCCAGTGTGTGATTGCGGTCTCATAATGATTTCTGGGTGTGATGAGACAGTGTCCATATTCTGGATGACACACCCCCCCTCCCCCACTCCAAGAAAGCTAAACTGATGGAGGTCTAACAAACTCCACTATCAGGTAAACAAGTGGAGATCAGCAGGCCGTGAAATGAAAATCCCTTCCTATTTCTGCAACCGCAAGAGCTCTAAAACTTGCTGTTAAATAACGAACATTGCTCTTTCTGCTTATTCTACCTCCCTGCGACTTTTTCATGAATTATCACAGACGGATTATGGCTTCCTTTTACAGCGGGTCATGACCAGGAGACTCAGATATAAAAGCCAGGCCCCTCCCCCTTTATGGTTAGGTAACTAAGTCTGGCAGCAGCAATTTAGTGCTTCTATTGACGAAGCTTTTAACATATTGTAGAGGAGAATTCACTCACGGTGTTAGAAACAAAGGGGACAACACACAGACAGAAATAAATGGACAAGAAAACCAACTGGGGTTCCAGTCCCTAATTCGGATATATCCGCTGGGACGTGAATACAACCGCCACAACGACAACACCGACATGGTGCTGCTCTACCCTGACAACAAGCTCCAACATGAATCTTCCCAGAGAAATCTGCCGTAGGGGGAAAACCCACACTGCGCCAAACAACACAACACAACACAACACAACACAACACAACACAATACCCGTTGGATCATAAACGGTTGGGTTTATTGGCGGTTTGGGTAATCACGCCTTTCACGAGTTGTTGATTTAACGATTTCTCGGTTAAAGGAAAGGCATACTTCAAGCGAGGGCCCCGCGCTCAAGGCAGGGCCAAGCATGAAATCGACTGTGTGACATCTCCCCTTGCTGGCTGCGCTGACCTTTCTGCCGGCGTCGCCATTTTGCTGTGGCCGGGAAGTGACGTCAGCAAACAAGGACAGACAACCTGGGGTCTGAACCAGTGACTCGGGGCAAGGAAAAACACAAACCTGAAAAGGCGAGACGAGATGGAAATATTGTCCAGAGGTGATGAACATAATTATACACCGGAAGAAAAGATCTGCGCCGTTGTAGCAAAAAGCAGCAGAAAAGGAGGCGGGGGAGAAGAAGAAGAGGAGCAAGAACAAGGAGAAGAAGAAGCAGAAGAAGAGAGAAGAAGAAGAAGAAGAAGAGAAGAAGAAGAAGGAAGAAGAAGAAGAAGAAGGAAGAAGAGGAAGAAGAAGAAGCAGCAGCAGCAACAGCAGCAGCAGCAGCAGCAGCAGAAGAAGAAGAAGAAGAAGAGGAACAAGAAGGAGCAGAAGCAGAATAAGACCCCCAGAGGAGGCGCATAAAGGTGTCAAGATCCCACATAAGCAATAAAAACAAACAAGCACACAGCCGAAAACAAAACAGAACAAACCAACATGCAAACACTGCAAACAAATTTAGAATAGTCTGACGTATATTTATCCATTTCGTGAACAACTCCTCATTGTTGTAACGCTTCATTAGCATAGGATCAGTAATTCTTAGGAAAACAACACCGACAAAAGATGTAAGAATAAGAGAATACAGAAAACTTTCAGTAATGAAACGATTCTTTGTTTATTTATTGTGAATTGTTTTGTTGTTGCTTGGCTGGAGCTCTGAGTTTTACCAACTGTGAACTTTTTACGTATGCGACCGTTTTTGCCCACCATTAGAAAAGCTGCGTTCCGATTAAAGGGCTGATGTTCACACACGATGCCAGAGCGCGTGTGATTTTTAAATATGTGTTTGTCATTTTTTCTTACTGGCACGCAATGGCCTATTCTTCCGAAAGGCAGAAAAGGGTTTTAACGTGTGTGCAAGATGTTCTGTCAGCATTCGCGTACGGAGTCTCGGTTTATAATCCCATCCAAAGGACTTTCAGGGGAGTGGAGTCAGTTTTGATGTTGATTCCAGGGGGAACATGTCATGGAACGGGCATCTCTATGGTGGCTTTATTTCGGTTTGTTTATTTTATACCACTTTAAGCCACAGCAGTTTTGTTTTCTCTGCGTGAAATTCGGACTGCTCTCTTAGGGGAAAGCGCGTCGCCACAAGAGCAGCGCCACCTTTTTTCTTTTTCTTTTCCTGTCATCAACTGTATTTCCTTCTCTATCAGAGTGACTTTTTCTACAGAATTTTGCCAGGAACAACTCTCTTGTTGCCGTTGGTTCTTTTACATGTGCTAAATAATTATGTGTAACACTCGGGACCTCGGTTTATCGTCTTGTCCGAAAGACTAGCACCCAGACCACCACTCATGGTCTAATGATTTGTGGGGTGGGGGGGGGGGGGGGGTGGGGGAGGGGGGGGAGGGGCCAAACGGGGATCAAACCAGCGCACGTTTTCGACCCGGAATGTTTGCTCTCTAGGTGCGTTACCTCTTGGCCACCGATTCACCTTGAACTTGGGGTCGATCCCAGGCCTTCAAATCGCGAGCACAGAGCTCTAACCGCTGGGCTCTCCTGCCTCCCTGTCACGTGAATAACTCACTCCCTGTCCTGTGTTTGGCTCCTTCACCGTAAGGTCAACGCGTGATTATAGACTTCCATTATCATGCTGTGTGTAGGTCCACTGTCGTTCCACATCTGTGGTGTACGTGACTTAACGATTTCAATATTTGATTTACATCTGGTTGTACAATACAACTGGTGTGTGTGTGTGTGTGTGTGTGTGTGTGTGTGTGTGTGTGTGTGTAAGTGCGTGCGTGCGTGCGTTAACGCGTATATTGATGCATATATAAACGCACATGCATGCACGAAGGTGTATTTTTTGCATGTGCATGCACATTCACACAGTTAAGCATGTACGCATGATATGATGTTTATTTTCTTTTTTTTTTAATTTTTTTTTTTTGCTACCTCATCTTCTGTGACGTCCCCCGTCCTGCTGTTCCCACGCCGCTCATTCCAATCTCCCCGCCAAAGCAGTACCCAGATTTGTTATGTCTCATCCTCAGGGCCGGAGGTCCACAGGGACCCCACCGCTATCAGGCCGTCGTGGGGCCACCAGCCAGAGGGGCCGTGCACTGCTGCTGGGTCACTTTGGTGGTGTTCATTGGTGCCTGTTCTGAGCTAACATACGCAGGACACCACCTACTAAGCCCCCTACTAACGACAGTATTAGCTCAGTCGCGGAGCCAGACTGAGTGAGTTGCCCACCCGAGGTGGCAACCACCACAACGTCCCTCCAACGACCGTCCCCCGCGAACCTCCAACCCCAAAGGCTTTGGCACAAACTCACCACAGGCACAGAAGTGTATGGGTAAACCGAATCTGAGGTCACCATGAGACCAGAGAAACCGGGACCACCGAATCAGAGGCAATTTTTTTTTTATTGCATGATGATCAATGACAATGAGGATGACGTAATGATGCTGCTGTGGAAGTGCATATGCTTTGATACTACTTGACAGGGTTGTACTCTACGCTTACTATCATAATATATCCCAGCGTCAACCGGGCCCGAGAGATACAGACACCTGCAGTGTTGGTCAGGTAATTTGAGCAACACTCTCAAACTCGCATCCGTTAAGTGGATGAAGCTCGACTGTGTGGTCCCAGTCTTCCCACTGAGCCCACAGCACACTCACTCTGGGTAGGAGCCGGCCTGAGTCCGAAAAATCCCTATGACTCTTATGGGAATCGAACCCGCGACATTCCAGTCCGTAACCCAAGGCGCTAACCACTGCGCCATGGCGGCTGGTATGATGTTTATTTTCTCTCATATCCACATCAAGCAGTTTAAATGTATGCAAGTTTGTTTGTCTATACCAAGTAATATTTGGCTGGCGAAAATGACACTGATGAAGTTTGCATCTCACTCAAGAGCACAGAATCCAGGTTAATGGAACAACAGAGTCGGTGAGCCTTGCTCTTAAAGTGACACCAGGGAATGTACATTAATTCGTATTGCGGCGTGTCATGCCATTGATTGCATTCACCATAACATCAGCGTCATTGTGTGAAGCATACGAGGCTCGGTACGAATAGATGGATCAGGTTCTTGTATGTCAGACACAAACATATTGACTGACCTTTTAACCACCATACAGGCTGGCAAGAAGTGACTATATGCAGAGCAGCGGTGACTGAATGTACGATGTATGACGAACTTTACACTACACAGTATGAATGGGTAGAGGTGTAGTACCTGTAGTGTGACGTCAGTTGGGCTTGTTACTATCTTGTGCTCTATACGCCTTAATATATACTTGCTTGTGAATAAGAAATTCCCTGCCAATTTTCAGAGAACTCTGAAGGGAGGAAATCAAGAAACATTATCGTTTTCTGTTTTGTTTGGTTACCACAGAGAAAAAACTTACACGTGAAAGTGTATCAGCTTTTTGGCTGCAAAGTTACTACCAGTAGCGTCGTGGCAACACGCCCTGAAAGAAAGTGGGAGGTACCTGGTGGCCCCACAGCGGCCTGATAGTGATGGGCTCCCTGTGGACTTTCGACCTTGAGGATACTACATAAAGAATCTGGGTATGGCTGTGGTGAGGAGATTGAAATCAGCGGCTTGGGAACAGCAGGACGGGGATGTCGTGTTCTTTTTAGGAAAAGCTGATGTCTCAAGTGCAACAATCTTTGTGATCCATTCAAAAGAACCCACGACTACAGTGGATTTGCTTGTGGCAAAATTGTACGGAAGAGTCACTCTCATAGACAAACAGATAAAGGAGTTGTGTTATGCTATTGTTTTGCGCTGTTCCCGCAGAAAGTTGCCTATGGGTGTATAGAAATGTAGCACGACAGAAAGACTGCACTAGACATTACAATACAGTACAATACAATACAATACAATGCAGCACAATACACACTGGATTCCTAGCGTTTGTTGGTGTGTTGATGCGCATACTTATCACCAGTTGTTGATTTACTGATGTCTTGGTGTAAGAGAACAGCACACTTGAAGGATTTGCTCTGGGCTGAAGATAGAGCAGAGATGTCGGCTGCTTTATGTCTCCCTTGCTTGCTGTTGACCTTTCAACAAACATCGCCATTTGCTGTGATGGTAGAGTTAGGCAGTTGTCAGAAAACAAGGACAGAACACATGTGGTTAACAACACCACAGCGACTCTGCCCAAGTGGTGTGATAGGACTAAGCGTTATGGTTTTGTATATATATGGCTTTAAGGCATAGCGAGACGGAAAGACAGGTGTGTGTGTTGTTGTGTGTTGTGTGTGTGTGTGTGTGTGTGTGTGTTGTGTGTGTGTGTGTGTGTGTGTGTGTGTGTGTGTGTTGTCCAACACAATAACAAGAATATTATAAAAATGATTCAACAAAAACCACTTTCTACATTCGATGAATAGATGCACAGAGGTTTTCTTTTAAGTTTTGATAATAATATTGTTAGAATGCAATCCTGATGAAGCAAAAACACACAAGAAAAAGAAGAAGAAAAAGAAGAAGAAAAAAGAAAAAATAGAAGAAACAGAAGGAAAAGAGCTTGGAGAAGAAATTCATGTGGAGGAGAAGGATGAGACAATAAGAAAAAAGGGGGGAAACAAAAAAACAAAAAGAAAGGAAAAGAAAGAACGAACAAAAGAAATAAATAAAGAAAGAAAAAAGACAGAAATAAAGAGAGAAAGAGGATCCCAATGTACACGTGTATGTGTCTGTGGGTGTCTTTTTCACACACACAATCCCTGGTGTGTGCATGCACGTGTCTGTATTGGAACACTTGAAAAATGAAAGTTCTTGAATGCAGACATGAATACGTATTGTTTACATTCTTTCACACCTGCATCTTACAGTTTAACTGTGTTCGAATGGTTCCTTTGTACAGAACAACATTTTACTGACGAAAGTGACACTGCTGCTATTCGCAACACATACAACGAGGAATCCAATTTATTGTGACAAAGAATCAGTTAGCCTTGCTTTATATCAGAGACAAGCCTAGTCTATAGATTTCATATCACAACGTGTCGTGATATTGATCGTGTTCACCCTAACACCAGGCTAACTGCACGAAACACACGAAGCTGTGGACGAATAGATGGATCAAGTTCTTGAATGTCGACACAAACATATTGACTGACCTTTAAGCTACTATACAGGCTGGAAAGAAGGGACTATATGTAGAGCAGTAGAGAGTGAATGTTCAATGTGTGACAAAAGTTGCATAGTAGGTTAAGGTTAGGTATGAATGGTTGTAGGAATATACCTACATTGTGACCTCATCTTATTGGATAATATGTTACTATTTTGAGCCATATACACTGGTTAGAGGAATATACCGACATTATGACATTTCGAGATTATGATACATACCTGTATGTCTGTCAGTATTGTAATTGCCCTTCATGGGATGATTGAAGCGTTTTTGACTTGACTTGACTTGACCTTGACTGTGTATGCTACTATTTTGAGCCATATACATCGTTATTATATGTTTTCTTCTAAGTAAGAGCTGCTGTTCCAATCCAACCAATTTTTCGTAAAGAGGAAACCAAGAAGTGTTCTTGATTTCTGTTTTGCTTGGCTATCATAGTTATGCTAGAAACAATACCTGAAAGTCTACCTGTCTTTACTTCAAAGTTCTTACCTGTAGTCTAGTGGTAGCACACCCTTTTTCAATGTGAGAGGTGGCAAGTTTGATCCCTCTTAAAACAGCTCTTCTCCTATCCTCTAGACCATGGGTCGTGGAATATGGTTTATGTTGTTTCGTTTTTGTTGTTATTGATATGACAAGTTAAGGTCTCAAGTGCAACGACTTTTGTAATGCATGTAAAAGATCCCACGAAAGCAGGAAAAACATTTCTGTGAGCGGTGTTATGCTATTGCAATGTGCTGCGCCTGAGCAAAGCACAGTGTAGATGCATAGAAACATGTCATGACAAAAATTCTGCTCTTAACAATACAATATAATACAATATAACACAATACAATTCACGCAAACGGTTGGGTTTATTTATGTCTTGCTGGTCACTTCTTTGACGAGAGGCTAATCTAATGATTTCGTATTTAAAAGAAAAAACACACTTCAAGAGTATGCTCTATGCTGAAGGTAAGGCTGATGTAGCCACTGGTTCATATCTGCCCTGCCTGCAGTTGACCTTTCCACTAACATGGACATTTTGCTTTGATGTTTGAAGTGTTGTCACCTGTGGGTTAAGGACAGACAGCGCGTAGTTCCAAATAGTGACCTGGGACAGACAAGTCCTGTGATAGGACTGAATTTGAGGTCTGGACATGCATGGCTTTAACGCAAGATCGAAACTTAATGACAGGTGTGTGTGTTTATTCATTTTATTCTTTTATTTCGAGGACAATGAAATAAGCACTCATGTGCTTTTTTACATCCAATCGCCTGCAGTTGTGTATTTTTTGTCACCAATGTTATTGTGATTGTTTATGATTGTGTGTGTGTGTGTGTGCAGGCGTTTGTGTGTTTGTGTATAAGTACATACATGCCTACATGCACCCATGCATATGTATGTATTGAAGCATTTGAAAACTATATCTTCACAAAATAAAACAGACACACACGTGTTTTGTTTTCATTCTCTCACATCCTGGTTCTGCAGTGTACATGAAAATCAAACTCGCTCCTTAGCACTGCCCAATGAACATTTCACAGATAAAGAATAACAATAATGATGTTTACAACTCCACACTACAACAACACATAATCCCGATTCATCGCGACACCAGAGTCGGTTAGCCTTGCTCTGGAACTGACACCAGCGAACACACATAATATAACAATTATACATTTCATCCCCCAGCG
>CM054143.1:3604645-3607145 GCA_028751875.1 Rapana venosa | reverse complement strand
AACGAAGATGTTTGAAACACCAATTGGGGTAAGGCAAGGCTGTGTTCTCAGCCCAACATTATTCTCCATGTTTATAAATCAACTAGCTAAACTTATCAATGACAAAGGTAAACATGGAGTGCATTTATATCCAGATGTCATGGAATTACTTATCCTTCTCTTTGCAGATGACGTGGCTTTGATTTCAACGACACCATGTGGTCTCCAAAATCAGTTAAATATCTTAGAATCATTTTGTGAAAGCATAAAACTTAACGTAAATATAGATAAAACTAAGATCATGGTATTCAGAAAAGGGGGGATGTTAGGAAGGCGTGAAAAATGGTTCTATAAAGGTAACAGACTGGAAGTTGTTAATGATTATTGTTATTTAGGATATAGCTTTACAACTATGATCAGTGCAAAAAGAGGTACATTGCATTTGACAACTAAAGGGAAAAAGGCAGTATTACAGCTGAACAAGGTTTTTCAAAAGTATAAAGAAATGACGCCAAACACTTTTTTTCAAAATTTTTGACGCTAAGATACAGCCAATATTGCTTTATGCTGCTGAAATATGGAGGTTGAACAGATTAGATCATATAGAAAAGGTCCATATGATGGCTTGTAAGAGGTTTCTGGGTGTTCCCAGTAAGACTCCCAATAGAATGGTATATGGAGACCTTGGCAGGTATCCATTATACGTGAATTCTTATGTAGCCTGTGTGAGATATTGGTGCAAATTGTTAGAAATGAATATTGAACGTTTACCATGCAAAGCTTATCAAATGTTACTAGAATTAGACATCTGTGGTAAACAATGTTGGGTCTCAAAAGTAAGAGAAGTTCTGTGTGCAACTGGCTTTAACATTGTTTGGCTTCAACAGGGTGTTGGAAATGTAAAACTTTTCTTGGCCACATTCAAACAGAGGCTTTTTGATATGTACATTCAAGAATGGACAGGCACTATTAGAGATCGCGATAGATACCAGCCTTATCGATCATTTAAGACCATTTTTGGAAAAGAACAGTACATTCTTGATATGGATGTGTTTTGCTTTCGTGTTGCCATTACACAAATAAGATTTAATGTTCTTCCTTTAAATAATAATGTACATCGATATAGCAAATCGTTTCGTGACAAATACTGTCCATTTTGCAAAAATCAGATTGAAAATGAACAGCATTTTGTGTTTATGTGTAATGCATATGACGATATAAGGAACAAATTCCTTAGCGATTTTGTTACTCTTCCTCTAAACGTGCTTCTCAGAGCCAAAAATACCACTCTCAGATATAGTTTATCTAGATATGTATTTCATGCTACAAACCGAAGGACACAGATGATACTGTAGATCTGTCATTTGGAACATTACTTTTGGTATGTTTCACTATACTGCATTATTTTGTTGCCTTTTTCTATTGGTTTTTGTTGTGTTTTTATTATTGTGAATGTTTCCTCTTTCTTCTTCTTGAAAGTTCTAAGTGATACTATTTTATGGTGATGTCGCATCACTGTATAAGGTGTAATATTCATTAAGTTTTTTTGCTTTCAAAGTTTATCAACATTTTAAATAACTTTAAATTGGGAAAGAGACTATATTACTGACTAGCTTCAACCCATTTAGGATGCTGTAATCCTAAAATGAATCATCAGTTTCGTTTCATATACTGAACAGCACGGTAGGGTTATTTGTCATTCGGTTGGTTTGACTGTTTGTTTTCTTATTCAAGATTGCATTGCTGGCTTAGACTGTTGACAGTAAATTAGATTCACGACACATAGCCATGATTCTCAGGACGTTTTTTCGCATTTCATCTTTCGTAAGTTATGCTGGTGCTTTGTGATCAAACTGGAATGAGTGAGCGTACATAGTTACCAAGTTAAAACCCTAAGCTGTTGACAGGGGAATATGTGTACATACATAGAAGTGAAGCTTTTCAACTGATTCAAAATTGTATTTGCATTGTGAAATCATTGTTCTCTTCCATTGTATACCCGCCCCCCGCCCCCAACACTCCCTTTTGTTGTATTGTGGCCTAAGGCCGATGTACTATTAAACTATTTCGGAGTTCAGAGTTCTCTCTCTCCCTCCCTCCACCTCTCCCTTCCTTCCTATCTGTCTGTCTGTCTGTTTCTCTCTGTTTCTGTATGTCTGTCTCTGTCTTCTTCATTCCGTCTTCTTTTGTCTGTCTCTGTTGTTCTGTCTTGTGTGTCTCTCTGTCTGTCTCTGTTTCTGTGTTTATAGTTTCTCTCTGTCTCAGTCGTTCTGTCTCTGTCGCACCCCCCCCCCTCTCTCTTCTCTTCTGGCGTTTTTTTGAACATTTTGATTCTGTTCTGTCTTCTTTTGTGTCTGTCTTCTCTGTCCTGTCTGTTCTTCTGTTTTTTGTCTGTCTCTGTCTTCTTCTTCGTCTTCTTTGTGTCAATGTCACTTTTCAGTTGTCTTCAAGCCACTGTAACATTCTGTTCTCTTCTAATTATTCTCTCTCTCTTCCTCTCTCTCTGTCTCCCTCTCTGTGT
>CM054143.1:3587145-3589645 GCA_028751875.1 Rapana venosa | reverse complement strand
CTGACAGACAGACTGACTGACAGACAGACAGACTGACTGACTGACAGACTGAGAGACAGACAGGCTGACAGACTGACTGACTGACTGACTGACTGACAGACTGAGAGACTGACAGACAGGCTGACAGACTGACTGACTGACTGACTGACTGACAGTTCCGCTGTCTCCTGGTGCCATAGAAACCCCAGGGAGTCCTGTCTTTCCTGCCTGCTGCCTGCCCACACTGACTGACTGACTGACTGACTGGAGGGAGGAAGCTTTACTGCAGGTGCTGCTGTTAGTGTAGTGCAGTGTAGTGTAGTTTAGTGTAGTGTAGTGTAGTGTAGTGTAGTGTAGTGTAGTGGGGTGGGTGTAGTGTAGTGTAGGTGTTGTGTGATGTAGTGTGGTGTAGTGTAGTGTAGTGTAGTGGGTGGTGTAGTGTGGTGTAGTGTAGTGTAGTGTAGTGTAGTGTGGGTGTGGTGTGGTGTAGTGTAGTGTAGTGTAGTGTAGTGTAGTGTGGTGTAGTGTAGTGTAGTGAAGTGTAGTGTAGTGTAGTGAAGTGTACTGTAGTGTAGTGTAGTGTAGTGAAGTGTAGTGTAGTGTAGTGTTGTGTAGTGTAGTGTAGTGTAGTGCAGTTAGTGTAGTGTTGTGTAGTGTAGTGTAGTGTAGTGTGGTGTGTGTAGTGTAGTGTAGTGTAGGGTAGTGTAGTGTAGGGTAGTGTAGGGTAGTGTAGTGTAGTGTAGTGTAGTGTAGTGTAGCGTAGGGTAGTGTAGTGTAGTGTAGTGTAGTGTAGTGTACTGTAGTGTAGTGTAGTGCAGTGCAGTGGTAGTGTAGTGTAGTGTAGGGTAGTGTAGTGTAGTGTAGTGTAGTGTTGTGTGGTGTGGTGTGGTGTAGTGTAGTGTAGTGTAGTGGAGTGGAGTGGAGTGGAGTGTAGTGTAGTGTAGTGTAGTGTAGTGTAGTGTAGTGTACTGTAGTGTGGTGTGGTGTAGTGTAGTGTAGTGTGGTTAGTGTTTGTGTAGTAGTAGTGTGGTGTATGTGTGGGAGTGTAGTGCAGTGCAGTGCAGTGCAGTGTTTGTATGTAGTGTAGTGTAGTGGTGTAGTTTGTATGTGTAGTGTAGTGCAGTGTAGTGTTTGTTGTATTTGGTGTGTGTAGTTAGTGTAGTGTGAAGTGTAGTGTAGTGTAGTGTAGTGTAGTGAGTGAGTGTAGTGTGTGTAGTGTAGTGTAGTGTAGTGAGTGCAGTGTAGTGTAGTGTAGTGTGTGCAGTGTCAGTGTAGTGTAGTGTAGTGTAGTGTAGAGTGTAGGTAAGTAGTGTAGTGCAGTTGTTAGTGTAGTTAGTTGTAGTGTGAGGTGTCTAGTGTAGTGTAGTGTGAGTGTAGTGAAGTGTGTGAGTGGAGTGGTGTGGTGTAAGTGTAGTGTGGGTGTGTGGTGTAGTGTAGTGTATGTAGGTTGTGGGGTAGTGAGTGTAGTGTGGTGAGTGTAGTGTAGTGTAGTGTAGTGTGGAGCAGTAGGTAGTGAGTGAGTGTATGTGTGTATGAGTGTGTGAGTGTAGTGTAGTGTATGTGGGTGTGTGTGTGTGTGGTAGTGTAGTGTAGTGTAGTGTAGTGTGTGCAGTGTAGTGTAGTGTAGTGTGGTGTGTAGTGTAGTGTAGTGTAGTGTAGTGTGGGAGTGTAGTGTAGTGTAGTGTGGTGAGTGTAGTGGGGTGTGTGGTGGTGTAGTGTAGTGTAGTTTGTGTTGTAGTTGGTGGTAGTGTAGTGTAGTGTGGTGTAGTGTAGTGTGGTGTAGTAGTGTAGTGTAGTGTAGTGTGCATGTAGTGTAGTGTAGTGTAGTGTAGTGTAGTGTAGTGTAGTGTAGTGTAGTGTGTGTAGTGTAGTGTAGTGTAGTGTAGTGTAGTTGTGGTGTGTGTGGTGTAGTGTAGTGTAGTGTGTGGTGTGGTGTGTGTAGTGAGGTGTGAAGTGTGTGAGTGTAGTGTAGTTTGGTGTAGTGTAGTGTAGGTGTAGTGCTAGTGTAGTGTAGTGTAGTGGGGTGCAGTGCAGTATGTAGTGTAGTGTAGTGCAATGCTGCATGTAGTGTAGTGTAGTGAGTGTAGTGTAGTGTACTGCAGTGCAGTGCAGTGTAGTCGTAGTGCAGTTAGTGTAGTGTATGAGTGTGACGTGAGTGAGCTAGCTTGGGAAGTGTGTCGATTGTGTGTGTGTGGTGTGTGTAGTGTAGTGTAGTGAGTGTGTGAGTGTAGTGTGTGTGTGTGTGTGTGTGTAGTGTAGTGTGTGTGTGTGTGTAGTGTGTGGTGGTGGGTGTGGGTGTGGTGGGGGGAAGGTCAGTCAGTGAAGTGTGGTGTGTGTGTATGATAGTGGTGCAGGGTGCTGTGTATGTGTGTAGTGTGTTGTAGTCGTAGTGTATTGCTAGTGAGTGCTTGTGTAGTGTGGACAGGCATGTTGTGGTGTGGTGATGGCTGAAGTCTATCTATCTATCTGATCTATCTATTAGTATGTTATCTATCTATCTATCTATCTATGTATAGTTTAT
>CM054143.1:3572145-3579645 GCA_028751875.1 Rapana venosa | reverse complement strand
CAATTCTCTCCCACGTCGAAGTCGGATGCGCTGGGCCTGACTTGTCAGGCGCTTAACGGCAGCGCAATGCGTTTTCGCTCATATGACAGACAACAGTAGTTGCTCTCTGAGCGTTGGAAGAAGGAGAAGAAGAATATCTGGGCTTTTATCTCTTCAGCTGGTTAAGCTGGGATTTAAACAGTGCATCTATGCAGAGATTAACGTATCATCGGCTATGTAGATATGAACACGTCGAGATTAAAACCAACTCTTCAGTCTTGTTGTGTGTGAATGCTCTAAGCCAACCCTGAAGGTCACACGAGGAAGTTCCCCGTTGTGTGGGAAAAACCACATAAACTACCCTTAAAATGGGATGAAACTAAGACCCAAGACTTACAAATTGTTCATGTTTGTAGAAGAAAACAGCCCAAAGAAAATAAACACCAAAACAAAACAAAAACCACGACATGGTAACTCATATCAGAAGGACACTGTCCGATTCTATCAGGAATTAAAACAAAAATTGTATGATGCAATATTGCGAAAGAACACCTCCAAGAAAACGGCAGTGAAGTGCATATGTTTAATATTCTGGACCTGTCGACAATGAAGAAGTATTTGATGGTTATTTGCACACATCACAAGTCACATATCAAAAGATTCATTCCCTCACCTTTATGCAGACACAAGATAAGTTGGTTGATTGGCTATACACAGCTGTAGAAGGCAACACAAAGGAATTTGATTTGTGTATATATTTTATGAAACATTTTTTGATAATGATTTGAGGAGAAAGAATAAGGATGAAGAAAGAAGAGAAGAATCAAAGAGAGATGAAGAAGAAAAGAACGACATGCAAATTTTGATATTTAAGACTGACCTTTAATTTCGATGGAAAGTTCAACTTTTAATGGAAAATTAAGCAATTAAACGACCAGGCTTGACGGAAAAAAAAAGAAGGAAAGAAGAACAAGAAAGTTTCTTTTTTCCAAGTAAGGTGCTGCAGTATTAATGTCCCTTTTGGATCAGTAGTCCGACATTGTTTTGACTATCATTTGTATGTGTGTTTATTCCCGAAGTCGGAATGCTGTTGCCTTAATTTTGGGAAAAAAACGATCGCATACGCAAAATTTTCACCATTGGTGAACCTCTGCTGAGGAAGATAAAAGAATACATTTTACCGTGCAAGTAGATTGATGAAAAATAAATCCTCTTTTTAGATAATAATAATAATAATAATAATAATAATAATGGAATGGGATTTCTATAGTGCTATATCTTGTAAAAACTAATTAAAGCGCTTGCACTTAACCTATTCTTACACGTCATACAACCCAGCAACGATTCACAGTCTTAATAAAATCAAATGGACATTCACACACACGCATACATGCGCACGCACACTCCCACTCTCATACACATATAAAGGTTATACACTTTGGCAGGATTTTCACCCAGGGGAAAGAATAGAATATATTATATTGTACCTTTTTTTAAAAAAAAGATAAAGAAGACAGCCAGGAGTTTTGCACTACTAGAAAGCTCTCTCTGTCTCTCTCCATACAAAGTGTACGTTGTGCATGTGCGTGAGTACACAGCTCTATCTGTGTGATGCATGCACGTGAGTCTCAGAACTAAGGTAGCGGACACGCCCTTTGGAAACATGAGTTGACAGGAGAAAATCAATCCCTCTGTCTGTCTGTCTGCTTGTCTGTCTGTCTGTCTGTCCGTCTATCTGTCTAAACCTCTGACTTTTGCCAGTCTATCTTCTTGTTTTTGTTTCCCACATTCTCTCTCTCTCTCTCTCTCTCTCTCTCTCTCTCTCTCTCTCTCTCTCTCTCTCTCTCTTCTCTCTCTCTCTCTCTCTCTCTCTCTCTCTCTCTCTCTCTCTCTCTCTCTCTCTCTCTCTCTCTCTCTCTCTCTCTCTCTCGTCATTGTATCTAGTTCTCATTTATAGTGTTTGATTATAATAATCAATTTTGAATTTTCATTTTGGTGTCTTTAAAACTGTTGATAATGATTGTTTGCGGGTTTGGGGATTGGGGGGGGGGGGGGTTGTTGTTGGGTTTTTGTTTGTTTGGGTTTTTGTTTTGTTTTTTGGTGGTTTTTGATTGTTGTTGGTGGTGGTTTTGGTGTTGTTGTTTTTTGGTTTTTTTTGTTTTTTTTTGTTTTTTTTTGAGAGCATGGTGTAAAAAAGCCCTGAGCTTATCCATTTACTCTCAATAAAAAGTTCGAGTTCGAGTTCGAGTTCTCTCTCTCCTCTCTCTGTCTGTCTGTCTGTCTCTGTTTGTGTTTGTCTGTCTGTCTCCCTCTTTCAGGCTCTGAGTGTCTGTCTGCCTGTCAGTCTGTCAGTAGGTCTGTCTGTATGTCTGTCTCTCATGTCAGATGTCACATGAGAGATAATAATGCCATTACATCCAGATGTCATAATAATGCCATTACAGTGAGATGTCATCATAATGTCATTACAGATGTCATAATAATGCCATTATAGCCAGATGTCACAATAATGCCATTACATCCAGATGTCATAATAATGTCATTATAGCCAGATGTCACAATAATGCCATTACATCCAGATCTCATAATAATGTCATTATAGCCAGATGTCATAATAATGCCATTACATCCAGATGTCACAATAATGCCATTACAGTTAGATGTCACAATAATGCCATTACAGAGGTCACAATAATGCCATTACAGATATCACAATAATGCCATTACAGATGACGCAATAATGCCATTACAGTCAGATGTCATCATAATGCCATTACATCCAGATGTCATAATAATACATTACAGTCAGATGTCATACTGATGCCATTACAGATGTCACAATAATGCCATTACAGTCAGATGTCACAATAATGCCTTTACATCCAGATGTCACAATAATGCCATTACAGTCAGATGTCACAATAATGCCATTACATCCAGATGTCATAATAATACCATTACATTCAGATGTCATAATAATGCCATTACATCCAGTTGTCACATTAATACCATTACAGATGTCCTAATAATACCATTACAGTCAGATGTCATAATAATTCCATCACAAACCTTAACGTTCTCTCAGGAATCCTATTACTGTGTTTCCCTAAGAGGAAAATGACGGGGAGATTTGTATGAGAAAAATGTCAGCACTGGATTCGTCTTGTGCGTGATGTGATTTCCCCCATGGGGGTGTAGTGTTGACCGATGTGGCTGCCAGACTGATCACATAGTGACCACTGGTGGACATGGGGCTGTGGGGGTGTTGGGTGGCCTGTGATCAGAGTATTGGGTAGGGCGTTGCACTGTAGTGGGTATGATGCATTGACAAGTGGACATGTTGTGAAGGAGAGATGGAGAGAGAGAGACAGACAGAGACCGAGAAACAGAGGCACAGAGAGCGAGAGAGAGAGAGAGAGAGAGAGAGAGAGAGAGAGGCACAGAGAGAAACAGAGACAGAGAGATAGATAGAGAGACAGAGACAGATAGAGACATACAGACAGAAACAGGGACAGAGAGAGACATACAGACAGAAACACAGAGAGAGATAGAAAGAGAGAGAGAGACAGAGGCGCAGAGAGAGACGGAGAGAGATAGAGAGACAGAGACAGAGAGACACATACAGACAAACAGAGAGAAAGACATGCAGAGACTGAGAGACAGAGGCACAGAGAGAAACAGAGACAGAGAGAGACATACAGACAGAAGAGAGAGAGAGAGAGAGAGAGAGAGAGAGAGAGAGAGAGAGAGAGAGAGAGAGAGAGAGAGAGAGAGAGAAAGAGAGAGAGAGAGAGAGAGAGAGAGAGAGAGAGAGAGAGAGAGAGAAGGGTTTTCACACTTTTTTTTATTTTTATAGTTTTCTCTTTTCCTAGCAGAGTGTCACCACAAGCGGAGTATTGTGTATACACGTCACTACAGCTGTCCAGCAATCCTCCCAGCCGCTGTTTCGCTTTCTGCACAACTCTTCCTACGTGCCGTCAGACGCCTCACATAAAGCATGGCTCCTCCTCCCCCCCCCCCCCTCCACACACACACACAAGGGCCGTCTTGTCTCTCTGAAGTCCTATAACTGAGTCTTGTGAAGAGACATGGTGGAGATGTGTATGGTCAATGCTAGCATTGGTTTCGTCTTATGCATGATGCGATTTTCCCAGGAGTGTACCATTGACCGATGTGGTTGCCGGACTGATCAGCCGTATACTGACCACTGGTGGACATGGGGCTGTGGGGGTGTTGGGTGGCGTGTGATCTGCGTATTAATTTTTAGCATGGCGTTGCATTGTAGGGTCATGCTGCATTGACAAGTGGAAATGTGGAGAGGAACTCGAACTCGAACTCGAAATGTTTATTCAGTATAGGCCATGGCCCCTTACTGAAGGGGGTACAATACACCAGTTTCAAAGCCAAAGAGTGGCCAGGTGTTCCAAATCTTAATCTTAATCTGTAAACATGCCATTTTCAATATGTAGATAAACATAAAGCACAAAGTATTTTGATAGCAAATGGTTTAATTAACCTGAAAAAAGAAAATTTTCATTATTTTGATTAGGTTCATTCCAGTTGTGCCATCTATAAACTTTTTACAAATCAGCAGATAGCAAAAACATAATTATTTACACTTTTACCTGTGTCTGATATACACAAAACAACCAAGATCTTCACCAGCACTTTTACCAAGTTAGAATACATGCATTAAGATTGATACACATATTTACCATATAATTGCTACTATGTTACATAATCCTCACGGCATCTATAGCCAAAAACATGACGTACCTGCAATCTGATAATCTTTTTCTGTAATATCTGGGACAATGTTTGTAGTCCATTTATTGAAATCTCCATTCATCAATACAGGCACATTTGAAAACTCTTACGTCTTATCGTCAACTCTATTTCAGACATAAGCATACCATCAACAATGTCAAAATGATGAGTTCTCTGATTGTAAGTAAACACGAATACATGATACAGTCATCCTTTGCCAAACCTACATGACCTTTCGACATGATGATTATGACAACTGATGTTTTATTCCTTTAATATACTCTAAACTTCCTTCTCGATCCAACAAACAATCCTCCTGACCCTTTCTTGGTTGATGAACTGAATAGCTAGCTACTGTATAGCTGTAAGAAAAACAACACATTCACTGTAAAATTTCCACACAAAAATTCACACAGGATCTGGTAACAAACACCATACAATAACAAAAAATTTCATTTAGCTCCGACTCCAATCCATTGATTGAGAGAGAGAGAGAGAGAGAGAGAGAGAGAGAGAGAGAGAGAGAGAGAGAGAGAGAGAGAGAGAGAGAGAGACACACACAGACAGACAGACAGACAGACAGAGATAGAAACAGAGAGATTGCTAACATGCAGTCAGCAAGCCAGCTCTCTTTCTCTTTCTCTCTCTCTCTCTCTCTCTCTCTCTCTCTCTCTCTCTCTCTCTCTCTTCTCTCTCTCTCTCCTCTCTCTCTTTCTCCCTCCCTCCCTCTCTCTCTCTCTTCAAGCAGCCCCTCAAAGACATGCAGTGACAATGTCTGCACATACTCCATCTCAGTCCCCATAGAAAACCCCGGGGGGTCATCCACAAGGTGTGCACCAACAGGTGATACTGCACAGGCCTCTCTGTTCATCCCTGCTGACAGTTAATTAGGCGGTCAACTGCCTGCTGCCACCTTCCTTTTCACCCTGGAACAATTTTCTGCCTGCATGCTCTGCGCTGCAGGGGCTAGCCACTGTTGCTGTTATGCTGTATTACATGCTGGGATCAGGAAAGAATGCGGGAATATTCACAATCTCAATGGAGTGTTCCTGCAAACAGAATATTATTTGTACGTTACATTACGGTGGGTTTTTTTTTTACAAGAAATATGCCTGGTACATGCTAGAGTTTCTGTACACATCTATGTGCTGGTCAGGCGCCTGAGATAATGCACGATTCCCCATCAGAGCGAGCCACCCTGTCTCTGTGTGACTGTGTCTTGTGAGGAGACATGACGGAGCTGTCTGTCAGACCTGTCAGCATTGGTTCAGTCTGGTGCGTGATGCCTGTGTCTCGGGAGAGCGGTGTTGATAGGTTTTACTGCAGGACTGGCCACAGGCTGACCAGTGATGGACAGGGCGCTGTGGGAGTGTCGGGTAGCGTGCGATGTGACCGTTTCACAGGGCGTTGCACTGCAGGCAGTGGATGGATTGTATTGTCAAGAGGCGAACAGGCAGGTTAAGAGTAGAAAGGCGGGAGAGAGAGAGGGAGAGGGAGAGAGAGAGAGAGAGAGAGAGAGAGAGAGAGAGAGAGAGAGAGAGAGAGAGAGAGAGAGAGAGAGAGAGAGAGAGAGAACACACACAGCAACTGCTCATGTCGTTCTCATAAATTATTATAGCAACACAACATTTAGATCAATGCTTCCAAAATGAAGCTTTTGAGAAAGAGGGAGGGAGAGAGACAGAGACAGAGAGAGACACACAAACACAGACAGACAGACAGACAGAGACATAGAGATACAGACAGAGAAAGAGAGAGATTGAACTACATTTCTTGAACAACATTGATTCCTTTTGCATCTTTTGGGATATGGAGGAAGGATGAACATCAGGTAATCACAGGCAGAAGCAAAACTATAACAAACACTATTCACATTGCAGTATTTAGATCAACTGCTTTCAGTGTCTAATATACTGTGACAGCTGGAGCATTAATTCTTTCTGATTACCAGAAGACACCAGTGGACAGATGTTTGAAAATAAACCCGGGGTAAGAAATCATTTGACAGACATCTCTCTTGAAAACCAACGTATAATTACCATTCCTTATTAAAATTAAAGTCATCACTGATTTCAAGCATACATATCGCATTTATTGCATGATAATTCTTTTCTGGGAACGGTAAAACTGCGATCTATTTCATTAAAATAAAACTTAGAAAAAGTTTAAGTTGAAGAGAAGTTGAATAAGCATGTTAACTAGAAAACAACCTGTCCAGTCCAAAATCAGTTTTGAAGTATTTGTAGATAAAAAACTCAATCTACCACTCGCTTCAGTTTTGCATCACCAGTTCTGAGGAAAAGGGTTTTGAAAAGACAAACATACAGGCAGACATCTTCACCTTCACACTTTCACCTATCCCGTAGTCCCGTGGACAGTGTAGGCACCAATGAAGATTTTGGCAACCAGCTTCCTCCACTCCCCGCAGTCCTCTGCTTTTCGTAGCAAGTCGTTCCACTCAAGGCTACCAGTCCACTCTCTGATGTTGTCTTCCCATCGTTTTCTCTGTCTGCCTCTTCCTCTCCCTCCTTGCACTGTTCCCTGTAGGACAGGCGTACATACAAACCGACAAAGACATTACCTGTCTCTGTCTATCTGTCTCTGTCTGTCTCTCTCTGTCTGTATGTCTCTCTGTCTCTGTATGTCTCTCTCTCTGTCTCTCTGTCTCTGTATGTCTCTCTCTCTCTTTCTCTGCGTCTGTCTGTCTGCCTGTCCGATCGTCTGTCTGTCTGTCACCCCTTCTCTCTCTCTCTC
>CM054143.1:3562145-3564645 GCA_028751875.1 Rapana venosa | reverse complement strand
CATGCTGGATATACGTGGGCCAGAGCTGGCCACAGCTGGCCTTCCTCCTGTGTACAGGACAGATGGGGTTGTAAAACTCTGTTCTATACTGTGATACATGCCCTATGGCAGTAGCTGAAGATCACCATATATGATACGTTATTGCTTACCTCGACTTTAATGATTCGTAGCGCACGAGTAAAAGGGTACGTGAAAAACTTAGAGGGTGGAGTTGTATTGTAGAATTACCTAAGAGTGCACATGTACCGTTATATCGGCCGTGAAAGGTTTTATTCTTGAGTATGGCTGTCTGTGTGTGTGCGTGTGTGTCTGTTTTTTCTCTGTGTCTCTGTCTGTCTGTCTGTCTCTGTCTCTGTCTGTCTGTCTCTGTCTGACTCTCTCTGTCTCTGTCTGTCTCTCTGTCTGTCTCTCTCTGTCTTTGTCTCTTCTCTGTCTCTCTCTGTCTCTCCCCCTCTCTCTCACATTTCCTTTCCCCTCCCCCCCCCCTCTCTCTCCCTCTTCCTCTCGTTCTCCCCCCCCCCACCTTCTCATCCCCCCTCTCTCACTCTTACTCCCCCACCCCTCCTCCTCTCTCTCTGTCTGTACTCAAAAGCACGCCCACTCCACCACCCCTTAAACAGGTGTTGATCTCCGACTGTCATGCAACGTGCTTTCTCACCTGGTGACGGCGACCTTTCTCAGCGGCTCATACCTGTATCTGAGTGGCCGTGCGCTACCTGCATTCGGGGGATCGGAACAATCGCCTCTCTGCCGGCCCCCACAAAGAGAACAACGACACCACCACCACCACCACCACCACCACCACCACCACCACCATCACCACCACCACCACCACCACCACCACCACCACCACTACCTGTATTGATTGTAGCCCGCTGACCCGGGCAGCCAGGTAGTGGTATGAATAGGCACTACCTGGGGACAGCTTAGTTGGGTGCCAGTGCGTTTGTTTGTTTGTTTGTTTCGTTTGGTTTGGCTGGTTTGGTTTTGCTGGTTTTGTTTTGTTTGGTTTTGTTGGTTGTTTTGTTGGCTGGTTGATTGGATGGGTGGGTGGGTGGTTGATGCTTGTTGACCTGTTTGTTCGTATATGTATAAATGTTGATAGAAGTCTTGTTATTAGCGTTTGGTTGTTTGGTTGGTTGATGATTGTTTACCTGCTTTTCGTTTATGTAAAAATGTCGATGTTCTTCTTGTTATCCAAACAATTGTTTGTTTGTTCAGTATTTCCTTGTATGTTAAAAAAATGTTGATGCTAGTTGTTTTTTTTTTTAAAAAGGGATGACAGGTCTAATTAAGTCTTTGTGGTGGGGGGGGGGGATGTATGCAGCGGAATTACTTACTATTATTATTATTATTCTTTGCATGATTATTATTTTTATTATTATTATTAGCATTATTATTATTTTTATTTTTATTATTATTTTCTAGGTATTGATTTAAGACTTGATATGGGGTTTCATATTATATAAGGGGGTTCAGTACTGTGGTGTGATTTCATGGTGTGATGGTACACTTTTCTGTCGAGGCCAGCGCGTGATTCATGCACACTGTTTACACCCAGTTCAGCGCAACATGTGTTAGTGGGAGACAGAGAGAGAGTGAATGAATAATCTTTCTTTTTCAAGGGTTCCAGATCAGCATTCACACACTTTTCGTTCATCCGGCCTCTGCCCTGATTAGGAACTATCAAAACATAACAAACGAAAGACGAAAAATAGCAAACCCGCCTAAAACCCACAACAATAATACACTGTGAGAGAGAGAGAGAGAGAGAGAGAGAGAGAGAGAGAGAGAGAGAGAGAGAGAGAGAGAGAGAGAGAGAGAGAGAGAGGGAGAGATGGATGGGTGCGCAAAGGTTCAGAGGGAAGCGAAAATTTGCTGACATAAATAAAAGTAGAAATGAAGTTGAACACAGTTGTGTTTTTATTGCCATATATATATATATATATATATATATATATATATATATATATATATATATATATATATATATATATATATATATATATATACATATATATATATAACCTTTATGAAGAGCAAAAAACGGATGTATACACACAATCTCTTCAATTAGTTAACCTCAGAGCTCTGGCCAGGAAATGGAAAATACACACATACACACACATATACATACACATATACACATACATACACAGACACACACACATGCACACACACATACATACACGCACGCACATACACACACATACACACACACGCACGCCACACACACACACACACACACACACACACACACACACACACACACACACACACACACACACACACACACACACACACACGGATACACACACGCACACACACAGACACACACACAAACCAACACACACACACACACACACACACACACACACACACACACACACACACACACACACACACACACACACACACACACACAGAAAGCAAAAGAGACACGCTGCATACCGATATCTAATCAACTGGCTATATGACTTCCCAACGCCAGGAGTGTGTT
>CM054143.1:3547145-3557145 GCA_028751875.1 Rapana venosa | reverse complement strand
ACTTGTTTTTTGTCTCTTGCGCGCGCGGGGGGTCGGTGGTGTGTGTGTGTGTTTTTGTGTGTGTGTGTGGGGTTTTGGTGTGTGTGTGTGTGTGTGTGTGTGGGGTGTGTTGCACCCCAAAAAGTTTTGGGGTTTTGTTGACTGCTTAAAAAAGCCCAAAAAAAACAAGTGTTAAAGGGAAAGGAAAAAAAAAAAGAAAAAGGTAGAAAAAGAGGGAAAAAAAAAGAAAAAGGGAAGAAAATTCCCGTCCCTACCCTAGCATGCACCGAGCACATGTTCTTTGATCTCTTCACAGAAAAGGCATGTACGTATCTAGAGAGTTCTTCTTAGCGTCTGATCTTTACATACTAATCTCCCTGACCTGTCCTTTTAGAGGTAAGCTGTTAAGATGCCTAATCATTTTAATTGAATGAGATTTTTTAAATAATTCTTTTATTTCGAGGATAATGCAGTCAACACTTATGCGCTTTATTTTTTACATCCAATCTCCGTGTGCATGCTGTTTTGTAGCTTATGTCATCCATTCACAACCTCCCCCCCTCCCAGTCAGCCCTTCTGCTCCTCCAAACGCGAAAACACGTTTTATCTTGGCGCAAGTGTTCTGTGGCGTTTGTGCCGGGCGGGATTTGTTTCCCCGCATGGCCCCCCCGGGTGGGTTTAAACATGAAAACATGAAAAACAAAAACAAAAAAACAACCCTAAAAAAACCCCGAGAAAAAGGGTTTCGTAGAACCTTTGTCTTTGAGTAGGAGAGAGATTTTTAAAAAGGATAATGGGAAAAAGCCTTTGTGCTTTTTTAATTTGTCCCTGTGTGTATGCGGTTTTGTCTTTTTGTCAACTGTTCCCACCGGAACCCAAAAGACCCACTCTTTCGAAAAGCGAAACGGATTTAACGTGTGTGTAGATGTTCTGCATGCGTTTTGCACACGGGCCTCGGTTTATAGTTCATCCGAAGAGAGAAGAGGGGGCGGGGGGAGAGAGAGAGAGAGAGAGAGGGAGAGAGAGGACAGAGAGAGACAAGAGAGACAGAGAGAGAGAGACAGACAGACAGCGAGGCAGAGACAGGGAGGTGGTAGGATAAGAGAGAGGGAGGGGGAGGGAACGGCATTTACCATAGCTTCTTGTGTTTTTTGGGAAGCAAAAACTGTTAGTGTCGTGTTTTAGTGTTTGGTTTTTTTGTGTTGTTTTGATTTAATCCCGCCGAACACGACCCAGCCTTACTTGGGGTGCTTCAGCGATTCCCCCACCCGTGTTTCCTGTTTGTTTTTCCCTCTTTGTTCTGTCACAGTATTTACTTATCGTCGTTCAGTTTGGTTACAGCAAAAATAATATATGCTCCTAACAATAAAGCATGAAGTAAGACGGATTGATCACGACTTGTCCAGACAGTTGCTAGCTGTGGGTGATGCGATTTCCATTTCGTTTCACTCAGATTCCGTAAAGGATCTGTTTCAACTTTGCTCTGCCGGATGCACACATTACATTCTCAGAACATCTCGCGCACACGTTAAATCCTGTTCCCCTTTTCGTAAGAGTAGGCCATTGTGTGACGGTGGGAACGGATGACAAAATTTACAAAATTGCATACACACGGGAACTGGATGAAAAAAGCACATGAGTACTTATTCCTTAATCCTCAATATAAATAATAAATAGATAAAATTATTGCCTTGACTAGGTCATTACGCTGTGAAGAGATTCAGGCAATATAAAAGCGTTTCTATAAATGTTGGGGAGTGAGACAAGGTTTGCGCTTCAGCCTTCCCTTTTGAGATCACAGCCCTCACCAGAGTGAAGTATTCTGACCAATTGTTTCGTTTCTACGTCCTTCATCTACATCCTTCCTACTCTTCTCCCATCATCACACCGCCGTGTCCATGCGTAGGCCAGTGTATGCCGTTGCGAACGGATGACAAATTTACAAAATTGCATGCACACGGGGACTATATGAAAAAGGCACATGAGTGCCTATTCCATTATCCTCGAAATAAAAGAATAGATGAAAAAACAACACTTAGATAAGGGGTCGTTGCCGATGACTAAAGCGACTGCCCTTAGTCAAGGAGAAGATGTGCGTGTTCGATCCGCATAAGGCGACAATATCTCCGCATCAGTCAGTAAAGAGCCATACCAGTGCGTGGCAAATTCTGTTGAAAGAACGACTACCTACGAAACATTAGAGTACGCAAGCAGTTGATCACGCAAAGGCCACAAACAACACCAATGTTGTGCAAAATATTATAGAAGATTTAAAACCAACTGCCTCATACATAAACAAATCTGTTGCTTTCAAGGAAGTAAACGCTGCATCGACGGGGATTTTATCAATTGGGCTAAATGAATCATCGCTAAATCGCTGTGTCAAAACGCCATATTTTGCATGATTATAGTAATAACACCGTATGTTTCCCTTTGTAATCAACGAATACGGTAGGGATTATTTGTGCAAATTGTCTTTCCGTAGGTATCGATTCTGACATTTTCAGTACATTTTCATCTTATCGTGGAAATAAATCAGCGCCTCAAGTTTGTGGTCTAATTGATATAGCATGTTGAGTATTTTCTGTCGAAATATGATTAAGCAAAGAAGCTCATTGGAAACCAGAATTTATTTAGTGGAGATCTTCTAAGGCTACCACTTTCCGCCAGGGGTAAGTCACACGGGGGATGTACCGGTCCAACACAGGGATTTGCAGCAAAATTAATGTCAGCTCCAGTAGGAGTCATCGACAATCTCCTGTAAGTGATTCCAGATGGAGAACACTGTCATCTTCACTCATTTGTGTTGACCGCGCGTCAAGTTTAATTCCAGAATTGATAGTTCTGAGCTGCTATACACATGGGATCTACCACAGAATCTACACAGAATGCTTCCTCTGGGCAACAGCGTCATCTTTTATCCAGTGTACTATAACTATACAAATGAAAGATGAAGAAACGGACAGTTCTGCGGATAAGCTGATCTGGAAGATTGTCCAAGTTTCCACCTGTAACCCTGCAAGCGTCACCAAGATTCAACCCCCCAGTCTGTGACTTCAAGATACTTAGTCTACTCAGCATTTACCCACCCCTTCTAACATTTACTCTAGCAGCGAACATCCATTTATTCAGGATCGAAATCATCCAGGTTTTTGAGTAAGAAGCTTTGAAATGATGAAATAGCATTAATGCAGATATCAAGACAAAAATCCAATAAACCTTTCCAGCTTATGATTTTTTGTCCCTTGGTGAGCATTCTTCTGTTGTTTACGTGAACAGAGCCAGCTGAATCTGTAATATTTGAAGAATCACTGCGCATTTGTTTTCATCCCGGTGACCCAGTATTGGTGTGATGTCGGCCTGAATGTCACAGGGGAAAGGTCATGTCGATACGTGTCTGTCACCGCGCTAAACGGAGGCCTGCTCTCGTCGATAGTTGCCCCGACAGCAAGAGGAAAACAACGACCGCATTCCGCCATTCTGGAGCTTCTGTGTCTGATCTGTTGTTTGGGCACTGTGGCGGCAAGCCATTCATTCAGTTTATACTTCCTTGGTTTTTCGTTCGTTCATTCATTCATTCAATCAATCAGTCAGTCAATCAGTCAGCCAGTCAGTCGGTCAGTCAGTCAGTCATCAGTCAGTGAGTCAGTTAGTAATTCAATCAATCGTTTGTTCTTTCATTAGTTGCTTGCTTGATTCGTTTCTTCAGTTGTTCACAGTGTATAATGTATGTTCAGATGCTGAGAATTACAGCAGAATCACATGTTTTCCAAACAATTAGGAAAGAAAAAGGTCAAGGTGTCCCATAACCTATGTGGTCGTAGGGGAGCGAGGCGTCAGAGACCTCACCTCTCAAAGGACCAGCATATTGAGGGTGGCACCCATCTCCTCTCACTCGCTGCTTTATCTACCCTGACCCTTAAGAGGCATGCACCCATTTACAGCTGGGTGAACTGGGGGACTGTACTGAAGCCAAGGCGCGCAAACGGTCACCCATCCAAGTGGTAACCACGCTCGATGCTGCTTAACTTGGCTGGGAAAAGCGAGTGCTCCGACCTCTGAGCTATGAGTATGGAGACATGCTGCTGATACTAGTGGACCCGAAGTGGTTTGCGAGTTTAAACCCTGACAGTGTATTTCCTCTTCTCTCTTACAGTTTTCTTTATTACTGTGTGCACTTTGAAAAAAGTGTTTGCTTTTAATACTAAATGTTTATACCCATTTTCGTTCAAAGTTCTTTTTATAATCTTCATTGCTTGTTGTAGTTCTTATTAAGTAAAAGAAAGATCGCATGGAAATAAGTATGTTAACACTTACCGGTAACTCTTGAAAATAAGGATTCTCAATTTTTGTCTTTCTGTGTTTCTGTCCGTTTGTGCCCCCCCCCCCCCCTCTCTCTCTCTCTGTCTCTATCTCTCTCTGTCTGTCTATCTCTCTCTCTGTCATTCTGTTTCTGTCATTCTGTCTATCTCTCTCTGTCTGTCTACCTCTCCCCCCCCTCTCTCTGTGTCTTTCTGACTCTCCCTCCCTCTCGCTCTCTGTCTTTGAGATATGATTTGATTTTCATTACTTGTCCATTTTGTAAGTTAAGGTAAAGGTGTCCCATAACCTATAAGGTGGTAGGGGAGCGAGGCGTCAGAGACCTCACTTCTCTAGGGCCAGCATATTGAGGGCGGCGCCCATCTCCTCTCCCTCGCTGCTTTACCTTACCCTAACCCTAAAGAAGCAGGTACCTATTTATAGCTGGGTGAACTGGGGGAACTGTACTGAAGCCAAGGCGCGCAAACGGTCACCCATCCAAGTGGTAACCACGCTCGATGCTGCTTAACTTTGGCTGAGGGAGAGCGAGTGCTCCGACCACTGAGCTATCCTGTTCCCGTCCGTTTTGTATTGAGCAATATCCGACAAAGATCCTAGTTGATATTTTCTCTGTCGTCTTCTTCATTGCTTTTCCCCCCCTCTTTTTGTTGCCCGCTCTCTTCTGGTCTCTCTGAAATGGTATATGTGTGCTCTCAGTTTAGTCTCTGTCTGTTGTCTGTGTGTCTGTGGTCTGTCTCTCCTCTCTCTCTCTCCCTCTCCCTCCTCCTCTCTCTCTCTCTTCTCCCTCTCTCTCCTCTCTCCTCCCACCTTACTCCTCTCCCCACTTTCCCTGTTTACCGCTTCCTCTTCTTCCTTTTCTCTTTTCTCACTGTCTCCTTCTCCTCCTCCTCCTCCTCCTCTCTCCTCCTTCTCTTCTTCTTCTGCTCTTCTCTTCTCTCCTTTCTTCTTCTCTTCTCTTCTTCTTCTCTTCTTCTCTCTTCTCTCTCTTCTTCCTTCTCCTCCTCCTCTCTCCTCCTCCTCTCTTCTCTCTCTCTCTTCTCTCTCTTCTCTCTTCTCTTCTCCTCTCTCTCTCTCTCTCTCCTCTCTTCCGTTTTCTCTGACAGAGCAAGTTACAGGAAGCTTTCCGCTTCTCCGTCACAGTCATCACGGATGGACAGGTTTCTATGACAACAGGGGTCTGGGGATGAAAGGTCGATGCTTAAGTGCAGCTTTGTGTATGCGCGCGCGCGTGTGTGTGTGTTTTATTAGAGCTTACTCTGTGTGTATGTGAGTGTGTGTGTGTGCGCGCGCGCGTGTGTTTGTCCACCTCTGTTGTATAGAAGATAGTCATCATCATAAAAATACACTTCTTGGCTTGTTGGTTTGGCTTGCTTCAGCGTTGGTGGGATGACAACGAGAGATAGAGGGAGAGAGAGAGAGGGAGAGAGAGAGAGAGAGAGAGAGAGGGAGAGAGAGAGAGGGGGGAGGGGGAGAGAGGGGAGAGAGAGAGAGAGAGTAATCTTTTACTTATACGTAAACCGATTTTCCGGGCAGTGTAGTTTCTTTTAGAGACTATTTTATGCACAAAGGACAAGATCTGGGGTGTGGGGTTAGAGCAGAACAGATAAACGGAAAGGACGATGGCTTTGATTGTGGGACTCGGTGGTCTGAAGTGTTTTGAAGATGGGGGTTCGAGTATCTGCTGAGATGGTTAGTTTGCATCTGTAGCGCTTGGCCCAGGTCAAGAGCTTTCTCGGTTATTGAGGTAAGCTGAATCCCAGGCCTACATTGACATGTTGCCTTGACTTGAAATTTTATGTAGAGGTTGTCTCCGGCCATGAAAAGCTCTCAGCGTGACAGCTCGTGTTCTTCATGAAATGAGAAGAAAAAAATCTGAAGTCAGAGTACGGCTGCCCATATGGCGAGGTGGTAGCGAACAGAAAGAGGAGACACTGTGTCACTGCACGTAGTGACAAAAACGCAGTCTTCTTCATTTAGTTGTTAGATTTATAACGGTTACAGTCACGAACCACACGTTAAAGAAAGTCACTGACACTTACAGCGCGTATCATCAACTGTTATGTCCACCATAAAATTATGTCAGTCAATCAACCAATCAATTAATCAATCAATCAATTAATCATTCGATCGATCGATGAATTAATGAATAAATGAATGAGTGAATCCGTCCGTCCGTCTGTCAATCCATCTGTCCATCAATCCATATATCAATCAGTCAGTCCTATGAGCCTTAAAGACTAAATGTTCGTCCCTTCCTTCTTAATTCATTTACCTCAGTGTCTCTCCTTTTCTGAGTTTTATTTCTTTATATTCTTAAAGCATTGTTCGTGTGCATTGGTCGTTGCTCTCCTTCTCTCTGTTTAAAACACAAATGGAAAATAATAACACAAAACGAAGAAACGGGGGAAAACGTGTCTAACAATGCCTTTGCTCACTGTTCTGTCTGTCTGTACCTCTCTCTGTCTCTCTCTCTCTCTGTATGTCTGTCCCTTTCTCTACCTCCCTTCCTCTTTCTCTCAAAACAAAATAAAACAAAACAAAAACAAACGCAACAAACAAACAAAAACCCATTCACTGTCTGTCTAACAACATTGTCTCAACAATAACACACAAAACAAACACAAACAAACAAACTCCACATCTTTCATCAAGGTCACCGTCAATGGACAAGAAAAAGAGTTTCCATGACAACAACAGATTCTGAAGACAAAATGTCAGTTCGCACAGCACAGCAAAGCAAAGCAGAGCAAAGCAAATGCAAAGCAGAGCAGAGCAAATGCAAATGCGCGCGTGACCACCACCCCCCTACCCTCCACCACCACCACCACCCCCACCTACCACCACCACCACCTACCCCACCCCCCCACCACCCCACCACCACCACCACCACCTTTACCACCTTTACCTGTTTGTCGTACAAGCCGAAGATGCTGACAGTCGCAGAAGGAAGAATAATCATCATGTACTGCCTGCCAGTCTGTCAACAGTCCTCGGCAACGTTGATTGTCAGAAAGAAGACACCTTTCAGCTCCGCCTGGTTCTCTGGCTTGGTGTGTGTTTACGTTACTGTCGCCGTGAGGAGGAGGAGGAGGAGGAGGAGGAGGTGGAGGAGGAGGAGACTGGTGGAGTGAGGAGGAAGGAGGAAGGGTTGGGGGTGTGGTGTGTGTGTGTGTGTGTGTGTGTGTGTTCAAATTCATTTAACGTCTTTTCACAGTTGTGATATTAGACGGGTGTGTGTGTGTATGTGTGTGTGTGTGTGTGTGTGTGTGTGTGTGTGGTGTGCGTGTGTGTGTGTGTGTGTGTGTGTGGCGGGGGGAGGGGGTTGGGGTAGGGGGTGGCAGGTGAGGGGTTGGGGTAGGGTAGGGTAGGTTGGGGGTGTGGTTTGAGGTATGGTGGGGATGAGGGTAGGTTGGGTGTAAGGTGGAGGGCTAGATGCGGGCGGTGTGGTGTGGTGGGATGTGGTGCTAGCTGCGATGCATTGCCCTGTGATTGTATTGCACTGTGTTTCACTGTATTGCACTGTGATTGTATTGCACTGTGTTTCACTGTATTGCACTGTGATTGTATTGCACTGTGTTTCACTGTATTGCACTGTGATTTTATTGCACTGTGTTTCACTGTATTGCACTGTGATTGTATTGCACTGCATTACACTGATTGCATTGCACCGTGTTTCACTGCATTGACTGTTTCACTGCATTACACTGTGATTGTGTGTCACTGCATTGCACTGTCATTCTATTGCAATGCATCGCACTATGTTGGGTTAAATTACATTGTATGGCGCCGTATTGTGTTGTCTAACTTTGTGTTGAATTGTATTGAACTGGATTGTATTGTACATCATTTGGCATTATAATTATCGCATCATTTTGTACAGTTAATAATTCCTGCATATTCCTCTGCGGAAAAATCTTCAGCCTGTTCTCCCGCGGCGGAAAGTCATCGTCAAACTCCGACTTATCGCATTCTTTCTCTCTATGTTAGAATATAAGCTTGAAACTTTGTTTTGAGGAGAAGATGATGTGTCATATGAAACGGGGACTTAACCCTCATAGTTTATGATGATTTGAAGTCATTATGAATGTGGTGAATAGCATCATGAATATTAAGATAAACTGTCCCACATGGGGAGACTTAGAAATGTGAGTATAAATGAGAGTGAATTTATGATTGACAGTAATATGTTTGAAATGTTTCCTATGTTTGTTTCATGCCTTCACCCCTCCCCTTCATTTGGTGTATTGTGGCCTAAGGCCGATGTACCATTGAACCATTTCAGAGTTCAGAGTTCAGAGTTCTCTCTATGTTAGTATATTTGTCTTACCTGTGCTAGAGTGTTTCTTGTGAAATTGCTAGTTTTAATTCTATTCAATTCTTTTATTGGCCTCTGTTTAAAAGACATTTGCTTTGCATTGATTAAAAAAAATGTTTACTTTATTTTGTATTGAAAACCGCGAGGAGTGGAGGAAGCTGGTTGCAAACTCTTCAGTGGTGCCCCCACGGTCCACAAGACTACGGGATATGTGATGATGAAGGTGAAGTCCAGCATTGTAACTCGTTCACTTCCTTCCCCCATCTCCGAGGAAAAGGGGAAGATAGGGAGGGAGTAACTGAAAGAGTGTGCAGGTTGTTTTTAAAACAACATACAGCCAACTCGACAGAAGCGAAAAATCAACAACAAGAACAACAGTAACAGCAGCAACAGCAGCAGCAGCAGCAGCAGCAGCAGCAGCAGCAACAACACCAACAACGACAGAACACCAACACATACTCGCAAAATGCCTGATCAAAAGACACGTGCTGCGATGCATGCTAAGCCGGCCAATTTGCTTCTAAAAGACGTGGGTTTTCTCCAAGATTTCCTTCAACATGCTCGGGTGTGTTGCCTTATTTTCACATTATCACGAATGCAAGAAAATTAGCGTACACACAACACAACACAACACAACAGCACACCACCAACACACACCACGCAACAATGCACGCGAACGCACGCACGTACACACACACACACCACCCACACACAGAACACACAACGACACACAACAACACACACACACACACACACACACACCACGCACCACGCCACACACAAACACCTACACACAACACACACACATCACTCGCACAACACAAAAAACTACGCGCACACACATACACATACATCCACACATTCAATCTTTCTTCTTTCTTCTTTCTTCTTTCTTCTTCTGTCTGTCGTTTTCTTCTTTCTTCCTTCTCTTCTGTCTGTCCTGTCTTTCTTTCTTCTTTCTTTCTTTCTGTCGTCATGTCTGTCATCTTCTCTTCTTAATACTTTACTATTCTTCTTTCCTTTCTTCTTATTTTCTTTCCTTTCTTTATTTTCTTTCCTTTCTTTCTTTTTTTTTTCTTTCTTTCTTTCTTTCTGTTCTTCTTTCTTTTTCTTTCTTTCGTTCTTTCTGTCTTTCTTGCTCTGCACACATTTAGGGCTATTCCACCCGGAGAGAGTGCGGGGCCATAGCTTTATATGTTTTGTCGATGACTGTTCCGTTCTGTTTCCCTGTGACAGTAAACGTGCATTACTGCAGAAACTTCCCCAACATAACCGTTTTTGTCGCCGTGGGTTCTGCTGCGCTAATTGCGTGTTACGAATTTATTTATTTAAACAAATCAAGTGTTAAGAACAGGATTCTCTGTAGGATGAAGATTATAGCTTTTA
>CM054143.1:3522145-3542145 GCA_028751875.1 Rapana venosa | reverse complement strand
ATGTTATCATCCGTTCTCACCGGCACACAAACCCCTTGAAGCTCTCGATTGAAGTTGTCCGTGAAGGTTTTCTTTTTAAAAGATGGAATCAGTAGACAGTGCATGTGTACAGTGTACACAGGCTCAGAGAGAGTGAGAGAGAGAGAGAAGAGAGGGAGGAGAGAGAGAGAGAGAGAGAGAGAGAGAGAGAGAGAGAGAGAGAGAGAGAGAGAGAGAGAGAGAGAGAGAAAACAGACAGGTAGACAGACAGGCAGACGGACGGACAGACCGAGAGATAAACAGATACAGAGAAACAAAAGAGAGACAGAGACAAAAAAAAATTTTAAAATGACCAACATCTACACTTTTTTCCAACATCATTCAAGGACAAAGGTAAAAAAAACACCCAAACACTTGGCCCCAAAACCATCCGATCAACGCCAGACAACACATTCCACCACCACCACCACTCCTCCTGCTCCACACACCTGACGAACTAAGGTGTCCTTTACCAGTCTCTCCACAACCGCTTCGCCCCGGGGATTTGCCCTGAATGGTAGCTAACAGCCAGCACTCTGTGCCCATGAGCCAGAACCCCTGCCGCTCCCCCTGGGCTTGTTTAATTAAAGAACAGGGGTTCATCTATAATGTAGTGTGAGTGGTCAAAGGGTCCCCACTAGTTTTGTGGGGGGCAGTGCCGGTAGTGGGTCTGTGTGTGTGTGTGTGTGTGTGTGTGTGTTGTGTGTGTGTGGTCCATTTTTGTATGATTGTAGGCAGTGGCATTGTAAAAAGTTGAGTAAGGGAGTCAGTGTGTGTGTGTGTGTGTGTGTGTGTGTGCGCGTGCGTACGTGTGTATGTGTGTGTTGTGTGAGTGTGTGTATTGTGTTTGTGTGTGTGTGTTGTGTGTTTGTGTGTGTGTTGTGTGTGGTGTATGTGAGTGTGTTGTGTGTGTGTGTGTGTTGTGTTTGTGTCTGTGTGTGTGTTGTGTGTTTGTGTGTGTGCGTTTGTGTGTGGTGTATGTGAGTTGTGTGTGTGTGTGTGTGTGTGTGCGTGCGTGTGTGTGTGTGTGTGTGTGTGTGTGTGTGTGTGTGTGTGCGTGCTTTAGAAAGATGGAATCAGTAGTTAGTGCATGTGTACATAAACAGGCTGAAAGAGAGATATACAGACAGATGTATAGACAAGCACTTATATAAACACAGGGACAGACACATGCACACACACGCGCACGTGAGTATATACAGGCACACACACAACACACACACACAGAAATAGACAGAAACAAAGACATTGTGACAGAGAAAAACACATAGACAGACAGAGGGACAGGAAAAAACAGACTGTAAAAAACCCACAGCGAAGCCTTTGTCTAACTCGTATTATAATTATTGTGTTGTACCTTTTTGCATCGCATTACATTGTATTGTATATTACTTTCAGTCACATCAGATTTGTCTGCGTGAAGTTTGGGTCACTATCCACGGAAAGAGCGCATCGCCACAACAGCAGTGCCACCAGTTAAAAAAAAAACCAAAAACGTTCTACGTATGTACTTGTTTTCCTGAGAGAGTGGCTTTTTGCTACAGAATTTTGCCAATGACAACTCTGTTGTTATCGTGGGTTATTTTATGTGTAATAACTGTATGTAGCACTCGAGTTATCGTCTCATCCGAAAGACTAGCATCCAGACTGTCACTCAAGGTCTAGTGGAAGGACGGAAACATAAAGGGATCAAACCCATACTTTTCACCTTTTTTATTTCGAGGATAATGGAATGAACACTCGTGTGCTTTTCACATCCAGTCCCCGTGGGTATGCAGTTTTGTAAAGATTGTCATTCGTTCCCACCGGCACACAATTACCTATCTATCTATCTATCTATCTATCTATCTATCTATCTGTCCCGTAGTCTGACGACCGTGGGGGCACCCTCAAAGACTCAACAACCAGTTCCCTCCATTCCTCTCTCTGTTCTGCCTTTCTCAGGGTTTTGTTGAGTTCTAGGCCTGTCCATTCGCTGATGTTATCCTCCCAGCTCTTCCTTGGTCTGCCTCTTCTTCTTCCTCCTTGGACAGTGCCTTGCAAAACTGTCTTTGTAATTCCTTGGGATCTTGTGACATGCCCATACCATTTAAGTTTACGCTTTTTCACGATCGTTAGGAGGTTCTCATAGGGTCCAATGGTTTGCTGGATTCTGTTATGCACGCTTTCGTTGCTTATGTAGTCTTTGTAGGAGATGCCAAGGAGTCTCCGAAAGCATCTCATCTCCACTGCCTGTACTCTTCTCTCCAAATCTGCAGTCAGGGTCCATGATTCACAGGCATACAGAAATATGGATATGACAAGGGAGCGCATTAGTCTGATCTTGGAGATAAGTGAGATATTTTTTATCTCTCCAGATGGTGTTTAGTTTTGACAAAGCTGTTATTGTCTGTGCAGTCCTGCATACTACTTCTGGCTTGGATCCCTGGTCTGATACAATGGCTCCCAGGTACTTGAAGCTTTGAACTGTTTCCAGCTTCTGGTCATTAACCCTGATATCAGTGCTAATGCCGTTGGTGTTATTAGTCATCAGTTTGGTCTTCTCTGCACTGATTTCCATGCCGTATGTTTTGGAGGCCTTATTCAAGTGTTCTGTTAGGCTGGCAAGCTCTTTTTCTGATCCTGCTGTTCCATCAATGTCATCTGCGAAGCGGAGGTTTGTGATCGTTCTGCCACCAATGCTGACTGATCCTTCATGATGTTCCAGTGCATCAGCCATGATTCTCTCAAGGAAGATGTTGAAATTACCTACCCTTCCGTAAAAGCGGACAGGGTTTTAACGTGTGCACAAGATGTTCTGCGTGTGTTCACACACGGGGCCCTTGGTTTATAGTCTCATTCGAAGGACTTCTGGGCAAGTGCATTAACTCTATAATACAGACCGCCGATCCTCACAATGTGAGACCAAAAGAAAGTCGCTGGCTTGGTCAATGAGTTCAGGGCATGACATTACATGACATGACACTACTGCTCTAACGTTTGACCACTGAAGATAATTCCATTACCATTCTGACCGCAACCCTACCACCCTGGCAGTGCCCTTGAACGATGCCTGGCGTTTAGGTCAAGCGTGACAATGTCATAAGCCAGCTCAACCTTACCCTCCTGATTCGCCTAAGGGAAAGAAAAGGTTCATCTATTATGCAACACTCTCGGGTTGAAAGGTTCTCTGGTTTTGGGGGATACATGGTACGTTTGTGCTTTGGTTTACTAGTACACTGTAGTACTGCTTGTGAGGGACAGGGCAGGGCAGGGCAAGGCAGGGCAGGGCAGGGCAGGGTAGAGCAGGACAGGGCAGGGCAGGGCAGGGCAGGGCAGGATAACTCAGTGGTTAGAGCATTGTGTTAGTCAAGTCTGACAGTGTCTCTGGGTGCAGGTTTTAGCGACATCTACGCCGTCCATTCGAGGGGATTGTTCCTCCTTTCTGAGTTAAGTCTGTTTCTGATTTTATTTACCCGTGTTGTTGCCGGGCATTCCCCAGCTTAACACACTAAAAATGCACTCTGCCACACTCATCATACCAAGGGAACTGGAATCAACGCGAGGCGTTTTTTCAAACTTGTTTAATTCTAATTTTGTCATGTTGCATACTTATAAAAGCTCAAAACATATAAACGGCTTATCAATGTGAGATTTTGTTCCCCTGAAAATGCTTTGGAGGAGACTATCAAGTAAAGCATTGTGTGTGAAAGACACGCACATCATCATGTTAGATATCAGCCTCTCTCAAATAGATGGAATGGCAAGCAAGGACCGATGGTACGGATTACACGAATACACCTAGCATGCATTCTACGGTCTGTGTCGGGTTGGCTTCTCTTGGTTCTGTTTGCCAAAGACACGAACCATGATCACTGTAGTGCGATTTCCCAATAACCGCTCAAGAACTTAAAAAAGTAAAGGTGTCCCATAAGCTATGTGGTCGTAGGGGAGCGAGGCATCAGAGAGACTTCAGATTCTCAAGGGGCCAGCATATTGAGGGCAGCGCCCATCTCCTCTCCCTCGCTGCTTTACCTTCCCTGACCCTAAAGTGGTCAGGTACCCATTTATGGCTGGGTGAACTGGGGGAACTGTACTGAAGCCAAGGCGCGCAAACGATCACCCATCCAACTGGTATCCACGCTCGATGCTGCTTCACCTTAGCTGGGAGAAAGCGAGTGCTGTGACCACTGAGCTATCCCGTCCCCTAACGGTCACATCAGATCAGTGGAGTGGCGGGGTAGCTCAGTGGTTAGAACATTGCGCTCGTGATTTGCCGTTCCGAGTCACCAGGAAGGCGCTCGTCGTTTCAGGGGATTTCACTGTGGAGTAACATCAGTACAGACTCCGGCACTCCCCCGAAAGTCCTCCGGATAAGACTGCAAATCACGGCCCCCGTGTGCAAACGCACACAGAACATTTTGCGCACACGCTAAAAACCTGTTTCGCCTTTCGGAAGAGTAGACCATTTTGTGTCTGTAGGATGACAAAATATTTTAAATATCCGCGTGCACTCAGATGTCGTGTTTAGACACCATCCCCGAAGCCACAATGCAGCTACCTTAGCGTGTGGAAAAGGTCGCATACGCTAAACCTCAACTTTGGTGAACGTTGAAGCTCTGGCCCAGGAACCCAAAATAGATAGATGAATAAATAAATAATAAATAAATAAATAGATAGATAAATAGATAGATAGAAAAATAAATAAATCAGTAAAAGAAACCAATTAAGATCCATTCTTTATTCTAGCTGCCTGGACAGATTTTATTTCAGACAGAATTAGTAGTCGATATTTTGGACAGTAAAAATTCTGCATGGGGACTGGATAAAAAAAACCAACAACACATGAATGCTGATTCCATTATCCTCGACATAATGCAGGGTTAATCCTTGTTATGATTCAGGGGTCAGTCAGTCAGTCGGTCAGTCAGTCAGTCGGTCAGTCAGTCAGTCAGTCAGTCAGTTAGTCAGTCAGTCAGTCACTTCATCCCTCTACCTCTGACTTTCGTTCACTTTTCACTCTCCATCCCACTTACCTGACTTTCCTCAACTTTCTGTTTGTCTGTCTGTCTGTTTGCCTGTGTGTGTTTGCTGTATTTCTCTGTGCACACGCGTTCGTGTGTGTGTATATGAGTGTACGTGCAATGCATGCATTTCATTGTATTTTTTTTAATTTCATTCTTTTTATATGTTTATGTATGTGTGCACACACTTTCAGGAACATGCACCTGTACAAAAAAATCAGCATCAACATCAGACCGCAGTAAAACATATTATTAAGAAACTGAGGAGAAAATGGGTGTAGTTTTGGTTCTCAATCTGCCTCCAAACCACCACACACAGCACTCCACACACACACACACACACACACACACACACACACACACACACACACACACACACACACACACACACACACACACACACACACACACACACACACACACACACAGCACTCACACACACACACACACACACACACACACACACACACACACACACACACACACACCACACACACACACACAACACAATATCACACATCACATCACCACGTTTGACCTTACCAGCTTTCACGTTAGAATCCTACTCCACAGATGAGACCCCCGATACCATTTCCTCTCTTGTGAAATCAAGAACTGACACAAAGACCGGGTCGCTTAGCTTGCTTTTTGACATTTAGAGTCGATATATTAATATCAGATAACGATTTTTTGGTATGGTTGTTATGTCAAACGAAGTGTCTTGAAGAATGTGACAGTTTAAAATGAAACTGATCAGTAGTTTCCTTCTGTTTACTTGGGAATGACGAACATATTAAAAGTGTTTTGTGCAAATTCATACAAGTTTTGAGTCAGGGGGCTAGTCTTTTAACAACAAAGGAGGTTTTCATTTCTGAAGATAGATGCCCTAGTAAGTGCGCTATGAATGCACAGAGAGTGACATAGAAAAATAGCAGGAAAAGTGACCACATGTACGCTGGTCTACAGCCTGACTTATAGCCCGACCTGTAGCTGCGTTATCAGGGAAGACAATTTGGGACTTCTATTCTTTCTTTTCTTTTATTTCGAGGATAATGGAATAAGCACTCATTGCTGTTTTACATCCAGTCTCATTCTGTATGTATACAGTTGGTAAAATTTTGCTATCCGATCCCCCGGCACACTCTTCCGAAAAGCGGAACGGGTTTTAACGTGTGTTTAAGATGTTCTGCATGCGTTCGCACACGGGGCCTCGGTTTATAGTCTCATCCGAAGGACTTTTGGGGAGAGTGGAGTCTGCACTGATGTTAACTGCAGCAGAAAAATCCTCTTGAACGAGATTGGAACCCGGGTCAGCAGATCACGAGCGCATCACTCACCGGGCCATCCCGTCCCCAAACCGTCATTAGTGCCCCCACGGTCCAAAGGACTACGGGCCGGATAGATAATGATAATGATGATGATGATGATGATGATGATGATGATGATGGGGATAACACCCCGTTACTGAGGGTGGGGACGGGATAGCTCAGTGGTCAGAGCACTCGCTTTTCCCCAGCCAAGTTAAGCAGCGTCGAGCGTGGTTACCTGTTGGATGGGTGACCGTTTGCGCGCCTTGGCTTCAGTACAGTTCACCCAGTCCACCCAGCTGTAAATGGATACCTGCCCTCTTTAGGGTCAGGGAAGGTACAGCAGCGAGGGAGAGGAGATGGGCGCCGCTGCTCTCAATATGCTGGCCCTAGAGAAGTGAAAGGTCTCTGACGCCTCGCTCCCCTACGACCTTATAGGTTATGGGACACCTTTACCTTTACCTTACCTTACCTTACTGAGGGTGCCTGAAGAAGCAGTGTGTGTGTGACAAAACAGCCCCGCAGCGAAACAACAGTCGTGGCTGCTACATACACACTGTTGTGTGGATCCCTTCACCGACAAGTTCTTAGGCATTTCAGTTTGTTGATGAGAACCGATTACACGTGAACAGGTGAAGACATGAAGAGAACTGACGAGTGGGCAGGTAAGTAGGTAGGTAGGTAGGTAGGTAGGTGGGTAGGTAGGTAGGTGGGTAGGTAGGTAGGTGGGTAGGTAGGTAGGTGGGCAGGTAGGTAGGTGGGTAGGTAGGTAGGTGGGTAGGTAGGCAGGTAGGTAGGTAGGTAGGTAGGTGGGTAGGTGGGTAGGTGTAGGTAGGTGGTAGGTAGGTAGGTGGTAGGTAGGTAGGTGGGTAGGTAGGTAGGTGGTAGGTAGTAGGAGGGTAGGTAGGTAGGTGTGGTAGTGTAGGCAGGTAGGTAGGAGGTAGGTAGGTAGGTAGGTGGGTAGGTGGGTAGGTAGGTAGGGAGGTAGGTAGGTAGGTGGTAGGTAGGTAGGTGGTAGGTAAGTAGGAGGGTAGGTAGGTAGGTGGGTAGGTAGGCAGGTAGGTAGGCAGGTAGGTAGGTAGGTGGGTCTAGGTGGGTAGGTAGGTAGGTTGGAGGTAGGTGGGTAGTAGGTAGGTGGGTAGATAGGTAGGTGGGTAGGTAGGTAGGTGGTAGGTAGGGGGGTAGGTAGGTAGGTGGGTAGGTAGGTAGGTGGTAGGTAGTAGGAGGGTAGGTAGTAGGTGGTAGGTAGGCAGGTAGGTAGGCAGTAGGTAGGTAGGTAGGTAGTGGGTAGGTGGGTAGGTAGGTAGGTGGGTAGGTAGGTAGGTGGGTAGGTAAGTAGGAGGGTAGGTAGGTAGGCAGGTAGGTAGGTAGGCAGGTAGGTAGGTAGGTGGCGCGGGCGCACATGTTACTGTGTCTTTACAGGCCTACACATAAGCATGCTTGTGCACACAGACACACAAATACACACACACGCACACACATGCACGCACACACACGGTCACATACACACAAATACACGCACACATACACACACACACGCGCACGCACGCACGCACGCTTCACGGGATATTAGAGAGAGAGAGGCCACACCTCCTCCCCCCCTAATGTAGCCCAAAAGATATGACAACTAATATATATTGATCAACATTGTGAAAAAACCCATACTAACGACTGTCAAACAATAACAGAAAAAAAGAAATCAGACAAAATATCAACATAATTTTACTTTGGAGAGTTTGCCGCAGTGGTTTTAGAGGGCCAGACCATAATCATCAATAGTATGAAACGGCTGAAGCGTGGAATGTGTGTGCAGGTGTGGCTAGGCAATTACCTTCTTCAAGTCAATCCTCTGCCGTGCCGTGTAATGACAAAGATTAGGGTGGATGTGCATCTCATGCAGATAATCTGACACAGGTAATGCACTGACATGCATGGTCACGGCACGTTTTTCTGCATGGAATCTGGAATACTTCCTTCTATGGAACACTTTCTTCTTCTTTCTTCTTCTTCTTCTTCTTCTTCTTCTTCTTCTTCTTCTTCTTCTTTTCTTCTTCTTCTTCTTCGTCGTCTCGTCGTCTTCTTCTTCTTCTTTCTCTTGTTCTTCTTGTTCTTGTTCTTGTTCTTGTTCTTCTTCTTCCTCTTCTTCTTCTTCTTCTTCTTCTTCTTCTTCTTCTTCTTCTTCTCTTCTTCTTCTTCTTCTTCTTCTTCTTCTTCTTCTTCTTCTTCCCTTCTTCTTCTAATTCTTCGAAGGACTCTCAGACAGCAACTATTGTTGTCTATCATATCAGCAAAAAATGCTGCGTGCTGCCCTTAAGCGCATGGCATGTCAGGCCCAGCGCACCGAATTCTAAATGGGAGAGAAATGTGTGTTTTTGTAGTCTTTCTGGGAAAATGGTATGAGAATGGACCAAGATGACAGAAAATAGAGTAGAAGAAGCTGACATGGAAAAAAAGAAACGAGGCAAAAACAAAGAGGGATAGAAAAGAGGGAATTCCTAGCGCAGCGTTTCCAGAAGGTTGGGGTGCTATTTATATTGACAGGCCCCGGAATCCCCACAAGGGAGCACACTGTACTGTGTGTAACTGTGGCACAGCATCTCTTTCATCCTTTCACACAGACAGACTGACAGACAGACAGACAGTGTGCGGTGGTTCGAATCCCGTTTGGGCCGGAACTTTTTCCCCATCCATTAGACCATGAGTGGTGGTCTGGGCGCTAGTCTTTCGGATGAGACGATAAACCGAGGTCCCGTGTGTTACACATAATTTTTCAGCGCACGTAAAAGAACCCACGGCAACAAGAATGTCCCTGGCAAAATTCTTAGAAAAAAGTCATTCTGATAGGGAAACAAATACAGTTGCAGACAACAAAAAAGGGTGGCGCTGCTTTTGTGGCGACGCGCTCTCCCCGGGGAGAGCAGCCCGAATTTCACGCAGAGAAATCTCGTAACTTCAAGTGGTATAAGTAAGTAAGTAAAGAAACAGACAAAACTGGAGGCACGGAGACAAACACGAACAATCTGAATGTAGTCAAAGAGATGTGACAACCATAAAGCATTGACCAACATCAAATGTCAGATCAAGAGAGCAAAAACTGCCCCACAAGAAATCAATTGAAAACAGACGTCATGTTGTTATCCGGAGTGTGTCCTAATCTGGTCAGGTTGCCAGAGCATGAAGTAACTGAAGCGTGGCACTTGCAGCTGCGGTCTGGTGATTACGTTCAACTGAATCTTTTGCTGCCAGGTGAAGACGAAGATTTTGATGGCATCCCTTGCCACGATGACAGAGGAATGAATAACCGTGCACAATCTGTGCATAGGTGCTGTATTGCATGTATACTCATGACAGTATTCTCTATGTGAACTTCATGGTACTTCTCATTATGGAGAGTGTGTTACAATACCACAACATTTCCTATATACAAGCAGACGGACAGGAAAACCAGAGGCAGAGAGAGAGAGAGAGAGAGAGAGAGAGAGAGAGAGAGAGAGAGAGAGAGAGAGAAGAGAGAGAGAGACAGACAGACAGACAGACAGACAGACAGACAGGCAAACAGACATAGAGACAGACAAAAAGGCGAACGCAGTCAGAAGATTCACTTCCACCTCTCCCGTAGTCTAGTAGACCGTTGGAGCACCACTGAAGACCTTGCAGCCAGCTTCAAATCAGCCACGGAGATTACAGGACTGTCACAACATAACTCAAAATATCATTCCAAAACCGCTCAAACATCACTTCTGAAATCAAGAAAGCAAAGAATGCTGGACAAGAAATCAATCGAGAACATTTCTTTTTCTTCAGTCCGCTCCAATCTTGGTGATACTGCCAGAGCCTAATATTAAAAGCGTGACACGCTGGCAACGTATCATTTGCAGCATGGAAACCTTGCAATTACGCTGACGTGGATTTTCCATCCCCTGCCTCGCATTAACCAAGATGATGACGGCCTCTCCTGCAGCGCTGACATCTCAAGCAGACCGTTTTGTCCAAGTAAACGACTGCTGGTGTAGTCAGGGCAGACTCTGTCGTCGTTACATTCAGATTGCCGTTCTTCGCCATAGAGAGTGTGTTGTAGTGATAATCACGAATCAGCTAATATATATTTTTTTTAGATTTTTTGTATTGAATTGTTTTCTTTTATACTGTAACTATCGACCAAAAGTTTTGAAGTGCAGTACATGGTACGGTTTTTGATGTGTGAAAAGAAAGAAATAGAGAGAAGAGGGAGAGAGAGAAAGAGAGAGAGACATATATGAGATGTTAGAGAGAGGAGGGGGGGGGATGGGGAGAGATAAAAGAGAGAGAGAGGGAGGGAGAGAGGAAAACAAGAGAGAGAGAGAGAGAGAGAGAGAGAGAGGGGGGGGGTTAGAAACAGAAGCAGCTGTGCAGTCAGATGAAAAAAATAAGAAAGAAAGAAAAGCACAATGAAACACAGCGTGTGTGTATGTATGTGCGTGTGTGTGTGTGTGTGTGTGTGTGTGTGTGGTGTGTGTGTGTGTGTGTGTGTGTGTGTGTGGAGAGAGAGAGAGAGAGAGAGAGAGAGAGAGAGAGAGAGAGAGAGAGAGAGAGAGAGAGAGAGAGATCAGAAACAGAAGCAGAGACAGCTTTACAGATGGAAAATCAGATAGAAAGAGAAGCACAATAAAACACAGAGTGGACAGAGAGAGAGAGAGAGAGAGAGAGAGAGAGAGAGAGAGAGAGAGAGACAGACAGACAGACAGACAGACAGACAGACAGACATCAGACAGACAGACGGACAACTGATACACACACACACACAAACAAACACACACGCAGAGCAGACAGGAAGAGCCAGTTGTTAAAGCAAGAAGGGGGTCAGTCTGCACATTTGTCCCGATTCGGTCAAAGACCAATTTAGTATCGATCGATCACCAATTCACAGTAACAACAAAAAGATAAGGACCAGTCAACAAGCAGGGAGGATGGACATTCCAGTTTCTCTGCCATGGGAACACAAGCGTGGGCTTGGAATAACTGGAATCTGGCCAAAAGCTGTGTCAGTTACTGATGGAAGCTGTGTGCCAAGGCCTCACGTTAAAAAATGTCGTCAGTTTTGTCAAATGTTATGTTGAGGTCGCTTTCAGCCATGACACGCTTTAAGCGAAACAATCTTTACTCTCGCTTGAGGGAAAAAAATCCCTGGTGGTAGTAGTAGTAGTGTTAGTGGTGGTAGTAGAAGTGGTGGTGGTAGTGGTAATGGTAGTTGTAGTGGTAGTAGTAGTAGTCGTCGTCGTCGTCGTCGTCGTCGTCGTCGTCGTCGTAGAAAGTAGTAGTAGTAGTAGTAGTAGTAGTAGTAGTAGTAGTAGTAGCAGCAACAGCAAAAGCAATACCAACAGCAGCAGCAGTAGTAGTAGCAGTTGTAGCAGCAGCAGTTGTAGTGGAAGTAGTAGTAGTAGTAGTAGTAGTAGTAGTAGTAGTAGTAACAGCAAAAGCAACAGCGACAGCAGCAGCAGCAGCAGCAGTAGTAGCAGTTGTAGGTGGAGTAGTAGTAGTAGTAGTAGTAGTAGTAGTAGTAGTAGTAGTAGTAGTAGTAGTAGTAGTAGTAGTAGTAGGAGAAGCAGCAGCAGCAGTAGCAGAAGCAGCAGCAGCAGCAGCAGCAGCAGCAGCAGCAGCAGCAGCAGTTGTAGGTGTAGTAGTAGTAGGAGTAGGAGGAGGAGGAGCAGCAGCAGCAGCAGCAGTAGTAGCAGTTGTAGGTGTAGTAGCAGCAGCAGCAGCAGCAGCAGCAGCAGCAGCAGCAGCAGCAGCAGCAGCAGCAGTTGTAGCAGAAGTTGTAGCAGAAGTAGTGCATAAAATACCTGGTACTGAACATAATATTTCGTCCATACAAAGCAACGGAACGCCACACACGTGATGCTGTTTCACGCTTCAGCTCTGTCAGCCAGTCTGCCTGCAGCAGAGTTCCCATGGCAAAGGCCGGTTTGTGGAGAACACTACAATGTCAGCCCCCTCTCTCCATCCAGTCCTCCTTCCTCCTGATCGTTTTGCTACTCTGAATTGAGTGATAATCGATACTAAATTGGTCGTTATCTTGTTGTTACTCTAAATTGATGATCGATACTGAATTGGCCGTTATCTTGTTTTACTCTAAATTGATAATCGATACTAAATTGGCCGTTATCTTGTTGTTACTCTAAATTGATGATCGATACTAAATTGGTCGTTATCTTGTTGTTACTCTAAATTGATGATCGATACTAAATTGGTCGTTATCTTGTTACTCTAAATTGATGATCGATACTAAATTGGTCGTTATCTTGTTGTTACTCTAAATTGATGATCGATACTAAATTGGTCGTTATCTTTTTGTTACTCTAAATTGATAATCGATACTAAATTGGTCGTTATCTTTTTGTTACTCTAAATTGATGATCGATACTAAATTGGTCGTTATCTTGCTACTCTTAACTGATAATCGATACTAAATTGGCTGTTATCTTGTTGTTACTCTAAATGATAATCGACACTAAATTGGTTGTTATCTTGTTTTACTCTAAATTGATAATCAATACTAAATTGGTCGTTATCTTGTTGTTACTCTAATTAATTGACAATCGATACTAAATTGGCATTTATCCTTTTATTACTCTAAATTGATAATCAATACTAAATTGGTCGTTATCTTGTTGTTACTCTAAATTGATTGATAATCGATACTAAATTGGCCGTTGACCAAGTCAGGAAAATACGTGGAGCGACCCCCCTCACCCCCGTTCTGCTTTAGCAACTGCTTCTTCCTGTCTGTTTCTGATAATTATGTCTGTGTGTGTGTGTGTCTTTTTGTCTGTCTGTCTGTCTGTGTCTGTCTCTGTCTGTCTGGCTGTCTCTGTCTGTATGTCTCTCTCTCTCTCTCTCTCTCTCTGTTTGTTTGTCTGTCCTCTCTGTCTGTCTCTGTCTGTCTGTCTGTGTCTGTTTTTCTGACTCGGTCGTATTTTTTGTGGGGGTTGTCTTTTATTGTTACTCTGAACCATACCAATGCTAGCCTGGTTTGAGATCAAGTCAGGAATATGTGTACATTGATTGTCTCTCTTCAATTTGTTATGCTTTTTTGTCTGTCTCTTTTTATGACTCAGTTTTTGTTTTTGCGGGGCTTTTTCTTTGTCTCATTTTCTCTGTCTGTCTGTCTGTGCAGGAAATTCCCCCCCCCCCCCCCCCATCCACTAGACACTGAGTGTTGGTCTGGGTGCTAGTCTTTCAAATGAGACAATAAATCGAAGTCCTGTCTACAACACACAGTAAAACATCAACAACAAAACATGGCAACAAGAGACTTGTCCCTCAAACAATTATGTAGAAAAAAATGCACTCTGATACAAAAACAAATGCACATACAGACAGGAAGATTTAAAAACCAAAGATACATGGTGGCGTTGCTCTTGTGGCGGGGAGAGTAGCCCGAATTTCACGTACAGATATCTGCAGTGACATAAAGTGGTCCAAAAGGTGAAGGTGTCCCATAACCCAAGTGGTCGTAGGACAGTAAGGCATCAGAGACCTCAGCTTCTCTAGGGGCCAGCATATTGAGGGCGCGCCCATCTCCTCTCCCTCGCTGCTTTACTTTCCCTGACCCTAATGAGGGCAGGTACCTATTTACAGCTTAAAGTGGTCTACATACACAAAACATCGTACTCGTGATCTGGCGGTAACGTAGAGCGAGGGTTCAAATCTTCACTAAACAGTCCGTTCGATGGAACTTCTCCCTGCAGTGAACCTTGCTGCTGAATCCCATTCCTTGAAAGTCCTTCGGGGCGAGGATGAGACAGAACACCAAGAACCTGTGAGCGTGAACGCTGGCAACACATCTTGCGCACACGTTCTGCTGGTGTTTTCTTGGTTTGTTTTCCATTCCTCAGCTAGAGCTCCGAGGTTCACCAATGATAAGATTTTTGCGTATGCGACCGATTTTTTGCTGCATTCCGATTTCAGGGAGCGCACACGTTTGAACTCCATGTATCTGTGGTAGCAGAGTAAGCCTGACATAGCCAGTGGCGTTACCGATATGAACGTAATTACCCAGCACGTACCTTGTTACTTGCCTGGAGAGAGTTTGGCTTTGCCAGGTTGAACTGTCTTACCCATGAAAAACTGCATGAAAAAAGCACAGAAAAGAGTGCTTTGCCCTGAATAACGCCGACTCCTTGGAAGTCAAAAATGAATCGAAGCTAAATGAAGTCAAGTCAAGTCACGTCAAGTCAAACCAAGTCACGTAAGTCAAACCAAGTCAAGCCAATTCAGGTCAGGTCAAGTCGGTTAAGTCACGTCAGGTCAAGCCAGTCAAGTCACGTCAAGTCAAACCAAGTCAAACCAAGTCAAGCCAAATCATGTCACGTCAAGTAAAACCCAGTCAAGTCACGTCAAGTAAAACAACTCAAGTCAAGTCAAACTAAGTTAAACCCAGTCAAACCAAATCCCGTCAAGTCAAACCAAGTCAAATCAAGTCAAGCCAGGTCAAGCCAAGTCAAACCAAGTCAAGTCAAGTCAAGTCAAACCACGTGAGTTCAGGTCAGGTCAGGTCAAATCCTATTTCTTCCCCATAAAACTGGTATGAAGACGAAGTGTTATCTGCCCGTGTGTGATAACAGTGTGTTAGATCATCAGCGATGGCTGCTTGAAAGGGCGACATCTTTATCATCGCATCCTTTGATTCAAAAGTGGAACAATAGGGCTGTCTTTCTCTCCCAAACATTACCCGCTTTGAAGAAGGAGGACATGAAAACTGATCAATAGGCTTTGAAGCTTTTTGAGAACGGGAAAGGAGGGAATCGCGTAAACGCGCACACACACATACACACAAACATACACACACACGCACTATCTCTCACATGATTCTTGGTCTACGTCAGCCTTTATTTAGTTTTGATTTTGAAATATATATGCATATTCAAGAGTATCTAGTTTTGAGTGCACGCCAATGCATTGTGCCAAAGTTCTTTCAAAGTTTACGAGAATTTATACTCCAGTTTGTTTGCCTCTTCCATTTTTTGCCCCTCAAAATGTATTGTGGCCTAAGGCCGATGTACATTAAACAATTTCAGAGTTCAGATTTCTCACACACACGCACACACACACACACACACACACACACACACACACAACACACACACACACACACACACAACTCACACACTCACACACACACACACACACACACACACACACACACACACACACACACACACACACAACACACACACACACAGCATCATGGATATATGTAGGGGACGTAAACAGAGGCATACGCGCAAGCGCGCACGTGTGTGTGTTGCGTGTGTATATGTGTGTGTGGTGTGTGTGTGTGCGTGCGTGTGTGTGTGGATGTGCACGCGTATGTCTGTGTTTATGATTGTGGAGGTATACCTGCAGTGGTGTCATTAAGTAAATGTATGTTGGGTTTTTTTTTAGGCTGGTCTTGTATACTTATGCTACTCACCTCATTTTTATATAGTTATGTTTAGTTTGCATGTTGTATTTGAAATACATGTTTATTATGCTCCTCACACCACTAACTTCCCTTGGATGAATTAAATAATCCTCTGACTTTGACTTGGGCACCCCCCCCCCCCCTTCCAAAATTTACTGGACTCATCTGACCATTTTCTTTTGAAGGTACTTAAGTGTTAAAAGACTGCACACTAAAAGGCATCCTTCAATGGTAGCCAGTATACCTGTATGTACTACGTGGACGGTAGCCAGCCTGCAGGTAACTAGATATACCAGAATGTCTTCTTCGTCCAACGCTCAAACAGCAGCTACTGTCTGTCATATGAGGAACAATTTCGTTGTGCTGCTTTTAGGTGCCTGGCAAGTCAGGCCCAGCACATCCGACTTCGGCGTGAACCAGTATACCAAAAGAAGCTGACAACCTCCACAAAAAGAAAGTTGGACGATATGGATTATAATACACAGAGTATTACCATTGCATAATCACAAAAAACACACTGTGTCGCTCACTCTGAAAAATGTACCAGCTTCATAGATAAATGTTGCTTTCAACGCTTTAACCACGTTTCTTGAAGTTAAATCAGTCAATGATGCATTGTTTCGCCAACCAAATTTGGTTTTAACAAGCCCAATCAGTTGAGCAAGCGAGCACATGAGAGAGAGAGAGAGAGAGAGAGAGAGAGAGAGAGGAGAGAGAGAGAGAGAGAGAGAGAGAGAGAGAGAGAGAGAGAGAGAGAGAGAGCGCTGAAGGATGAAGATCGTGATTGATTCCTTCTCTAACATTGGCTTGCTCTTTCCTTGCGACTTCAAAGGCCTGATTTATGGCTGTTTAAGACACTGAAGCTGGCTGTCTTCAGCTGCGGGTTATATTGGCTGTTTTTTCTGCAGGCCTGCTCCCGATTTGCTGTTGTTTTCATTCATTATTGTAAGGTGAAAACCCATTGAAACTTTTTTCTCTCTTTCTTTCTTTCTTTCTTTCTGTGGTGTCCTTGCTATGACCTACTGACCGATTTGTTTGGTGGTAATGATGTTGGGAAGGGTAAAGAGAAATAGTTTTTCTTCAATGAAGTCAAAGAGTTGAGAAGAAGGAAAATTGAAATCGGAAACATATTTTAAAATTCTTTTATTTCGAGGATAACAAATAAGCACTCACGTGCTTTTTTTTCTTTTTTACCTTCAATACCTGTGTGCATGCAGTTTTTTAGATTCAGATTCAGAATATTTTGTTGCCGTTTAGGTCATGTAGACTTGTTTGACACAACAACAAAACAAACATCCGTTATTATCTATTTGACTCAAAATGATGTGCACTAAAAGCATGTTGCATTCTACTTCTCATTTTCTCTTTTCTTAAAACATTCATACACATATTAAAATGTTGATGATATCTGCTTGATAGATATCAAGTGTGATTATGTCGCTTAATTGATCTATACAGTTTTCACACTTTTTGTCTTTGGTGTAAACCTTGTGATATCATCCGTTCCCGCTGGCTCACAGTGGCCTACTCTTCCCAAAAGGTGGAACAGGTTATCACGTGTGCGCAAGACGTTCAGTGTGCGTTCACACACGGAGCCTCGGGTTACAGTAATAGAAATAAAGTGATATTCTGCATGCACATATATGCAAAGGGAATCAGGGCACTAGCGGGTATGCACTTTCAAACTGACCTGGGTGATAGTAAAAGTTCCCACCGCTGCCAAGATTCAAACCCATGACTTCATGAACCCACAGGACTGAAGTCAAACGGTCCTAACCGCTGCAGCTATGGCGGCCATCGTGCCACGTTGGCTATTCCATCTTAGGAACAGAACACGCAGTGTATGATGACAGAACAGAAACCGAGGAAAAGGTCACAGGAAGAAAGCAGAGAAAAGACGGTGTATCTCAGTATCTGCCTCTGCCACGTGCATCAATCTTAGTCATCAGCGCTGCTGCTTGACCTTATCCCGTGTCAGGGTGTAAGCATATCGTGCAGGCCTGATAGCCACAGGGAAGAAGACAAGTGAGGGCATAGCGCACAGTCCCGCTTCTTGCCTGCGGTGGTGGATCATTTATCAAAGGTTGCCCGCGATGCCTTTTGCTATTTCCCTCGCTCGTTTGAGATAATGAAGAATGATGACTTTGTACCTCGGTGAAAGTTGTTTTTTCCCCCCATTCCCTTGCTAGAACTGCTAGGTTCTCCACTGGTGAGATGGACCGTTTTCACCCACCATGAAGGTAGCCGCATTCCGACTTTGGGGACACTTCTGTGACATGAACTTGGCTTTGAAGTTGGGGGTCGTGTTTTAAGCTACGTGACATCACCGGAGAGTTGTGTTCTTTTCTGACTTGTTCGTACAGCCTTTTTGCCGTTCTTGAGGGCAGTTGAGGATGGAACACGTTCGTGTTTTGTGAAGATACATTTCTGTCATGTGTTCATCACATTTATACATATGGGTTGACTTCTCTACACTTCTCTTTTCACTTCTTCAGAAGTTGTTGGCAAAACTACGTAGATTTTTGAAAATGTGTGCGAGATGTTCTCCGTGAGTTTGCACACAGGATTTCGGTTTATAGTCTCATGTAAAGGACTTTTCAGGGAGTGGTGTGGAGTCAGTATCAACAGTATCTCTGGGGGGAGAATCTCTGTGAAGGATATCTCAGTGGAGATTCGAATTCCCACCGTCAGCTTTAGAGAGACAGACAGAAAGATAGATGAATAGACAGATGTACAGGAAGATAGATAGAGAGATAGATTTAATAATAAAAATAATAATAATAATAATAATAATAATAATAAATGGAATTTATATAGCGCTATACAAATCAAAGCGCTTGCACTCAACTCATTCTTACACAGTCATACAACCAGTAACAATTAATAATTCCAACAAGTGCAAATGTGCACGCTCGCACGCACACAACACACACACACACACACACACACACACACACACACACACACACACACACACACACACACACACACACACACACACACTCACACACACACCGCGCGCGCGCGCACGCACACACAGTCATACACCCTGGCAGGGCGATAGAATCTCTACTGTTGAAGGCAGGGAAAAGCTATGAGATGAAGCAGGAGAGGAAAATCTTAGGTTTGAAATAAATATGTCTTGAGACTGGATTTTAAAGTGTCATACGAAGGCATATGTAGACAGAGAGACAGACAGATAAATAGGTAGATAGGTAGAGAGACAGACAGAAAAACATAAGACAGATAAATATGTAGGTAGGTAGATAGACAGACAGACAGACAGACAGACAGATAGATTAAAAGAAAAAAAAACTTCCCATGCCGGGAATCGAACCCGGGCCGCCTGGGTGAAAGCCAGGAATCCTAACCACTAGACCACATGGGACTCGGTACGTAGTGTTCATAAATAAGTATATATCATTGTTTGACATGCTCCCCTTCTTCTGCATTATGGTCAAGGGGGAAAAGTAATGTGTCTGCTAAAAAAATGTCTTTGTATCGTTTCAATAACACTTTGCATGCTGGAGAAAACAGATAGATAGATAGATAGATAGATAGATAGATAGATAGATAGATAGATAGATAGATAGATAGATAGATAGATAGGAAGGTAGGAAAGTAGATAGATAAAGAGACAGACAGACAGAGACAGACACATCCATCCATACATACATTCATACATCCATCCATCCATCCATCCATCCATCAATATATCCGTAAGAGAAAGAGAGAGACACACAGACATACCTACGCAGAGACAGAAAGAAAAGGACACACTTCCTACTGAATACAAAGGGGACACTGATCCTTAAATCACAGCAAGGTGACAAAGGGGGACAGGCGGTCAGACAAAGAAAGCCATTCACGGTGAAGAGGCTGGCAGTGACCAGCTGGCCCCTGGGTCTGAGCTGAGACCTGACTGGAATCTGTCTGTCTGTCTCTGTGTGTGTGTGTGTGTGTGTCTGTGTGTCTGCCTGTGTGTTGTTGTTGTTGTTGACTTCAATTTTACGTCTGTTCACTTTTAGTGATATTAGACGCCTGCCTGTGTGTCTGTCTGTCTGTGTGTGTGTGTGTGTGTCTGTCTGTGTGTCTGTCTGTCTGTCTCTATGTCTGATTGTGTGTGTCTGTGTCTGTGTGTCTGCCTGTGTGTCTGTCTGTGTGTGTGTGTGTGTGTCTGTGTTGTGTGTGTGTCTGTTGTGTGTGTGTGTTGTCTGTGTGTGTGTGTGT
>CM054143.1:3509645-3519645 GCA_028751875.1 Rapana venosa | reverse complement strand
TTTTTTTTATTCAACCTCTAACATTGTTACTCACTTGTTGGTACACTCATGGGGGTCGTCGTAAGTTTCCCTGGGGAAAGAATCAATGAATAAACGAGCTTTTCAGTCAACGTCTCTCTCCTCCTTCTCTTCTGTCTGTCTGTTGTTTCGTTCCTCAGCTAGGGCTCTGTGGAACATCACTGGTGAGATGTTGCGTTTGCTGCTGTCTGTGCCCGCCATGAAGGCAGCCGCATTACGATTCGGGGATGGTGTCAACTAAACACAACACCCCTGTGTGCATGCCGGTTTTTTTTTTTACATTCTGTCATCCGTTCCTACCGGTACGAAATGGCCTACACTCCCGCAAAGAATACATGGAAAAAAAACTTAACCTCCGAAGTCAGAATGCAGCTACGTTAATGATGGGCAATATTCGAGTTCGAAAGGGGGAATGAATTTTCTGTGGCTCAAAATGTCTGCGGCGTCGCACCAGACTCGCATTACAGTTATCGAAGGATTTGGGGCAGTGGAGTCTGCACTGAGTTACCCAAAGGAACATTTCCTGGCATGGTGCATCGTAGTGGCACGAACCTCACCTGAGATCCGAGTGCAACACTCTACCACAGCTATCCGACATTTAACGTCTTTTGGTGTCGTCGACGCTCAGCACAGAACATTGTTATCTGTCCAATGAGAGAAATACGTTGTGCTGCTGGTAACGGCCTGAAGTCAGACCACGCATCAGACTTCGGCATCGAGTAAACACTTTAATCTTCATTCAGGACAAAAGTAGAAAATGGACCATAAAAGCGAATAACGATTAGGTGTGACAAGAAAAAGAACAAAACAGAAGTAAAGAGAGGGCTAGAATAGAGGGAATTCCAAGCACAGGATTTCCGGGAAGGTGAGGATGCTATTTATACTGACAGGTTCCCTGCGTCCCCAAGGGGAATAACATAGTTTCACAATGGTGACATTAAATGGAAAAATTATATATATATATATATATATATATGGAAAAAGTAACCCCCCCCCCCCCCAAAGTCAGAATGCAGCTACGTTAGTGATAGGCAAAAAACGGTGACATACACACAAAATCTCACCGTTGGTGAATCTCGGAGATGTAGACGAGAAACGAAAAGGAAAACCAATAGTGCCCACATGAACATCAGCTTACAAGAACATAATGATCCGTAATATGTCAACAAAATGGATGTTTTTATTTCTACCAAATCATTTCTATTGAAAATTTGTTGGGTTTTTCTTTCAAAGTCCAACATTATACTCTTAATACTGGAAGAAATATATACGGACTCTATCTAAACCATTCAGGACCGCTAAGGACAGTTTGTATAGAAAAGTTATCAGTCTTACTGACAGCCCAGACGATTAGAATTATGCGTACTGTTCCACAATAACACCTTATCAAAATGGACCGTAAAAACCACAAATTACGTTGAAGGTCCCTTGGGTCAAATGTTCCATCTTTCAAATGTGTGTCTGGGGCGTTTTGCCCCAAGCTCGTCTGGGGTTGACTTGAAGCTGAATACATTTATAACGCCGGTCCAAATGTGTTTTAAGTTGTCCACACAGAAAGCTGATACAATCGATGACTGTAGTTTGTATACAGTATCTTTCAAGAGCTCCCTCTCTCTCTCCTCGCCAGAAACCTAGTTATGACACTTTTAAATCCAGCCTAAAGACATATTTATTTCAAACCCAAGATTTCCCCTCCTGTTTCATATCAGAACTGTCCCACCTTCACTAACCCATGTCCTATCACCCTGCTAAAGTATACGACCTGTGTGAGTGTGTGTGTGTGCTTTTGAAAAATATTTGACTATTGAAATTTTATTTCATAGATTCTGTCTGCAGTGCACCATGTTTGTAATATCTGTTTGTTTAAAGTATTGATTATTTATCATTGATTGCATGACTGTGTAAGATTAGGTTGAATGCATGCGCTTTGATTTTTCTTTGCAAGATATAGCGCTATATAAGTTCCATTTATTATTATAATTATTATTATCATAATTATTATTATTATTATTATTATAAAATCAATTATCTTGGTCATTTACATGTTTTGAAACTCAGAAACGCAGACGTGCATGAGATAGTTTTCTCTCAGCAGGATGTGGATGGGTGACCGTTTGCGCACCTTAGCTTCAGTACAGTCCCCCAGTTCATCGAGTCATAAATGGGCACCTGCCGTCTTTAGTGTCATGGAAGGTAAAGCAGCGAGGGAGAGGAGATGGGCGTCGCCCTCAATATGCTGGTTCCTGGAGAAGTTGAGGGCTCTGATGCCTCGCTCCCCTGCGACCACATAGGTTATGGGACACCTTTACTTACAACTTCAAAACTGATTCTGGCTCAGGCCTGCAAGCTTTGTCAATAATTGAATGTAAGCCAAATGCGAAGGACCTTCATAAAACTGTTGTTAGGCTAAAATAAAATGCTGTGTGGAGATTTTCTGTCTTCAGCCATGACAAGCTCTTTAGCATAGCAGCCTGCTGCACTTAAGAGGAGAGAAAAGTCTGATGTCTGAGTAAGGTAGGGCTGTCTATGTGAGAAGGCTCTTAAATTAAAAACAAGCCACACACGCAAACGCCTCATCCAGCGTGTACTTAACGTTCGATCTCACAGTGATTCCCAGGTGTGATGAGGCAGAGTGCATATTCTGGGTGACCCCCAGAGTGTTCAATCGAGAAACACAACAACAACAATGACAACAAACTCGATCAAACAGAACAGCTGAAAAAATAAATCTGCTGAATCAGAGAATGGGTTTCACGCCAAAGGAAAAAAGTCACCTGTGATTGAAAGTGGTATACAATACAGGTGGTTGTTGTTGTTGTTGTTGTCGGTAACGGAAGGAACAGGGTCGCGGCAGGGGACTTGTCCTTATTGTCAGAGTAATGTGACTTGACTATTGACTTCGTTTGAGCAAGCGCGCTGTCAGGGAAATGACTTCTTGACACTTTAACGTTTGAAACCTTAGCTTGACACCCGACGATCTGCTGTACTTCTGCGTGGTTTCCGCTGTGACTTTGTTATAACGGCTAAAGTTTATCTCCCCTGAAAAAAGCGCCATCTCCCTTTGTCTTTTTTTCTGTTGATTTTCAGATTAAATTGAGTTGGATTTAATTTAATCGAATTGAATTGAATTTCACTTTCAGTCAGGTTGGATTTCTCTCCGTCAATTTTAGGCTGCTCTCCCTGGGGAGAAGGTGTCGCCACAAGAACAGCGCCACCCGGCTGTTTTTTTGTGTTTTTGTTTGTTTTTGGTTTTTTGTGTGGTCTGAATCTATATCTTTCTTGTTTGTTTTTTTTCTATCAGAGAGGCTGGTTTATGTTTGTTTTATATTGTTTAGTTGTTTTCTGTTGTTTTCTATCTAGAATTTACAAGGCAGAACTCTCTTGTTGCTGTGAGTTTCTTCTTTTATTTGCCCTAAAATGTGCGTTGCGCGTGGGACCTACGCTTTACCCTGTCATCCGAAAAAACTAAAAAGTGTATAGTTAGTGTCTCAGTTGCGTAACAGAACAGCTGGCTAGCTCTAGTCGAAACTCTTACATTTTAAAGTAGATCTATTAAACCAAACAGAAACAATTAGACTTAGCTTTCTGTTTCATCTTGAGAAGGCAATAAGCATTTTGAGACCTATTTGTCTAAGTCATTTTGCAGCCTGCTTCGTTTCGTGATAGTTACTGTTCGTTACTTTCCTTACTGTGGCTTGCTTAAGTTTACCATTGTCCTGTAAGGAGTGACTTAAATCCATGCCAGATAATGCCAAAGGTTGACAATTAGCAGTCATTCATTTTGGTGGGTGTTTTTTTTTTTTTAGGAAGTAGTAATGAGAGAGCGAGAGAGAGAGAGAGAGAGAGAGAGAGAGAGAGAGAGAGAGAGTGTGTGTGTGTGTGTGTGTGTGTGTGTGTGTGTGTGTGTGTGTGTATGAACATAGTTCTTTTGTATATGGAGAGCGAAATATAGAGTGCGTGCACGCGCGTGTATGCGTATCTATTTACTGTGTGTGTATTTGTGTGTGTGTGTGTGTGTGTGTGTGTGTGTGTGTGTGTGCATGTGTGTGTGTGTGTTCGCGCGTGCGCTCGCACGTGTGTGTATGCGTGCTTGCATGCGCGAATGTGCATACCCGCGCGCGCATTTTGAATGCCTGCATCTGTGCACATGCGTGCTTATGTATATGTTTCACGTGCGTGTGCATTAGGCCACTATGCAAGGGACTGGTGATGTGATGCTAGCGAGCTCTTTCACACTGAATGGGCTGCCTTCCTGCTGAGCAGAAACCAGAGAGAGAGAGGGGGGGAGGCAGAGAGAGGTAGAGAGAGGGAGAGAGAGAGAGGGGTGACGAGGAAGGGAAGGAGAGAGAGAGGGGGGGGGAGGGAGGTAGAGAGAGACAGGGGGAGGGAGGGAGAGAGAGAGGGGGGAGGGAGGGAGAGAGAGAGAGGGAGGGAGGGAGAGAGAGAGGGGGGAGGGAGGTAGAGAGAGACAAGGGGAGGGAGGGAGAGAGAGAGAGGAGGGAGAGAAGGGGAGGAGGTAGAGAGAGAGGGGGAGGGAGGTAGAGAGAGCAGGGGGGGGAGGAGAGGAGGGGGAGAGAGAGAGGGGGGAGGGGAGGGGAGGGAGAGAGAGGGGGGAGGGAGGTAGAGAGAGACAGGAGGAGGAGGGAGAGAGAAAGGGGGAGGAGGAGGAGAGAGAGAGGAGGGAGAGGAGAGGAGAGAGAGAAGGAGGGAGAGAGAGGAGAGAGAGAGAGAGAGAGAGAGAGGGGAGAGGAGAGAGAGGAGAGAGAGAGAGAGAGAGGAGAGAGAGAGGAGAGAGAGAGAGAGGGAGAGGAGAGAGAGAGAGAGAGAGAGGAGAGAGAGGAGAGAGAGAGGAGAGAGAGAGAGAGAGAGGAGAGAGAGAGAGAGAGGGAGAGAGAGAGAGGAGGGAGATAGAGAGAGAGAGGAGAGAGAGAAGAGAGAGAGGAGGAGGAGTAGAGAGGAGAGAGGAGGAGAGAGAGGAGGAGAGAGAGAGAGAGAGAGATGAGTGATAGGAGAGAGAGGAGAGAGAGGAGAGATTGAGGAAGTGTGAGAGGAAGAGAGAGTTAGAGAGAGAGGAGATTTACGCTTGATGTGAGCAGGACTGCCCGCCGCGCCATGTGATGTTTGTAGGTGTGGTGTGGTAAGGCTTTAGAAGTTGTTTGGTGTTTGTTTGGGTGTGTGTGTGTTGGTGTCGCGGGGGGCTGTGGTGTTCGTGTGTGTGTGTGGTGTGTGTGTGTTGTGTTGTGTTGTGTGTGTGTGTGTGTGTTGTGTTGTCGGGTGTGTGTGTGTGTGTGTGTGTGTGTGTGTGTGTTGTGTTGTGGTGTGTGTTGTGTTTGTGTTGTGGTTGTTGTTGTATTGTGTTGTGTTGTGGTGTGTGTTTGTGTTGTGTGAGTGCGTGCTGGTGTGTTTTGTGTGTTGTGTGTGTATGTGTGTGTGTGTGTGTGTGTGTTGTGTGTGCTTGCTTGATTGCCTGCTTGTGAGTTTTTTCCTATGATCTCCGGTGTTTGCCATAATATGTGGTTGGTCTGCATTTCTTGCAGAATATTCTGGAAGTGCGTGGCACTTGGTTATTTGTTTTCGTTTAGGGATTGATTTGTCCGTTGTTGTTGTTGTTGTTTGTTTGTTTGCCTGCTTGTTTGCAATGCCTTGTTATCCCTATTCTTTGCTGTATGTTGTTGTTGTTCGTTGTTGCTGAGTATTTCAGAACTGCGTGGCGCTGCTTTGAAACGGTGTTGTGTTGCGTTGTGTTATTGTTGTGTTATTATAATTTTCTGTTACTGCGCTGCTGGCTTGTTCTGTATGATTACATTGTTTTGTGCTGTATTGTTTTACGTTGTGTAGTGTTGTTTTGGGAAGCTGTAGCAATGCTTTTCTTTGCTTTGTTTATTTTTTGCCTTTTTGTTGTTGTAAATTAGGAGTGTGGGTTTGGTTTGCTTTGCGCTAGTACTGTGTAGATCAGGACTGTACATTTGCTTGGTATCGCTTTTGCATTGGATAGGTTCAGCTGCATATTGAGAGAAAGAAAAGACGTAGATTGATGAGTAAAGATAAAAAAAGAAGGGAAAGAGCCACACGGACAGACGAACAGACTGCCAAACAGACACACAGACACAGACAACGACAGAGATAGAAGAGAGACAGCAGAAAGATGGACTTACAGCTCGAGACAGAGAAGAAACATTTTTACACACGCGCACGCGCACGCGCACACACACACACACACTCACACACACACACACGCACACACGCACCACGCACGCACGCACACACACACGCACGCACGCACGCACGCACACATACACACACACACACACACACACACACACACACGGGATAGCCTGGTGGTTAGAGTGGTTAGAGTAATGTATTCGTGATCTGCTGACCCGGGTTCGATTCTCGTTCAAGAGGATTTTTTCCTCTGGAGTTAACATCAGTGCCGACTCTACTCTCCCCAAAAGTCCTTCGGATGAGACTATTAACTGAGGTCTCGTGTGCGAACGCACGCAGAACATCTTGCGCACACGTTAAAACCCGCTCCAGGTTTAGAAAGAGTAGGCCATTGTGTGCCGGTGGAAACGGATGACAAAATTTACAAAACTGCATACACACGGGGACTCGATGAAAAAACCAACATGAGTGCTTATTCCATTATCCTCGAAATAAAGAATAATTATAGATAAATAAAAGAATAACATAAATAAAATATAACACACACACACACACACACACACACACACACACACACACACACAACACACACACACACACGCACGCACGCACGCGCGCGCGCGCACGCGCACACACCTCTCTCTCTCTCTCTGTATCTCTCTCTCCTTTCTCAGACACACAAACACACACATACACACACACACACCTTAGGTATATTGGTCTTTTAGAGTATACATTTACCAACTTCCAATTCAAAGTTTAAAAGACAACTACTCCTTGCTTCACAAGTTACCGTGCAATAAACAAAGCATGTCAATTGTATCATGAGTTACGAGGCAGCAAATAATACATCAAGGCCACAGTTCTGCCCTGGTATCCTTCTGAAAGACTCATCAATATGTAAATCAAAAGAATAGGAAGCAATGCAGAATAAGAGCATAAGGACACACACAGCTCTCCTTTCCTGGAATTCCATTTTGCTATAAACGTACATCAAGCCAGTAATGCATATTTACGAGAAGAGCTAGAAATGATGGTATACATCATCATCACAATGACGTGTTATTTTCTGGTTTATAGAAATGTCACGGCAAGATTTTGTTTATGTCATGTAATAAAAGAAACCTCGCACCATGTAAAGCTTTGTTATTCCATATAAACTACAGCAGTTCGAAACTGCCTCACAAGAATTACATAAAAAAGAGGTTCTGTGTTGAATGCTAGATGATTGCTTTGGGTTTTGTTTTTGCAGTGACGTGTTGACATAATGAAGTATCTAAAGAGTCAACGCAAAACTTTGAATATCATGTCTTAGGTCTGGGTCAGGCCTATAGCTTGAGCAGTTATTGATGTAGGCAGATTTGTGATAAACTTTTATTTATATATTTATTTAGTCATTTGTTTACTTATTTAAACGGTTTTACTCTCAGGATAGTGGAATAAGCACTCATTTGGTTTTTTTTGGGGGGTTAACATCCAGACCCTGTGTGTATGCAGTTTTATCAGTTTTGTCATCCGTTCCCACCGGCACACAATGACCTACCCTTCCAAAAACCGGAACGGGTTTTAACGTGAATGCAAGATCTGTGTGCGTTCGCACACGGGACCTCGGTTTGTAGTCTCATTGGAGGACTTTTAGTGGGAGTGGAGTCGGCACTGATGTTAACTCCAGAAGAAAAATCCTCTTGAACGAGATTCAAACTCGGGTCCGCAGATTACGGTTTTGCAGATGTTGTTATCCGTCCCCACCGCACGCACACAATGGCCTAGTCTTCAGAAAGGTGGAATGTGTTTCACGTGTGAACAAGATGTACTTCGTGCATTCACACACGGGATCTCGGGTTACTGTCTTCATTTGAGAATACTTTAGGGAAGTGGAGTCGGCACTGGTGTTAACTCCAGGGGAAAATATCTCCTTATACGAGCGTCTTGGTGATTGCTCGAATCTTATGCCGATAATGTCTTCAGCCATGACACGCTCTCAGCAAAACACAGTCTGTACTCATTGACAGAGAACAAATCTCAGAAGTCGGAGTATGGCAGTATACAAGGCATGGCAGGTTTCTTAAAAACAGCCATACAGGCAGGCGACCTTCATAATTATCTGAAGTGTCCTGAACTTATCAAGAGTGTACTGAGCGGTCTTACTGTGAATCCAACCATTATGTGACGGGTTAAAACAAAACTGCACTTTTTGGTAATCCACAGAGTGTCGACCTGGGGAACGCCCAACAAACAAAAGCATGCGTTATGCCCTTGCTTTCAACGACAACATCATTGACATGAACTGGAAAGACAAGACTCTCTCTCTCTCTCTCACTCACACACACACACACACACACACACGCACGCACGCACGCACGCACGCACGCACGCACCACACACACACACACACACACACACACAGGGCATCATGTAAATGGTGGAAGTGGATGAAGAGAACGAAGACAGGATAATCAATCAGATAAAAAGTCTGCAGGTGTGCAAGCAGGCAGTCAAAGTTTCGCCAGGTGGTGATGATGCACTGGCTCATTAAGTCAGGTGTCAGTCATCACGTGAACTAGTGTTTCTTAGTATATATAATGTGCTTGACAATAGAATGAAACAAACATTTCCACTACGTTTTGATGGCACTGGTGGAAGCGGTAGTAATGGTCGAGTGATGATGAAGGCGATAATTCATTTGTTGTTACTCTTGGTCTTGTTGTTTTGTTGGCATATTTTTCTGGGGGAAAGCATGTTCTCATTCGGTGAAATATTTGTCTAAATCAACTATGACTGAATGCAGTGGCTGTTTTCCTATTTTAAAAACAATAGTTTAATAGGGTTCTGTGGTATCTGTCTATAATGTAATATTTGAAAAAATCTTTGATCATGATTCAAAATGTCATCAAGTCTTGATTATGCCTGTAAGTCTCCGCGCACGCGCGTGCGTGCGTGCGTGCGTGAGTGTGTGCGTGCGCGCGCGTGCGTGCGTGTGTGTGTTTGTATGTATGTATGTGTGTGTATCTGTGTGTCTGCGCGCGTGCACAGACGCATACACATTTTGGTCTGATCCAAGGTCTAAATCATGACTTAAGTAATGTTTTGATATTTGAGCACAACATCACCACGTGAACACTCCATTAAAACATATATATATATATATATATATATATATATATATATATATATATATATATATATATTTTATATATATATATATATATATAAAATTTTAAACATAAACATAGTTCGTCATCCTTCTTGACAAGCATTCATATAATAACATATCAAACGGGATTAAAAAGCTTTACAAGGGACGTAGTTTGTATTACACTACAAACACAGAATATCGCTAAAAAATTTTTTATTGCCCAGGAAACTTCTCACGTCATTGTCATGATGATTTATAGCATCACATTCACGTCTTCTCCTAAACATGCATTGCTGCCTTGACTGATGCTGACAGCAAAGTGGATTTCCAACAAGGTAAAGCTGTTAAGCAGACGACAGACTAGTCTGCTGACCTGTAATGCCGGGACGTAGGGCCAGGTCAAATCAGATGCCAAACAGATTGTTTGTCATTTTAAACGTTCGTCTCAAACGGCCTGTGGCATCAGGTTCAGTCTGACCGTTTGAGAGAGATCGTGTTCTGTTTGCTTCGGGCACAAACGGCCAGCTCGCATCCTGGAGCCAATGATCGCTCAGTTTAAAGTGACATGTCATCTTGTGCTTGCGAGTGTGTTTATTTTATTTATTTATTTTATCTTATTCTTTTATTTCGAGGATAATGGAATAAGCACTCATGTGCTATTTTCATCCAGTGCCCGTGTGT
>CM054143.1:3497145-3502145 GCA_028751875.1 Rapana venosa | reverse complement strand
TAAAGATTTATTATGACTGATGCTACTATTGATAAAGGCTTAATTATGATTGATGTTATCATTAATAAAGGCTTGATTATGACTGATGTTATTATTAATGAAGGCTGAATTATGACTGATGTTGTTATTAATAAAGGCTTAATTATGACTGATATTATTATTAATAAAGGCTTAACCTTGCCGTCAGCACCTGGGCTTTATCACAGTTCTTGATTAAACCATTGACGCTGGGGGCAACAGCAAAGTGAGAGGCTGTATGACCAGTGGCTTTCCCACTCATGGAATTCCACTTTACAGCTTAGTCTTTAGTGATCGACTATGACTCTCTGACTAGGAGGCTTGACTCGCACAGTCCTTATGTGCTGCAGCCCTGGGGCCTGGTTGGCCTTTGGAGAACATCTCCAACGCTGACTGTCCTTATGCTCACTTGGCCGAGAGAGTGGGGATGTACTGTGGGCAAGGTATCTCCACTATAATCAAATTTCTGCCCAGTTTCCAAAACAGCAGCTGCCTCCTCTGCTGTTTTGGAGGTCATCGTCGGACACGATGGACAAACATACATACATACATAATTATGACATGTTTGACAGTTTTAAGATTTTTCTTTTCTTTGGTATGCATTTGCAGAAAATCTGAGAAATCAGAAAATAAACTTGTGTTAAAGCAGACATAACACAAACGATAAAAGACAGAAAAAACAGAAAGGATGAAGGAAAGAAAGAACACACGATGGAGGTATAGAAAAGGAAAACAGGAAAAAAAAGAAAGGTAAAAGAAAGGAAAAAGAAAGAAAGGTAGGAAGAAATATAGAAATAGTATACACAAGAATAAGGATACACGGGAAGAAAGACAGGCAGAAAAATAAAACGAAAGAAAATTGAAAAGGAAAGAAAGACAGACAGAAGAAAGAAAGAAAAGAAGAAAGAAAAAGAAGAAAACTAAGATATAAAGAAAGGTGCTTCAAAGAAAAAAACAAATACCATGGTCGAAAATATATCAAGCAAGAGAAAGAACTGAAAAAAGAACGTGAAGAGAAAAACCTTCAACAACGAGAGATCAATGAAAGAAAGGGAGAGGAGAAGAAAGAAACAATTGTAAGGAAACATCAGGAATGAACAAAAAATAAGGAAAATAAAAAAAGACACGAAAGCATAAGCTGCTAGAAAAGAAGGATATAAACTGCGCTTTGAAACCCAACAAGTTTCATTGATTGCAAGAATCCCTTTCCCGTTTGAACTTAGAACAAAAAACAAGCAGAACAAAAACTAAAAATCTCATAAAACGAACACAAAAAACTCCCCAAAACATACTTTCCAGAGAGATTTTATGCCTCAGAATATCACCAAACCTATACAACTATTTATCTGATCAGGATTCAAGGCTTTATTTCAAGATAAAGAAAAACTCTGAGGCGTAATATGGAATTTAACCATCGCTGACTATCGTGGGAGAAGTCAAACATGGATCGATGCACCGAGTTAATTTTCAGTTTGAGAGAGTGTGAAAGGGAAGAGAAAAGTCTTCTTGTTACAGTGTTGTACTCGTAGTGATATGATAGTTACTGAAGTTGTAGGAATAATATGATGATAGTTAATGCCGTCAGCGCCTGGGGTTTATCACAGTTCTTGATTAAACCATTGACGCTGGGGGCAACAGCAAAGTGAGAGGCTGTATGACCAGTGGCTTTCTTTCCCACTGAAGGAATTCCACTTTACAGCTTAGTCTTTAGTGATCGACTATGACTCTCTGACTAGGAGGCTTGACTTGCACAGTCCTTAATGTGCTGCAGCCCTGGGGGCTAGTTGGCCTTTGGAGAACATCTTCAACGCTGACTGTCCTTCTGCCCACTTGGCCGAGAGAGTGGGGATGTACTGTGGGCGAGGCATCTCCACTATAATCAAATTTCTTCCCAGTTTCAGAAACAGCAGCCGCCTCCTCTGCTGTTTTGGAGGTCATTGTCGAACACGACAGTTAGTGAAGTTGTAGGAATAATATGATGATATTTAGTGAAGTTGTAGGAATTACATGATAGTTACTAAAAGTGTAGGAATCATATGATAGTGAAGTTGTAGGAATAATATTATGATAGTTACTGCAGTTGTAGGTTCGAGTTTTGACTGAGGTGTGTGTCCAAGGGGATTCCCCCCCCCCCCCCCTCCTGGATTTTACTCTAGTCCTGGCTCTGCTCCTCCCCTGAAAGTTCTTCTAATGGGACCATAAACTAAGGTCTTGTGTGCAAACGCATGAGGAACATTTTCCACTCAGGTCAAGTCCTCATCAATCTTTCCTATAGAAGTAGGCCAGCTGTGGTCAGTGAGCTGACCTGCACTATAGCGGTGGCTGGTTGGTGGTACAGTCCCCAACTCCAACAACTCTGCAGGGACTCTGAAAAACATCAACCCAGCCCCAGTCAGTGAGCTGGTTGACACACACACATGTTCACCATTCACCCTGGTACCTGGAGGTGATTGGCCTCCACTAGGTTTATTCTTTGTTATTCTTTTATTACGAGGATAATTGAATAAGCACTCATTTGGGTTTTTTTTACATCCAGTCTCCATGTGTTTGGAGGTTTGTGAATTTTGTCATCCTTTTCCATCGGCACATAATGGCCTATTCTTCCGAAAAGTGGAATGTGTTTTAATGTTTGCGCAAGATGTTCTATGTGCGTTGCTACACGGACCTGGGTTTAGAGCCTCATCTGAAGGAATTTTTTGTGTGGGGTGGGGTGGGGGAGGGGAGGGTTGGCACTGATGTTAACTCCAGAGGAATAACAGAAAAGACGAAAATAAATACCAAACAGAGTAATACTATGAATAGCAAGATACAGATACATAAGATAATGTGAAGAGGATGGACAAAAACTACCCCAAATCCTCATTCACTAAAAATGCCATATTAATCACACTGGAAATGCACAGCTAGTCTGAAGACGAAAAAAGGAAACAACAACCCCTAAACTATATCTAGACTTTAGGCCAGTCAGCGTCAGGGAAGCTATCAAACCATCGACGTTGTGTCACGGACATCGTTCGAAACGCCGCCAGACGTGGATCAATTCTTCCAGGTTTTCTTTGCAGCTAAAATCGGGCCACTTAATGCCGCGCTGTGGAGTCAGGTGACTCTGGAGGAGACGTAGCGGGCACTAATGAGTTAAAGGGGAAAGAATCTGACACGTTCTGACGCGTTTGTGAGAGGAAAGTGGCAAACATTGACGAGAGTTTCATGTTTCTGAGTTTGGTCCTAATCAGCTTTATAGCCTGGTTGGTAAATGTAATATTATTATTATTATTATTATTTCAGTTCTTTGCAGGAATGGGTCGGTGCAAGAGTGAAGTAGGGAGAGAGCTAGCTAGATAGATAGAGAGAGAGGGAGAGGGAGGGAGAGGGAGAGAGCGACACAGAGAGGGATGGAGGGAGGAGGGAGAGGAGAGGAGAGAGCGACACAGAGAGGGAGGAGGGAGGAGAGGAGAGGAGAGAGGACACAGAGAGGGAGGAGAGGGAGAGAGAGAGGAGAGGAGAGAGGAACAGAGGAGGGGAGGGAGAGAGAGAGGGAGAGATGAGAGAGGAGGGGAGGAGAGAGAGAGAGAGAGAGAGAGAGAGAGAGAGAGAGAGAGAGAGAGAGAGAAAGGGAGAGACGATGATGATGATGATGAAAATCAAGCACACAATTACATTGCAAAAAGCAAGTTATAGCTGAGTAGGAGGACATGTTACTTAAATCAGTTATCCGAATTCTTCATTCACAGCTTATTCTCAACAACCAAGCAAAAATAAAAATAAGTCATAATCTTGTTTGAAGACAAAGGAAGGAAAAAAGAGGTTCTTCACAGTGTGTAGGCCTGTCAGCGCTAAGGAAGCTATCACACCATTAACTCCGTGTCACCGGATATCATTTGAAACGCTCCTAGACATGGATCAGTTCACTGGAGTAACTCTCTCATCCGCCTCCAGGCCACTTAACACCATACTGTGAAGCCATGCGATGCAGGGAGGGACGCAGTGGGCACTAACGAGTTAACGTCAAAGAACCTGGCATGCTCTAATAAGCTTGTGACACCAAAGACCTGGTTAGAATGGCAGCAATATTGACAGGTTTTACTGCCATCTATATTTGATTTCGAGATCAATGGTAATGTGTGAGTCCCAAAAGGCATTTTTTTTCCCTCAGCTAGAGCTTCGAGGTGTCCTGATGGCGAGATTTTCGCGTATGTGACCGTTTTTTTGCCCATTATTTAGGTATCCGCATTTCGACTTCGGGAATCCAAAAGGCATATAAAGATGTTGATGTGCTGTGGTGTGTATGTGAGAGGAGGTAAAGGTAAAGGAGTCCCATAACCTATAAGGTCGTAGGGGAGCGAGGCGTCAGAGACCTCACTTCTCTAGGGCCAGCATATTGAGGGCGGCGCCCATCTCCTCTCCCTCGCTGCTTTACCTTCCCTGACCCTAAAGAGGGCAGGTACCCATTTACAGCTGGGTGAACTGGGGGAACTGTACTGAAGCCAAGGCGCGCAAACGGTCACCCATCCAACTGGTAACCACGCTCGACGCTGCTTAACTTGGCTGGGGGAAAGCGAGTGCTCCGACCACTGAGCTATCCCGTCCCGTATGTGAGAGAGTATAAGAAAAAAATGGCTAAAACACTTGCTGGAAGAAAGTTTTTCTCTGTAGATCTGCAGTCCAGCTCCTGAGCCTTTTCCTCCAATCGACTGAACAAATGTCGTCAAGGTGGTAATGGCTTTGGTCACTGATATTTTTAAGTTGACCATGGAGTCAGAGTTCCACAAGACTTAGGATAAGTTGATTCTCTGTGGGATTTGTGAAAGAGTGTAAGTTCCAAAATACTTGCAAGAGGAGAGGTTCTTTTCTTAAAAAACTTCTGATATCCAGCTCTTTCAAGTTTTATGTTCTTCAGATTAATGGTAAAAAATATTGATTTTAAAGTTTGGTATACTTAAGGGTTAATTTACGTATCCTGTGGTTGTTGTTGTTGTTGCTGG
>CM054143.1:3482145-3489645 GCA_028751875.1 Rapana venosa | reverse complement strand
AAGTGAGTGTATGTGTGTGTGAGACTCTCTCTCGGTTTGTGTATGTGTATGTGTGCGTGTGTGTGTTCGTACCTGCATACATGTGTGCGCGTGTGTATGTGTGTATGTATGTATGTGTATGTGTGTGCGCGTGCGCGTGTCTATATATCTTTTTTCTGTCTGTCTGTCTGCCTGCCTGCATGTCTGTCTGTCCAGCAATATGAGCTCTATGCTTACTTGTTTCTGTCGATTTGTTTGCCAGTTTTTCTGTCTGTCTGTCTGTCTGTCCAGCTATATGCTTGAATGTATACTTGTTTGTCTCTACGCATGTGTGTTTGTTTTCGTTTGTCTGTGTGTATATCATTGTGTGTTTGATTGTATGATTGTCTGTCTCTCGGCTGATATATCTGTTCGTCTGTCTGTATATCTGGAGGGTGTTTTAATGTCTGTCTGTCTATGTGTGTGACTGTTTACTTGTTTGTCTGGGGACCTGTCCGTCTGTCTGTCTGTTGGACTATTTGTACTTCTGAAGGTTTTTATGTTTGTCTGTCTGTATGTCTATGTGTGTGACTGTTTGTTGGTCTGTCTGAGGACCTGTCCGTCTGTCTTTCTGTTGGAGCTTTTTCACCTCTGTATGCTTTGTTTTGTCTGTATGTCTATGTGTCTGACTGTTCACCTGTATGACTGTTTACCTGTCTGTCTGGGACCTGTCTGTCCGTCTGTCTGTTGGACTCTATTCACTTCTATGTGCTTTGTGTTTCTCTGTTCTTTTTTATAATTATTTCCCGTAATGATCTGATATCCGCTGGCAATACATGCTTTACAAGAATCGATATTGAGATTAACCAGCTTGGAAAAACTAACAAAAACCAAAACAAAATAAGTTAAGAAAGATGAAAAACATCAAAAAAGGCATAACAAAAAACAAAAAAGTACTTCAAGGCACAACAAATCAACACAAAGCACAAATACAATGCAAACTCGTGTTGCTTGAGATACATTTGTGCCCCCCCCCCCTCCCACCACTAAAATAACCCCAACAACAAATTTTGTATCTTTAATGTTTTGTCTCTCTTTTTCACACCATTCATCTGTCTGTCTGTCCTGTCTGTCTATCTGTCTGTCTGTTCTTTTTACACGATTGAGTGTTTCATGACGTTCATCTGTCTGGCTGTGTGTCATTTTGTACGTTTGTGTTTTTGTTCCTTTTTGTTTTAATCCTTCACTTAATCTCTCTGTCTGCCTATCTGTCTATTTGAGTAACTGTTCCTGTAATTTTTTGGTCTACCTGACTGCCTGGCTTTTTCCTTTCTGTCTGTCTGCCTGCCTGTCTCTCTATTTGTATGTTTTGTTCATGTTTTTTTTTTGTCCGTTGTTTTGTTGTTCTTTTCTCTGTGGCGATCTGCCTGTAACGATCAATGTAGCGCAAGAACTGAGGCTGCTAGAAGTTGACCGGCAAAAGCAGAAACACAAATGCATGGAATCCTCTTGTTTGTAAGAGATTTGGGAAAGAAGAAAAAACTTTTTTTCTGTTCGTTTCTCTCTCTGTGTATGTAATAATAATAATAATAATAATAATATATGGAATTTATATAGCTCTTAATCTTGTAAAAACAAATAAATTGAAGCACTTGCACTCAAATCATTTACACGCATGCAACTCTCCTTAAACATAAGGAAGAACATATTTCAAATCCATGCGCGCGCATGCACGTACGCATGCATGAAACATAACCACCACACACCACACCAACCACACACCACACACACACGCGCGCCGCGTGGGGTTGCTGCGCGAAGGCACGATACTGAGCGACGCACTCGCAACAAATAGGAGTGTTGAAGAAGCTTTTGAAAGATTTAGGGACAGTATGATTGGTGAAAGTTTAGGTTAGACAATAAGTGTGTTTTGAGGTTTTGTTATGTCCATCATGTCTGGTTGTTTCAAGGTGCTTTCTTGCTGTCTGTAACTTCTTGTGTTGACTATCTTTCTGTAATGTGTGTGTTTGTTGTGTGTTGTTTGTCTGTGCTGTCTGTTTAATGCATTTCTTTTGTTTGTTTGCTTTTTGTCTCCTGTCTCTTCTCTCTTCTGTCTTTGTCTCTTTTTGTTCCTTTGTTTCGAGTTTTCTCTCTCTGCCTTCATGTTCTTTTTGTTTGTTGTTTGTTTGTCTCTCTCTGTGTCTGTCTGTCTATCTCTCTTTCTTCTCTGTTATTTATTATTATGTATTTATTCTTTTGTTTCCAAATAATGGAATAAGCACTCGTGCTTTTTCATCTAGTCCCCGTGTGTTTGCAGTTTTGTAAATTTTATCATCCGTTCCCACCTGCACACGATTACCTACTCTTCCGTAAAGTGGAACGGGGTTTAACTTGTGCGCAAGATATCCTCTGTGTGTGTGTGTGTGTGTGTGTGTGTGTGTGTGTGTGTGTGTGTGTGTGTGTGTGTGTGTGTGTGTGTCTGGGTTTTCTATCAGCCTTTCTGTTTGTTTTGTCTGTCTGGGAGTCATCTGTGTGTTTGAGTGTATGCTAGTCTGTGAGCCTATGCCTGTGTCTATCTGTCAGTCTGTCTGTCAGCAACCTTGTCTCTAGGCCTCTCTGTTTATTCGTCTATCTGTCTGTCTGTCTGTCTATATGTTTTCTTGTATGCTAGTGTGTCTCTCTGCCCGTTTGCATTTCCATCTCTCTGTCTACATGTGAGTTTGATGGTATGCTGATCTGTATCTCAGCCTGCTTGTCTGTCTCTTGGTCCTTTTATACTTCTGTCTCTTTCGTTTATGTTTGTTTGTTTCGGTCTCTCTTGTGTTAGTGTGACTGTGCATCAGAAGGTTGGAAATGTGTTTTGTGTTTTTGTTTTTGTGCTTTCTTTCTTTGTCTTTTGCTGCAAGGATCTCACAGCCTCTGGCTGCAGAGAAGCTACAGGAGCTGATAAAAGAGTGGATTAACTTGCAGCGAAAACCGAAACAAGAAACCAGAAGAAAAAAAAATCAAAACAAAGATCATAAAGGCTCAACAAAAAACCGAATCAACACAAAGCAAAATTTTAAGAAAGGATATCTTGTTATTTGTGAGACATCTAGGCACAAAGAAGTCTTCTCTCTCTTTGTTCTGATTGTCTGCCTGTCCGTTCGTTTACCCATCTGTGTTTATGTTTGACTGTCTGCTTTTGTATATCTAGGCCTGTCTGTCTGTCTGTCTTCTTCCCTGGTTGTCTTTCTGTTTCTCTGTCTTTCTACCTGTTCTGCTGTCTGTCTACCTCTCTGTCCAGTTGAGTGTTATCTGTCTGTCTACTCTGTTATGTGTGTCTGTTTTTCTGCGTTTCTGTCTGTTCTTCTGTCTGTCTGTCTGTCTATCTGTTCTGATATTGATGTAATGATATGTCTCAGGTGACTGGCGAGTTGAAGGTACTTTTTTTACTAGAATGTTGTTAGTACGGTTAAAAAAAACACCCCAAAAATGTGCAATGTTGTGTTTTTTTAAAAAAGTATTCAATATGAGAAACTCAAGCAAAATATATCGTTTTCTTCTCTGCCTGTCCGTTATGCTGTTTGTGTGTCTGTCTTGTGCATGAGTCCGTCTGTCTTTCTGTCTGTCTTTCTGTCTGTCTTTCTGTCTGTCTTTCTATCGGTCGGTCTGCCCTCTGTCTTTCAGCCTGTCCGTTTTTCCCCCCTATCATAATTATCTCTCCCTGTTTTTCCTGTCTTAGTATTCTGTCTGTCTTTTTATTTTTGCTTTACTGTTTGCCAGCCAGCCTGCCTGTCTCTCTGTCCTGTTTTTTTTTTTAAAATCTCGCACTATCTTTCAGAGATAGCTCAGTGGTCAGAGCACTCGCTTTCCCCCAGCAAAGGTTAAGCACCATCGAGCGTGGTTACCACTTGGATGGGTGACCGTTTGCGCGTCTTGGCTTCAGTACCGTACCCCAGTTCACGCAGCTGTAAATGGGTACCTGCCTCTTTAGGGTCAGAGAAGGTAAAGCAACGAGGGAGAGGAGATGGGCGCCGCCCTCAAAAGCTGGCCCCTTGAGAAGTTGAGGTCTCTGACGTCCCGCTCCCCTACGACCACATAGGTTATGGGACACCTTTACCTTTTTATCTTTCAGGTTCTATTCTATCTTTCTGTCAGTTTTTTCCCCTGTCTTCAGGTCAGCCTGTCTGTCGGTTTGTCCTCTGGATATATCCGTTTCTCTGTCTGTCTGTCTGTCTGCCTGTCCGATCTCCTGTTGCTTGTATTTGTTTGTTTGTCTTTTTTGTAATGATCTGCCTTCTCCTGTAGGTGAGCTGTAAGAATTGACGCGAGAATTGACATACGGTGTAAAAGGAAGTACGAAAAAACAAAATAAAACAAAAGCAAAATGGAATAAAATAGAAAGAAAGCAAAACATTCTGAAATCGTGTTGCTAGAGAGATAGAGAAGGGAGAGGGAGAAGAGAGAGAGAGGGAGGGGGGGGGGCGGAGGGGGGAGAGAGAGAGAGAGAGAGAGAGAGAGAGAGAGAGAAGAGAGAGAGAGAGAGAGAGAGAGAGAGAGAGAGAGAGAGAGAGAGAGCAGGCAAAGGAACCACAGCAACAAAATAGCAAAAATCCTAAATAGAAAAACCCATCCAAACAAAATCCCCAAAATCTGTATTCTAAATACTTTTTGTCTATCTAAGCGCCCATTCGTCTGTTGGCCTGTATCCTTGTTGATTAGGTTTTTTCTCAGTTTTTGTTGCCTTTGTGAATGTTTGATTGACAGCTTTTTGTCTTTCTTGTCTTTCTGTTCATCTGTCTGACTGTCTGTCTGTCTTTGTTTCCACGTCTTATTGTCTGTTCTGTTAGTTCTTGTGTCTGTTCTTGTCTCCATGTCTGTCTCGCTACTTCACCGTCTGTCCATGTGTTTTTCTGTCTGTCTATCAATCAGTCTGTCTGCTTTTTACCTTTCTGTATGTCTACTTGTTTGGGTTTTAATGGAATTTTGGTATTCCCGTCTATCTCTATTTGTCCTTCTGTCTGTCAGTCTACTTTTGTTCCTGCTCCTCTTCTAATTCGCTGTCTGTCTACTTTGTTCACTGTTGTCTGCCTTCTGTCTGTACGTCTACTTTTTGTCAGTCTGCTATTGACTGTCTTCCGTCTGTAGTGTTTTTCTGTCTTTTTCTGTTTAATCCTCCTGCTATCTTGAGCCGTAGCTTGTTGCCAAATTTTGCGTAATTGAAATCAACAAGCAACACAACAGCAATAGCCAAAACAACACAACCTGCAGAAGAGCAACACAAGCAAACACAGCCCCTCCCTTCTTCTGTTTTTCTTGCATTCCAGGACCTATCAGTCAGTCGTTTGTATGTGACATCTGTCCTATGCCTCTCACCTGTCTGTCTGTCTGTCTCTGTCTGTCGGTACCTATCTCTCTCTTTTATCTCTCTCTCGTCCTATCTTCCTCCTTCTCTCCTCTTCGTCCCCTTCTTCCCTCTCCTCTCTCTCCCCCCTCTCTTCCTCCTCCTCTCTCTCTCTCTCTCTTCTCTCTCCCTCTCTCTCTCTCTCTCTCTCTCCTCTCTCTCTCTCATCTCTCTCTCCCCCTCTCTCTCTCTCTCTCTCTCTCTCCTCTCTCTCTCTCTCCCTCTCTCTCTCTCTTCTCTCTCTCTCCCTCCTCTCTCTCTCTCCTCTCCTCTTCTCTCTCCCTCCTCTCTCTCTCTCTCCCCTCTCTCTCTCTCTCTCTCTCTCTCTCCTCTCTCTCTCTCTCTCTCTCCTCTCCCTCTCCTCTCTCTCTCTCTCTCTCCTCTCCTCTCTCTCTCCTCTTCTCTCTACTCCCTCCTCTCTCTCTCTCCCCTCTCTCCTCTCTCTCTTCTCTCTCTTCTCTCTCTCTCCCTCTCTCTCTCTCTCCCCTCCTCTCTCTTCTCTCTCTCTCTCTCCCTCTCTCTCTCTCTCTCTCTCTCTCTCCTCTCTCTCTCTCTCTCCTCTCCCCTCCTCTCTCCCTCTCTCCTCTCTTCTCTCTCCTCTCTCTCTCTCTCTCTCTCTCCCTCTCTCTCTCTCTCTTCATCCCTCTCTCTCTCTCTCTCCTCTCTCTCTCTCTCCTCTCTCTCTCTCTCTCTCCCTCTCCTTCTCTCTCCCCTCTCTCTCTTCCCTCTCTCTCCTCCTCTCTCTCTCCTCTCTCTCTCTCTCCTCTCTCTCTCTCTCTCTATCCTCTCTCTCTCTCTCTCTCTCCCTCTCTCTCTCTCTCTCTCTCTTTTCTCTCTCTCCCTCTCTCTCTCTCTCTCTCTCTCCCTCTCTCTCTCTCTCTACCTCTCTCCCTCTCTCTCTATCTCTCTTTATATCTCTCTCTTTCTCTCTCTCTGTCTGCCTGCTGGTCGTTTTGGCAGCCTATCCCTGTGTCTGTCTGTTCTTCGGGGTGGAGGGGTTCTTTTTGCTCCTGTAATAACGTACCTCTGGCTATCGATGTTCTCTAAGGATTTGCCTACGACTTTATTGGCAGTGAGAAAGACAATAAATAAAGCAGAAAACAAAATAGACGGAAAAAAACAACCCAAAGCAAGCAGAGCGAGGCAACGAAAAGAAAAGCAAGGAAAAGTGGAACGAACAGCAATAAAATGTGTTGTTTGTAAGATATTTAAGTGTAATATAAAAAAGGCCCTGTCATGTTCATTCATCTCTCTCTCTCTCTCTCTCTCTCTCTCTCTCTCTCTCTCTCTCTCTCTCTCTCGGACGACGTGACGGGACGAGAACTGAACGGGCGTGCTGTTAGTAAGCTGCTGCACAATTTTTGCATTTTAGCTTCAAAATGTCAGTTACTGGCCTTTCCAGCTACTGTAATAACAACTTTTAAACGCCCTGCTGATCGACAACGTCGTATCGAGTTGGAAAGTCGCGGGGAGAGCGGCAGTGTTGTGTTCGTCTTGCGAATGAAGCCAGCTGACAAGCCAGTGTCAACAGAAATGGCGGACCCGGTGCTGAACCGTAACTCCCGTGTTCAGTACTATCGCAAGAAACCCCCTTGTCAAAGACGTCGCGATGTTCAAAAAAGTAGACAACACCAAGAAAGACAGGCAAGTCGCCCAATGTGACAATAACATGTCTTGGAAGAGCCGGTCTTGTGTAACATTGACTCCCTGCTCGATGTGGAAACAGAAGGAAAACAAACCAGTGTGTACACAGAACTATGTGTCAGCAGTGAATTGAATGCCTCAGCCACACCAGATTCACTTGTTCTACTGTGTGATCCACAACAGACAACAAGATCGGTGTTCTTCTGAGGCGCCTGATGTGCAGGAAGAGCTGACAGTTGGCTGCACAGTGGATGACTCTGATACTGATAACTGGTATTGTGAAACAGTATGTGTCTACTCTAACTGACAAACGTGTACAGCGTCGATTAAGGGACAGCAAGAGAAACACACGGTTTCGAAAGGTGGTGGTACATAGTTCGGTTGATCAAAACATTGTGATGTGTGAATCAGATGACATCATCCTGGAATACTCTTGGAATGGAGATCCTGGCGAGGAATCTAAGTGTGTGTTCTGGTACATCAAGCAAGAAGAGAAAAACATGTTGCCAGAA
>CM054143.1:3464645-3477145 GCA_028751875.1 Rapana venosa | reverse complement strand
CTCTCTCTCTCTTCTCTCTCTTCTCTCTCTCTCTCTCTCTCTCTCTCTCTCTCTCTCTCTCTCTCTCTCTCTCTCTCTCTCTCTCTCTCTCTCTCTCTCTCTCTCTCTCTCTCTATTCTATCTATCTATCTTCTCTTTCTTCCTGGAGGACGTGACGGGACGAGAACTGAACGGGTGTGCTGTTAGTAAGCTGCTGCAAATTTTTGCATTTTAGCTTCAAAATGTCAGTTACTGGCCTTCCAGCAACTGTAATAACAACTTTAAACGCCCTGCTGATCGACAACGTCCTATCGAGTTGGAAAGTCGCGGGGGAGAGCGGCAGCGTTGTGTTCGTCTTGCGAATGAAGCCAGCTGACAAGTCAGCGTCAACAGAAATGGCGGACCCGGTGCTGAACCGTAACTCCCGTGTTCAGTACTATCGCAAAAAGCCCCCATGTGAAATCCGTCGCGATGTCCAAAGAAGTAGACAACACCAAAAAAGACAGGCAAGTCGCCAATGTGACAATGACAGTGTCTTGGAAGAGCCGGTCTTGTGTAACATTGACTCCCTGCTCAGTGTGGAAACAGAAGGAAAACAAACCAGTGTGTACACAGAACTATGTGTCAGCAGTGAGTTGAATGCCTCGGCCACACCAGATTCAATTGATCTACTGTGTGATCCAGCAATAGACAGCAAGATCGGTGTGTCTTCTGAGGCGTCTGATGTGCAGGAAGAGCTGACAGTTGGCTGCACAGTGGATGACTCTGATACTGGTATTGTGAAACAGTATGTGTCTACTCTAACTGACAAACGTGTGCAGCGTCGATTAAGGGACAGCAAGAGAAACACACGGTTTCGAAAGGTGGTGGTACATAGTTCGGTTGATCAAAACATTGTGATGTGTGAATCAGATGACATCACCCTGGAATACTCTTGGAATGGAGATCCTGGCGAGGAATCTAAGTGTGTGTTCTGGTACATCAAGCAAGAAGAGAAAAACATGTTGCCAGAAGAACGTGTCAGGCTTGCCAGACTTCGTAAAGGGAAACAGTGTACTAACACACAACACACAGCGACAGTGGTGGCGAGTGCTGAGCAGGAGTTACATCATCTTCGGGACCTGATCCGGTCTTACATGGGCTGACTTCGCTGGCTGTAGACTGGAAAAGGAAAGGCTGGTTTGAAAATTGAGACACTTGAGACACAGACAATAATGTATCGAATCTTGATGTACATACCACTACTGCCATGGTTTCCATGTCATTGTAATCGCGTCGCGTTCGATATCGTTGTTACCGCGCCGCAGGGCTGTATGGCTTGATTGCTAAATAGCAATAAAATTGTGTGTGTCTCTCTTTTTCCTTCCTTTCTTTCTTTACCCCTTTTTTCTGACTGAGTCGCTATCATTCTTTACATTAATTATTTCTTCTTCTCCTTCTTGTTCTTCGTGTTGTTGTTGTTCTTCTTCTTCTCCTACTCCTTCTTTTCTTTTCTTCTTGTTCTTCTTGTTCTTCTTGTTTCTTCTTCTTCTTCTTCTTCTTCTTCTTCTTCTTCTTCTTCTACTTCTTCTTACTTCCGTTCCACTCCCCCCCCCCCTCTCTCTCTCTTTGGGAAAAGCACTTTACTCAGACCAAGGTGCCACCGTCTTACTTTTCGAATTACCCGTGCAAGTATTTCGAATGGTTATTTTCTCTTGTTGCTGCGGGTCACTCTACTTGTACGAAATAAAAATGCACTTTGCTGCCACTAAGCAGTATTACCTTTAATAGAAACTACTAGAAGATGGCAAACAGTTTCTGACAGAAAGAAAGACAGACAGACAGAACGAACGAAAGAAAGAAACAAAGAAAGAACAGAAAAGAAAGAACAGAAAGAAAAGAAAGAAAGACAGAAAAAAGACCCGAAAGAAAAGAAAGAAAGACAGACAGACAGACAGACAGAAAGGAAGACAGAAGAAAAAATAAAAAGAAAAAGAATCCCAAGAAAAACGGGATCAAGTCGAACAAGCCAATCAGGCGACGATGCAATCGATACTGACCTGGCCGGCACTGATCCATCACTGCATGCAGCCGCCATTTCCTTAAACAGCTTGCAAAAATATCCCCCTCCCCCACCCTACACCCCACCACCCTACACCCTACACCCCATCCACCTGACCTCAGCCCCCAGCCTCATGATATTCTTCTACGGTTGTTCTTTCCAGACTTCAAAAAGATCTCTTCCCTGAGTCGAACAATTATCGAACGTACCGCGCGACAATATTCGTATGTTCTGTTCTGTTCTGTTTCTTTGGGTTGTTTGTTTGCGTGTGTGTGTGTGGTGTGGTGGGGGGGGGGGGGGGGGGGGGGGGGGGGGGGGGGGGGGGGGGGGGGGGGGGGGCGTGCGTAAGTGCGTGTGTGTGTGTGCGTGCTGTGTGTGTGTGTGTGTGTTGGTGCGTGTTGTGTGTGTGTGTGATGTGTGTGTGTGTGTGTGTGAGTGAATGTTGTGTGTGTGTGTGTGGGATTCAGTCTGGTTGTGTGCCTGCTGCTGTCTGTGTCTCTGTGTTTTCGTCTCGCTCTTTCTGTCTGTATCTACGTTTTATTTCTTTGTCTCTGCCTGTTTGTCTGTCTGACTGTTTCACTGTTTTGTCTGTCTGTTTCTGCTTCGTCTGACTCTTTCATTCTGTATCTACGTTTTTATTGTTTGTTTCTATCTGTCTGTTGTCTGACTGTCTGACTGTCTCTCTCTCTGTGTCTCTGTGTCTCTGTCTGTCTTTCTGTCTCTGTCTGACTGTCTCTCTGTCTGTCTCTGTCTGCTTCTTTTCTCTCTCTCTTTCTCACCCTCTCTCAATTCCTCCCTCCCAAACTCTTTCTCTCCCTTCCTCCCCCCCCTCTCTCTCCCTCCCTCTCCTCTCCTCTCTCTCCTCACCCCCTCCTTCCCTTCCCCCGCTCTCTCCCTCCCTCACCCCCTCTCCCTCCCCCCTCTCCCCCTCCCCCCTCTCCCTCTCCCTCTCTCACCCCCTCTCTCTCTCTCCCTCTCTCCCTCCTTCTCCCCCCCTCTCTCCCCCCCCCCTCTCTCTCTCTCTCTCAGTATATCCCAGGGGCTAACAGCAATCGATGGTGGGGCAGTGCTAGACTTTTGCTTGATGGCTTGTTTTGCCGGCCCTCCCCCCCCCCCCCCCCCCACTCCTCCTGTGCAAATCAGCCTCCCACACGAGGCTCTGTGTGCCGGGTCATTTGCTTTGGCTGGGGGTGGCTAGTGGGGGTAGCCGAGCAGGTGGGCTGGGTGGGGTGAGGTGGGCTGGGAAGGGATTGGTGGGTAGGGGGAGGTGGTGTGGTGGTGGTGGGGTTGTGGGGTGGAAGGGTGGGGTGGGTGGGTGGTGGGGTGGTGTGGTGCGGTGGGGTGTTTGGTGTGTTTGTGTGTGTGGTGTGTTGTGTGTGGTGTGTGTGCGCGCGCGCGCGCGTTGTGTGTGTGGTGTTGTGTTGTATGTCCGCGTCTGTGTGTGTCTGTGTGTGTGGTGTGTGTTGTACTGTTCCGTGTTATGTTGTACTGTTCTATATTGTACTGTACTGTGTTGTACTGTACTACGTTGTACTGTGCTGTGTTGTACTGTGCTGTGTTGTACTGTGCTGATCTGAGCTGCGTTGTACTGTGTTGTACCTTGCTGCACTGCACTGTAATGTGTTGGGACTGTGCTGTGTTGTACTATGCTGTGTTGTGCTGTACTGTGTTTTACTGTACTGCGTTGTACTGTGCTGTGTTGTACTGTACTGTGTTGTACTGTGCTGTGTTGTACTGTACTGTGTTGTACTGTGCTGATCTGAGCTGTGTTGTACTGTGTTGTACCTTGCAGCACTGTACTGTACTGTGATGTGTTGGGACTGTGCTGTGTTGTACTGTGCTGTGTTGTGCTGTACTGTGTTTTACTGTACTGCGTTGTACTGTACTGTGCTGTGTTGTACTGGTTTGTTTCAATCATATCAAAGCATCATGGTTCACAAAACATCCTCATAAAACTATGCTGCATTTTATTTGCCAGGAAATCTTTGGAAAAAGCTTCACTGAGAAGATTATCCAGTGCGCTACTTTAATGCAAACTGGACATTTCGTGTAATCTTGCAACCCGCAAATTGCTTACGTGATGATTTATGGAATCTTTAACGTGCATAATTGTAAGATTTGTAGGTAGAAATGCAAGTGCCTAAGTCCTCCTCTTTTGTTTAATTTGTATGCAGAAGATCGGTGGAAGGGGGGTGTATGCGCGCGGGTGCATGCGTGCGTACGTGCGTGCGCGCGCGCGTGTGTGTGTATGTGTACGTGCGCACGCGCGTGCGTGTGTTCTTTTGCTTCCTGTCTTTTCTCCTTAAGTTTTATTTTCCCTTCTGTTTCTTCCTGTGTTTCTTTCTGTCTCTCTTTCTTTCCTCTTTTTATTCTGTCTTTTATTCATTTCCGGCAGCCAATTATCACTCTGTATTCTTTTCCCCTTCATATATTGAATGTTTTGTGTATTTTTAATTCGTTCTTTCTTTGTTTTATGCCTGCCTTTTCTTCCCCTTGTTCTTGTCAAGTTTGGTCTGATCTGCGCTTTCTGGTAATTTTGCTCTCCCGTATTTGTGTTCATTTATCTATTTGTTTTGTTCTTTCTTTCTTTCGTTCTTTCTTTCTTCTTTGTCTTCTTTTTCTTCTTCTCTCTCTCTTCTCTCTCTCTCTCTCTCTCTCTCTCTCTCTCTCTCTCTCTCCTCTCTCTCTCTCTCTCTCTCTCTCTCTCTCTCTCTTTTCTCTGTTCTCTCCTTTCTCTTTTTTCTCTCTCTTCTTTGCTTCTTTCTTCTACTTTCTTCTTCTTTCGTCTCTTCTTCTTCTCTTTCTTTCTTTTCCTTTCTTCTTCTCTTGTTTCTCGTCTCTTATTTCTTACTCTCTTTCTTTCTCTCTCTTTTCTTCTCTTCTTTCTTTCTCTCTCTTCTTCTTTCTTCTATCTCTCTATCTCTCTCTTCTCTTCTCTTTATCTTTCTTTCTTCTTCTTTTTTTCTTTCTTTCTTTCTTTCTTTCTTTCTTTCTTTCTTTCTTCTCTCTTCTCTTCTCTTATCTGTCTGTGCCAGTCTTCAAGTTGGGGGAAATCTGCTGTTATTTTTTCTCGCCTTAATGCTTCTCTTTCTTTATTCAGACCTTTCTGCCTTTCTTCTCTCTCCTCTCTTCTCTTCTCCCTTTTATTCTTTTTTTCTTTCTTTCTTTTTCTTTCTTTCTTTCTGTGTCTTTTTTTCGTTTTCGTTTTCTTTCTTCTGTCTTTTAAAAAATTTCTCGTCTTAATTTCTGTTCAATTTTTGTATTTTTTTGTTCATTAGTTTTTCTTTTTTTTGACGCTTTTTTTCTCGATTTTTCCATTTGTTTTCTGATTTTTGTCTTCTTTTTTTACCTTTGTTTTTTTAACACTAGTTTTCTTTCTTCCTTTCTTTACTTTTCTTAGATTGGCTTTCTTAACATTTTTGCTGTTATTTTTAACTTCTAGTTTTCTGTCTTTTTCGGCGGTCTTTTTGGTACCTGTCTTTCATTTCCTTTTTCCCTGTGTCGATTTTGGTCCATTTTTGTTTCTTCTTTTTTGTATTTCTTTCTTTCAACTTTTCTCCTTTTCTCTCACTCTTTCTCTCTTACATCATCTCTGAAATCAATTTCTGATGTCACTCGCTTTACTTAAATTTTTTTTTAACTTTATTTTTATGTCATCGCACCTTCAATCTTTTCTGTTTGTATGCACTCTTTTTGTATGTACTCCGTCTTTTTTTTTTCTCTCTCTCTTTCTTTTACCTGCTCTGTCTGCTTGTCTGTCTCTATCTGTCTCTGTCTTTCGTGCTGTCAGCTTGGCTGTCTTTCTGTCTGTCTTTGTCTCTAGTTGTCTTGTTTATTCGGCTACTGCTGGTCTCTCTCTCTCTCTCTCTCTCTCCTCTCCTCTCTCTCTCTCTCCTCTCTCTCTCTCCTCTCTCTCTCTCCTCTCTTCTCTCTCTCTTTTCTCTCTCTCTCTCTCTCTCTCTTTCTCTCTTTGTATAGGAGGAGGGGATATCCTGGTGGTTAGAACGTTTCACTCGGGATTTGACAACTGGGGATCGAACTAGGGTTCGAGCCATCACACGGCCCAGTCTGTCTTTCGTTCAAGAGGACATTGATCGATGGTTCGGTGGTCTAGAGGTAACGCGCCTGTCTAGAAAGCGAAAAGTCCAGGTCGGAAGTGTGCGGTGGTTCGAATCCCGTTTGGACCCGAAACTTTTACACCCATCCATTAGACAATGAGTGGTGGTCTGGGCGCAAGTCTTTCGAATGAGACGATAAACCGAGGTCCCGTGTGTTACACATAATTATTTAGCGCTCGTAGAAGAAATCACGGCAACGAGAGAGTTGTCCCTGGCAAAATTCTGTAGAAAAAAGCCACTCTGATAGGGAAACAGATACAGTTGCAGACAGGAAAAAAAGAAAGAAAAAAAAGGGTAGCGCTGCTCTTGTGGCGACGCGCTCTCTCCGGGGAGAACAGCCCGAATTTCACGCAGTGAAATCTGTCGTGACTAAAAGTGGTATAAATAAAATAAATAAATAAATAAATTTTTATCCTGGATTTAACATCTTTACTGATTCCGTTCCCCCGAAAGTCCTGTCGATGAGACTCTAAACTGAAGCCTTGTGCGCGAACGTGCGCAGAACACCTTGCACACACGTTAACACCCGTTCTGATTTTCAAAGAGGAGGCCACTCGTGTCGGTAAGAATGGATGACAACAACAACAATAATTACTACAACAACAAGAACAGACCGCACGCTCACCAGTGTCGAGTTAGAACATCATCCCGGCAGTTGGAATGCGGCTAGCTAAACAGTGGACAAGACTGGCTGCATGATCGAACATCTCACCAGGGGTAGACGTCGGAGGTCTAGCCGAAGACCAAAAGAATTCTGTTAGTACGATAGTCATGGTGCTGTTTACAGGAGTGCCTGAGCTCCTTCGTTTAGAGAAAGAGAGAGAATCAGGAAGACAGAAAGAAAAAAGAAAGAAAGAGAGAGAGAGAGAGAGAGAGAGAGAGAGAGAGAGAGAGAGAGAGAGAGAGAGAGAGAGAGAGAGAGAGAGGAGAGAGAGAGAGAGAGAGAGAGACGCTTTTTGACGCTTTGACGCTTTGACCAATTTATTGTCATTGCCCAAAGTGGCCTATTGACAAGGGGGGTTATACACGACTTTCTTTTGTAAATACAAATAAATACAAGAAAAATCACATGATGCATTTAACGTAATGAAAACCAAAAAACCAAAAATGAGCTCTTATGAACGGATACGACTTTAAGCTCTGACGTAAACTCAGTTTCAAAATGAACACAAAGTAATAACAAGGATGAACAATAGGAACCAATAAGCAATAACTAAATAAATGAAAAGAACATTCTAGAATGCTATATTAGACCATCCATTGACATTGTATGTGAAATTTTCAAAAAATATTCTTGCTGGAGACTACAGCGTAATTATAAATGTTTCTTTATGTGTTTCACAAAATGCTGGAGTTTACATAATATAAATGTTACTTTAGTTTAGTCACAAATGTTAAGCTAATTGGAACTTAGCTGTAATTGTCTTAATTTCAGTGCTTCAGTAATAAACTTTGCAACCGATTTGATCACAATATCATCATCGGACGATAAGATAGAAAAAATATCTTGCCTTCGGAAAGCTTCTAGATTGAGAACACCACAGTTTTCACGTATGGAAACATATGATTGACAATGAAACAGGAAATGCACTTCATCATCAAGAATATGACCACACATAGGGCATGGGAACTGTGTGGACGTCTCAGGTTGAAACCATCTTTTGTTTGCATGAAGCCGAGTGTTCTTAGTCGAAATCTTGCATAAATTAGTCGATGCCATTTGTCAGTGACTATTCGAAGATACTTAAACGAAAAAAACCAGCAGTATTTATCTTTACTTTCCATGTCCGAGTGCCAATTTTGTTTAAATGAACAAATGAGTCTGTCTTTCAATTCAGAAATAAACCCATGCTCGCTACCTACTTCCTGAGACAACCACACGATTCCAAAACCATGTTCTGATAAAAACTTTTTAACTTGATATGCCCAATTCTTCTTACCCAGCTCCATTTGTATAACCATCATGTCATAAGACTGCCTACATAAACGTGACCCTGGAAGTTTCAGTAGTTTTAGCCAGTACTTAATACACTTAACAGACGTTCTGATGTTTAAAGGATATCTTCCCGTTTCTCCATATAGTACAGTATTTGACGAATGGATTGGGACATTTAAGAAACGTTTGATAGCATATGTATGTATTTTTTCTATTTGTGGATTAACAGTAAGTCCCCATATTTCAGATGCATGAGATGAGAGAGAGAGAGAGAGAGAGAAGAGAGAGAGAGAGAGAGAGAGAGAGAGAGAGAGAGAGAAGAGAGAGAAAGAGAGAGAGAGAGGAGAGAGAGAGAGAGAGAGAGAGAGAGAGAGAGAAAGACAGACGGAAAAAGAGAGACAGAAAGACAGACAGGTAGAAAGGTCGAAAGAAAGAAAGAAAGAGAAGAAAGGGAAAAAAGACGTTTTATCGAGAGAGAGAGAGGAGAGAGAGAGAGAGAGAGAGAGAGAGAGAGAGAGAGAGAGAGAAAGAAAGAAAGAAAGACAGACAGATAGAAAGACAGACAGACAGACAGACAGGTAGAAAGGTCGGCAGAAAGACAGAAAGAGAAGAAAGGGGGGGGGGGGAGAGACTTTTTATCTCTATTATGACCGACCTTGTATCTCTTGCTTAAAATGTTATCTGAGAGATACTGACAGACTGGTGAACTTAGAGAGAGACAGTGACAGAGATACAGAGAGAAACAGAGACAGACAGAGAGACACAGAGAGAGACAGAGAGAGACACAAAAACACAGAGATATAGAGAGAGAGGGGGGGGAGAGTGAGAGAGAGTTTTGTGTGTGTGTGTGTGTGTGTGTGTGTGTGTGTGTGTGTTGTGTGTGTGTGTGTGTGGTGTGTGTGTGTGTGTGTGTGTGTGTGTGTGACAGACAGACAAACAGACAGATAGGCAGACAGAAAGACAGACAGACATAAAGAGAGACAGAGAAGTTTGAACACATAATGTGAGATTAAACTCAACCCACACCATAAATCAGTTTTGAGGGGGAGAGAGAGACAATGACAATGACAAATTCCTTTATTTCGAGGATAATGAACAAGCACACATGTGCTTTTTTACATCCAGTCCCCGCCCGTTAGGGATACAGAGAGAGAGAGAGAGAGTGAGAGATAGAGAGAGAGAGAGCTAGAGAGAGAGAGAGAGAGAGAGTGAGAGAGAGATAGAGAGAGAGAGAGTGAGAGAGAGAGAAACGCAACCAGCTTAAATGCATTACGGGTGATTAAACTTTAATCACCTTCTTCATCATTATTTTGGAAATTGGAGAGAGACAGAGAGAGGGAATACAGACAGACATCCAAAGTGACAAAAAGACAGAGACAGACAGAGAAAGAGACGCAGAGAGAGAGAGGGGGGGGGGGGGGGAGGAGAGAGAGAAATTTTTTTTATTTTATTCTTTTATTTCGAGGATAATGGAATAAGCACTCATGTGGGGGTTTTTTTTGTCTAGTCCCCGTGTGTATGCAGTTTTGTAAATTTTGTCATCCGCTCCCACAGGCATACAGTGGCCTACTCTTCCGAAAAGCAGAACGAATTTTAACGTGTGCGCAAGATGTTTTGCGTGCGTTCGCACACAGGGCCTTGGTTTTTAGTCTCATCCGAAGGACTTTCGAGGAGAGTGGAGTCGGTACTGATGTTAACTCCAGAGGAAAAATCTTCTTGAACGAGAATCAAACCCGGGTCAATAGATCACAACATCACTGTAAGAGAGAGATAACGATAACGAAATACAATAAGTACAAGAAATTTTTACATCCAGAGAGAGACACAGAGAGAGAGAGGGGGGGGGGGGGGACGGTGACAGAGACAGAGACGCTGAATAAGAGAGGGACGAAGAGAGACATAGAGAAAAAAAACCGTGAAATTTTTTTTTACCCATCTCATTAATCTTTTGATGGACAGAGAAATGGAGAAAAAAGCTGATAGAGAAAGAGAGAAAAATGGGTCCACATAAAATTAATTTAGAAGTTAAACTCGATCCAACTAATTAGTTCTCTCTTTCAGGCTCTCCTTTTGTATCTTTCTCTCTCTCTCTCTCACTCACTCTTTCTTTCTCTCTCCTCTCTTTCTTTCTCTTTCAGGCTCTCTCTTTCTCTCTCTCTCTCTCTCTCTCTCTCTCTCCTCTCTCTCCTCTCTCTCTCTCTCTCTCTCTCTCTCCTCTCTCCTCTCTCCTCTTCTCTCCTCTCTCTCTTCCTCTCTCTCTCAAACGTGACTGAGTCTGATCACTTACCAATTGTTATGACGATTAACTGGAATGATGACATAATTGAAGGTAATAATAAAGAGAGTAAAGAGACAAATAATGATACAGAAAAACTTGTCTGGAAAGAGGATAAGAAAGAGGACTTCATTAGATCACTAAGTAGTAACATAATTCAAGAAAATATTAAAATGGCTATAGATTTACTCGACAGTGATGTAGATAAGGGTTTAGATCTTTTTGTCCAGTGTTTAAAGGAATCCAGCCAATGCATGTTAGTGAAAACTGTCAAGAGACAGAGAAAGCAGTCAGAATGGTTTGATTCTGAGTGCTATCAAGTAAAAAAGGAAAACTAGAAAAGCTTTGAATATTTTTAGAAAAATAAAAAAATGATGATAACAGACTTCTGTATGTCACAGCACGAAAAAAGTATAAAAAGTTATTAAATCCAAAAGACAGCATTCAGAAAGCTAAAAGTAGAGTCTCTCACTACAAATATTTCTAACTCAGCACTTTTCTGGAAAGAACTTAGAAGTAATGGGCTGTAATGATAAGAGAAACCTAAAAATAATATAAAAACTTCAGACTGGTAAATCATTTTAAAAGTGTGTTTCAAAGTAGTGAAACTTCCCTTAATCAGCATGCAAATATAGATGTTAATTTGTCTGAAGAGAGTGAACATGAACTCAACAAAGAGATATCTGAAGAAGAAGTACGTAGAGCTGTAAATAAATTGAAGGGTGGAAAAGCCAGTGGAATTGATGGAATTATGGCTGAAATGTTAAAAAATGGTGACAGTGAGGTTAATAACTTTCTTATCAAGCTTTTCAATACTATATTCAGCAAGGGTATTTATCCTCATGTTTGGTCAAAGGCTGTGATAATACCAATTTATAAGAAAGGAGATTTAGATATTGCAGACAATTACAGGGGCGTTTCCCTGCTAAGCATCTTATCAAAGTGTTATACATCCATACTTAACTCAAGACTGTATGAATGGCTAGAAAATAATTATCTCATTTGTGAAAATCAGGCAGGTTTTCGAAAAAAAATACTCTACTGTCGATCAGATTTTTTAACCTCTATGCAGTAGTCGAAAAATGTATGTCAAAGAAAGGCAGAAAGCTTTATGTTGCTTTTGTAGACTTCAAGAAAGCCTTCGATTCAGTTAGGCATGAAAAACTTCTTGAATGTGTAGCAAACCAAGGTATAAGGGGTAAATTCTTTGCTACATTATCATCCTATGTATATGTCGTTGGTGTCATGTATCAGAGTTAATGATGAATTGTCAGAGTTTTTTTGAGTGCCCAATAGGTGTAAGACAAGGCTGTGTACTAAGCCCTACATTGTTTACAATGTTCATCAATCAGTTGGCTAATCATATTAATGAAAAGGGCAGGCATGGAATCCAAATACTACCTGATATTTTTGAACTATTTATATTACTTTTTGCTGACGACGTAGCTTTACTTTCAGTGACCCATTTGGATTACAGCAGCAACTGAATATTCTGCAAACTATTGTGATAACATGCAGTTTTAAATGTTAATATTGATAAAACGAAGGTCATGGTATTTAAAAAGGGGGATTTTTAGCAAAACATGAAAAATGGTTTTATAAGGGTGTTAAGCTGGACGTAGTTAATCAATATTGCTATTTAGGTTTCACTTTTACAACAAAGATTAGTACAAAGTTTGGCACTGAGAAACTAGTAATTAAAGGTAAAAAAGCAGTCATCCAGTTAAAACAAAGCATTTAATAGGTATAAGGAAATGAATGCAAGCACTTTTTTTTTAAGATTTTTGATGTTAAAGTTCAACCTATTTTGTTATATGCTTCAGAAATATGGGGTTTAAGTAGAATGGACCATATTGAAAAAGTTCACATGTCAGCAAGTAAGAGGTTTTTAGGAGTTCCAATAAGAACACCCAATAAAATGGTGTATGGTGAATTGGGTAGGTATCCTCTTTATATTAATTCTTGTACTAATGTTATTAAATACTGGTTTAAGTTACTACAAATGAGTTCAAACAGATTGCCATACAGTGCCTACCAAATGCTATTGGAACTAGATAAAAATGGAAAAGAATGCTGGGTATCAAAAATAAGAGAAATTTTGTGCGAAACAGGATTTAATATTGTATGGTTACAACAAGGTGTTGGTGATGT
>CM054143.1:3457145-3459645 GCA_028751875.1 Rapana venosa | reverse complement strand
TTCTCTCTCTCTCTCCTCGTTCTCCTCTCTCTCTCTTGCCTCTCTCGCTCTCTCTCTTTCTCTTCTCTTGCCTCTCTCTCTCTCTCTTTCTCTCTCTTCTCTCTTTGCCCTCTCTCTCTCTTGCCCTTCTCTCCTTCTTTGTCCCCCTCTCTCTTCTCCTCTCTTCTCTTGCCCCCCTCTCTCTCTCTCTCTCTCTTGCTCCCCTTCTCTCTCTCTCTCTCCTCTCTTTCTTGACCCCCTCTCTCTCTCTCTCCTTGCTCCCCTCTCTCTCTCTCTCTCCCTTTCTTGACCCCCCTCTCTCTCTCTCTCTTGCCCTCGTTCTCTCTTGCCTTCTCTCTCTTGTCCCCCCCCCCTCCCTCTCTCTCTCTATCTTGCCCCCTCTCTCTCCCTTTCTTGACCCCTCTCTCTCTCTCTTTCCTCTCTCTCTCTCTCTCACTTTCATCCCGTCCCTGCTCTCGCCTCTGTAACCCCATCCACACAGACAGGCCAAACACATTAACTGATAGCCGTGATTACAGTCTGTTTCTATGGAAACACGATAAAGAATAACGGGAACATAACATATGAAAAAAAAAGAATATAAACAAAGAGAAAGAAAGGCGATGTGTTTTTGATGAAGGACCTTGGGCCGACAAGGCTTCAGGTCGTTATGTCAGTCAGCAAAGATCATCTACAAAAAAAGAAAAAGAAAGGAAACAGAGAAAGAAAAAGAAAAAAGGGGGAGAAAAACACAGAGAGAAAAAGATAACGAGAGAGAGAGAGACAGACAGATAGACAGACAGACAGAAAAAAACATACACACAGCATGCACAAACAAAAACAGAGAGACAAACAGACAGACAGACAGATAGACAGACAGACAGAAAGAAACATACACACAGCATGCACAAACAAAAACAGAGAGAGAGAGAAGAGAGGGAGATAGATAGAGAGAGAGAGAGATAGAGAGAGAGAGAGAGAGAGAGAGAGAGAGAGTGGGATGGACGGACCGGGTGGGGGGGGGGGGAGACTCGGACGGACGGACAGACAGACAGACAGACAGACAGACAGATGGGTAGGGTAGTGAAGATGAAGGTGGCTGCTGAAACGTATGAAAAGACATTAGGGGCACACATCATTACAAACACCATTCAGAAAAATAAAACCAGGATGATAGAAAGAAAGCATTAACAAAATGGAAAGAAAATTGTGAAATATGGAGGAGCAAGAACATTTGAAGAGGGAAGAAAAAGCAATGAAACACAGAAGCATGAAATCAGAGCGAAAGAATGAAATAAAAAGGGACAGAAAAGAAAGAGAGATGATATTCCTAATATTATTTGTTTTTGTCGTTTTTATACGAATAACATTACTCTCTCTCTCTCTCTCTCTCTCTCTCTCTCTCTCTCTCTCTCTCTCTCTCTCTCTCTCTCTCTCTCTCTCTCTCTCTCTCTCTCTCTCTCTCTCTCTCTCTCTCTCTCTCTCCTCTCTCTCTCTCTCTCTCTCTCTCTCTCTCTCCTCTCTCTCTCTCTCTCTCTCTCTCTCTCTCTCTCTCTCTCTCTCTCTCTCTCTCTCTCCCAACACCCTTACTTCTTTTTCCTGGCAATCGTCCTACATCAGAATTCTAAAGAGGAGAAAAAGCCCCCCCCCCCCCCAAAAAAAAAAAAACAACCACCCAAAAATCAAAAGCAAAAACAATTCTCTCCCATTCTGAAGTAGGATGCGCTAGGCCTGACTTGTCAGGCGCTTAACGGCGCCGTAACGCATTTTTATTCATATGACAGACAAAAATAGTTGCTGTCTGAGCGTTTGGCGAAGAAGAATACAAGAAAGGGAGAAGAGAGGAGAAAAGTAGATTAGACGGTAACTAACTTGAACCTTGAAAAGAAAAAAAGAAACTTTGAAGAGAAGGAAAGAGAAAAATAAAGACACAAAGGACATGAAGTGAAAGATAGAAAGAAAGAAAGAAAGAAAGAAAGCAATGCAAAGAGGAGAAAAAGAACGAACAGATTGAAAAAACCCAGAAAGACAGAAAAATACAGGGGGAAAAAGCAACAAAAAAAACAAACCAAACTCTGAAAACAACAAGAAAAATGAGAAAAACACAGAGCATATAAAATAACTTGCGATAAAGAAAAAGTTTACACCAACAAAAAAGAACACCCCTCCCCCTTCCCCTAAAGAAAGAAAAGCTTCCAAAGTTGTGCTACTAATTATTGTGAAGGTTTGTTGCAAGTTGCACGTGGTCTAAGGCCAACAAACATCGTTTAGACTGATAATATTCTTCGTATAATTATTAATTTCCATTCTTCGTGACAAAGATTACCTCTAGTCTTCTCCAACCCAAGTTATTTCGTAACATTTTAAAGTTCTTTTGGTAGTATTTCGAGCATTTCATTACATCACAGTTACTTGGTTACGCATAAAAGATATGAACATAAAACAAAAGCCCGCATAACAATGGAATAGATGGAGTTGTAATTTGAGAATGAAGAAGAGAAAGAACATTTGATAAGGAGAA
>CM054143.1:3384645-3447145 GCA_028751875.1 Rapana venosa | reverse complement strand
CTTCTTTTCGTCTGTATCCCCTCCCTTCCTCTTCCTTACTCACTTCTCTACTTCCTTTCTTCCTCCATCCCTCCTCGTTCTCTCTCTCCGTCCCTTCCTCTCTTCCTCCTTCTTTCCCCTCCCCCTTCTCTCCCTTTCTTTCTTCCATCTTTCCTTCCTACTTTCCCTCCTTCCTTCCATTCTTCTCTCTCTCTTCCTCCCCCTTTCTTTCCCAGACTTTTCCTTCTTCCTTCGCCTGTTCCCTAGAGAACTGTTAAAGCAAGGCCACTGGATATTGAAGATCTGGCTAAAAGCACATAAAACCATATAACGTAGGATAGGGAGGGAGGGGGGGGGGTAGGGAGAGGAGGGGGAATAATTATGGTTTGACATACCAGCAGTAAACATCGTGTTTGCAAAGTTTATGTGAACGGCAGTCTGGGTCCATAAACGCCACACGAGACAAGATCAAAGCCAACAGCATTTTGCAAAAGAAAGCTGCTCGTGCAATTCGTTTTGTTGTTGTTGTTGTTGTTTTATGAGCGTTTTCTGCACGGAGTCAGGGTAGCCTAGTGGTCAGAGTGTGGTGCTTGGGACCTCACGGTAATCTAGGGTCCAGGGTTCGGGCCTCCAGCCATATGTCCATTGGAGTGGATTTTCCTTCTTGGAATGGATATTCATTGCTCTGCTTGTTCTGTTGTCCTCCTGAAATAATTTCTACCCTCTTTCTTTTCTGCCTTCTTTACTTTCTTTCTTTCTCTTTGTCTGTCTTTTTATGTCTTTCTTTCTTTTTTTCCTTCTCTATCTTCCTTCCTTCTTTCCTTTCTTTCTCTCTCCCTTTCTTACTCTCTTTCTTTCTTTCTCTTTCTTTCTTTCTTTCTTTTCTTCCTTCTCTACTTTCATTCTTCCTTCCTTCCTTTTTTCCTTTCTTTCTTTCTTTGTTTCAGTCGTTCTTTCTTCCTTCCTCCCTCCCTCCTTTCTTTCTTTCTTTCTTTCTTTCTTTCACTCTTTCTTCCTTCCTTCCTTTCTCCTTTCTTCTGTCTTGCTCTCTTTCTCCCTTTCTCTCATTCCTACCTTCTATCAGACTGTAAACCATGGTATCATGTACTAATGCGTACAAAGCACTTTGTCCACTCTGCGAATCTTTCGTGGAAGAGTAGATGTGCAATAGGCGTGGCATGAATGGCGTGAACATACCCAGCATGCTTTCCATGAGGTGGAGGTGGATGGGCTCCTCCAGGTTCATCTTCTTTCACCAGATACTGCCTGAAAAAAGTCAGTGCAGTGCTCCAGTTACTCCAGAACGAGTTAAAGAAGAAGTCAGGTCAAGTCTAACCAAGTCAAATAAAGACTTGTGAAGCCTAACCAAGTCAAACAAAGTCTTGTGAAGTCTAACCAAGTCAAACAAAGACTTGTGCAGCCTAGCCAAGTCAAACAAAGTCTTGTGAAGCCTAACCAAGTCAAACAAAGTCTTGTGAAGCCTAACCAAGTCAAACAAAGTCTTGTGAAGTCTAACCAAGTCAAACAAAGTCTTGTGAAGTCTAACCAAGTCAAACAAAGACTTGTGCAGCCTAGCCAAGTCAAACAAGTCAAACAAAGACTTGTGAAGCCTAACCAAGTCAAACAGACAGCTTTAAACGGAGCTTCGTGTTTGGGACTTTTGGGGGCACTGTTTTAACTTGCTTGTTAATATTATGTTTTAAGGGAGGTAGACTGGATACCGAAATATGGATTAACGATGTGTGTGTGTGCGTGCGTGCGTGCGTGCGTGCGTGCGTGTGTGCGTGCGTGCGTGCGTGCGTGTGTGTGTGGTGTATGTGTGTGTTTGTATTTGTGTGTGCATGTGTGTTGTGTGTGTGTGTGTGTGTGTGTGTGTGTGTGTGTGTGTGTGTGTGTGTGTGGTGTGTGTGTGTGTGTGCGTGCGTGTATATGTGCCTGTGCGCGCGCACTTTTTTCTTGTTGCATCTGATGGATTTTCCTCAGTCTCAAGTCAGAGATGTTCCTGGTGTCAACAGTTTAAACAACGGACACAATCCCTTAAGTTCTCATCTTTTCACCAATTCATCACTTGTTCTCAAAATATCCCACAAACAGCACAACGTTTTAAATAAAGTATATATCAACATTTTGTTCCCCAAAACGTAAAATCGCATGAATCGCAATCAAACGACCAAATTATGTTTGTGGAGAATGGACAGGGTCTGATGATATCTTGGAAGACAATGTTTGAATTATGATTGAACAAACAAACACAAGTGTTAAAATAATGAAGAATGACGTGTTGATAAAACGTCAATCAAAAGTTCAAGCAGAGTTTGAAGGCAAAGAACTTGAAATTTACAGCTGTGTGTGTGTGTTTTGTGTGTGTGTGTGTGTGTGTGTGGTGTGTGTGTGTGTGTGTGTGTGTGTGTGTGTGTGTGTGTGTGTGTGTGTTGTGTTGTGTTGTGTGTGTGTTGGTTGTTGTGTGTGAGAGAGGGGAGAGAGAGAGAGAGAGAGAGAGAGAGAGAGAGAGAGAGAGAGAGAGAGAGAGAGAATGTGTTTGTGAGTGAGTGAGAGAGACAGAGGCAGAGAGAGAATGCAAAGTGTTTATTCTAAAACACTTTAACCTCAGGCTCTGTCGTTGTTGTTGAAGTGACAAATTAGTATTTCAAACAAATCCAATATATCAAAAACAAAATCCTCATAATTTTGAACTGCCATTTAGGAACACAGAATAAAGAACTTCGAGGCAAATCAATACTGCTGTGAATGTTTACAAAATGCTCGTCAGAATTGTTTAGCTGTTTGCTTTTGAAATTCTGTTTTCAGTATATCCAGCCATACATTTTGTCTTACAATGTACATGATTTTGTCCAGCACATTTGCAAAGGAAGGTTAATGTACCATGACTGATTTGGGAAGTGATAATTTTTATTTTCTCTTTCTTTTTCATGCTCAGTTTTCCTTCGTTGTAATGACAAACTGCCACAAAATTCGTCTAGGGCTATCTATCACATTTTTAATGACAATCTTTTGATGACTGCATATCACCATAAAACGCACCAGCTCAGGTGCTGGACAACCATTGGCTAACTGCGCGCCATCTTGACTGACGTCATACACAGTTTCAGCGCCTGTTTTTTTATGAATCCCAGAACACCAAGTTGCAAGGTTTTCTTTTTTCTTTCTATAGAAACCCAGAGTAGAAAAGCTTTGAGTGGTGGGACAAATAAAACAGCCCCCCCCCCCACCCCCACCCCCACCCCTGGGGCTGAACCATGTAAGGCTGACATCAGCAGATCATCTGGAAAAGTTTTGTGACTATATGCCATTCATCTGCCTTGGGTTCACTTGAGAGTCAAGAGCATGTGTCTGTTCCAGAAATTGTCTGGTTTCGGTTATCAGTTTTGTACTTTTGCCAAGTTGCATTGTTGTAGTGTGAAGTGTTTTGTTGTGTTTCATTGTGTTGGTTTATTCTGTTGTGTTGATGTATTCTATATTGTCTTTAGTGCACTATGTGGTGTTTTGTTGTATTGTAGGATATTGTATTGTTTTTTGTTTTCTTGCATTGTTTTGCTATGTGTTGTAATGAATTGTATCGTGTTTATTCTATTGTGATGTATTGTGTACTGTTTTCATTTGTGGCAGATTTCTTTGATCTGAATGTGTTTGTTACAAAAATTAATAAAACCATTCAAAAGATATCTTTAGTTGCTCGCAAAGTGTTCATTTTCTATGAAAACCTTTTTAGGGGTGTAAATTATAAATTTTTGGAGAGATTGATGAGAAATGTCAAGCCAGATCATTTTGTATAATTGCTGTTTTCACATTGATCACCCCAAATGTCTACTGTAATTTGTTTTCACAAACACACGCACGCACGCACACACACATGCACACACACACTTACACTTTTAAAGAAAGTACATATTTCTGTTTCCTCTGTGTGCGTATGTGTGTGTCTGTGGGTCTTTGTGTGTGTCTTTTTCTCTCCCTTTCTCTGTTGCACGCGTGAAGGGGGCAGGGACGAGAGAGAGAGAGAGAGAGAGAGAGAGAGAGAGAGAGAGAGAGAGAGAGAGAGAGAGAGAGAGAGAGAGAGAGAGAGAGAGAGAGAGAGAGTGATAAAGAGTTGGGGTGTTTTTGTTTTTCTTTTATATCAAGGAAAATGGAATAAGCACTTATGTGCTTTTTTTTTTACATCAAGTCCCGTGTGTATGCGGTTTTGTAAATTATGTCATCTGTTCCCACCGCACACAATGGCCTACTCTGACGAAAAGCGGAACAGGATTTAACGTGTGCGCAAGATGTTCTGCGTGCGTTCGCACACGGGGCCTCGGTTTATAGTCTCATCCGAAGGACGTTTGGGGAGAGTGGAGTCTGCACTGATGTTAGCTCCAGGGGAAAATATCCCCTTGAACGGGAATCGAACCCGGTCGTCAGATTGCCAGCGCAATGTTCTAACCACTAGGCTATCCCGTCACCCAGAGTGACAGAATGAGGTACATAGACAGACATAGACACAGACAGAGACACAGACATAGACACAGACATAGACACAGACAGAGACACAGACAGAGACACAGACAGAGACACAGACATATAGAGAAAAACAGAGTGACAAACACAGTGACTAAGATACAGATAAAGAGACAGATAGACGGACAGTAAAACAGACACACCTCGCTACACCATTACCCACAGAACACTGTCAAACACGTTTTGCAATCTGAAACAAACGAACAAAACACAAAAAAAGCACAAATCGAAAACTGAAGTTTCCAACACGATGACCGTGTAGGCTGAGTTTCGTGAAGACCCCGAGCCAGTCAGGTGTAGCCGAGCAGGCAGGAAAGGAAAGGTCTCCGTGTTCTCTGTCTTTTGTGCTGTAGTGCCAGAGGGAGCAGTGGCTTATGAATATTCATTGTTGTTCTTATCTACGTTATTACTGGTGCTGGCAGCATCATCACCACAACAACCACCACCACCACCACCACCAGAATTACTAAAAGTTCTAGTAGTAGAAGTGGTGGTGGTGGTGGTGGTGGTGGTAGTGGTAAAGTAGTAGAAGTAGTAGTGATGGTGGTGGTGGTGGTGGTGGATGTCGTAGTAGTAGTAGTAGTAGTAGTAGTAGTAGTAGTAGTAGTAGTAGTAGTAGTAGTAGAAGTAGTGGTGGTAGTACTGGTCGCGGTTAGTAGTAATTAGTGATGGTGGTGATGGGATGGTGGTGGTGGTAGAAGAAGAAGTAGTAGTAAGTAGTAGTAGTAGTAGTTGTAGTAGTAGTAGTGGCAGTAGTAGTAGTAGTAGTAGTAGTAGTAGTAGTAGTAGTTAGTAGTAGTGGCAGTAGTAGTAGTAGTAGTAGTAGAAGTAGAAGTAGTAGTAGTAGTAGTAGCAGCAGCAGCAGCAGCAGTAGTAGTAGTAGCAGCAGCAGCAGCAGCAGCAGCAGCAGCAGCAGCAGCAGCAGCAGCAGGCAGCAGCAGCAGCAGTATTAGTAGTAGCGGCAGTGATGGCGAAGGTTGCAGCAGAAGTCGTCAGGAAAGTGTCAGCAGCAGCAGCAGCAGCAGCAGCAGCAGCAGCAGCAGCAGGTGCAGTACAGCACCTATAGTAAGGGAAGTGTGGTGGCAGCAGTGCTAGCGGCAGGGGAAGCTGTGCTGGGAGGAGTGGTGGTTACAGCAGCGGTGGTCCTCGTTGTAGGTGTGGTGGCTGTGGTAAAGATGACAATAGAGAGGATGGTGATGATAACGATTAGTATCAACATCACTTTCGTTAGTTTTGTCGTCGTTGTTGTCGTCGTCAGCACCAGCATCAGCATCAGCATCGTTCATCATCATCGGCATCATCATTATCATCATCAAAAACATCATCATCAACAACAACATCAACAACAACGTCATCATCGTCAACATCAGCATCAACAACATTATCATCATCGTCATCGTCAATATGATTGCAATCTAACATCCAGGCAACAACGCAAGTATCAAACGATAACTGAGAAGAAAGAAAAGGGGGGAGGGGGATGGGTGTAGGGTAGGGAGAGAGGTAACAAGAAAACGTAAGACAACAGCATTGTCCATTAAATCCAATACATCTAAAACACACTCCCAGCGTGGGCTTCCATCACGACAGTTTTTGTCCGGACGTTAAGAGACAAAAACCGCCAGTGCGTATGCATGTTCATGTTCATAAGAACATGTACAACTATACATCGCTGGCGGGCAGTCCAAAGAATTTCAGATGCAAATATGGTAAAGAATTTTACCAAAAAAAAGTATAATGACAGATAAACTGGTCGATGAAACAACAGGGTCTTTTTTTTATTTGGGTAGAGCTGTATAACAGGGTGCCGAAAGGAAAGGGGCTTGTATGCCTGAGAGCGTATTTTAGAAAGCAACTTTTTTTTCTGTTCACAGACATTGTTGTCTCTCTTCCAAAGAACTATATTGGGCCATTTCTCTATGTGGAAAAGAAAACTGCAATCCACGAAGAGAAAACGTTGCTATGATAAAATGCTATTATTTTGTTTGTTTGCTTTTTACTGTCTGTATCCTTTATTTTTAAATGAGAGTGTGTGTGTTCCTGAAAACACTTTCCATCGACAACTCTTCAGGTGCCGTGTGTTGCTTTACATGCGCTAAACTCATGTCGTGCCTCATGTCTCGTTTTACTGTCTTATCTGAAAAAAATAATGCTTAGACCATCTCTTGAGATCAAGAGTGAACATGAATAAGAATATGAACCTTTTACCTTTGCAACAACAAAATATCCCAACGAAAAGAAACGTAGAAGGGGGAGTGAATATCATTGGATAGCATAAAAACGAGCTAGCTATTTTGCAATCAATGTTTTTGTCTTTTCGTTGTTCATGTCCTGCTATACACGTATAGCTAGCACATCATGGCACTAGACGACCAGCAACCGAAAAACACACCACCATCATTCTGCTTGCCGTCTGCAAACTTATGGCTCTGTCTTATATTTTTATATGTCCCAGGACACCAGCACGCAGACATGTTTTCTCTATTTCCTCAGTACAGAATGAACGAGGTGTTGCTGCAGAAACAGAACAATCTCACAGTGTGTATGTTTCCATGGTTTCCATTCTGCAGAAACAGAACAATCTCACAGTGTGTATGTTTCCAGGGTTTCCACTCTGCAGAAACAGAACAACAATCTCACAGTGTGTATGTTCCCAGGGTTTTACATTTTTACACTTTTTTCTTCTGTTTCTTTTCTGCATGTCTTGATCCCGAAATATCGACAGGTGAATAGTAGAGGCTACAATTTGGCACTGTTTGGCTGCTTTTTCTTGTTTATTTTTTTGACCAGCATTTTTTTGTAATCCTAATTCATTAACAATTTTACACACGATGTTACATTTTTGTACTGTTTTGTCTTTTTTCGTGCAGTATGTTTCCATCCTGAATGGTCAACAGTGAAAGAAACCCGCTAACAAGGCGGAGGTTAAATATCAAAACAAACTGCTGATGTAGTTTAAGTTTAAACCATAAGTTCGTTGACAACTTGAAATCTTATTTACATTCAACCCAGAAGTCTTTCCATTTGTTCCAATGCCTCATGCACTACTATCTTTCCACTTTGTTATCAAAACAGCCCTTTCGTCATATCAATGATTTTTCCAGTTTGTTATCAAAACAGCCCTTTCGTCATATCACTGATTTTTCCAGTTTGTTATCAAAACAGCCCTTTCGTCATATCACTGATTTTTCCAGTTTGTTATCAAAACAGCCCTTTAGTCATATCACTGATTTTACACCTAAAAAGAAAAGACTAAACAGTTCAGCGAAGCCTCATCTCTATTTTTAAGAAACATATATGGACTTCACTCATAATTTCTCACGGATCGAAATACTATGGTGCTGTATACACAGACAGATATGCAAATGAGAAAAAGCCGCCACTGCCTGTCTCCGAGAGCTCATATTTTCAGAGTTACCGTTCACAGACTGTGTGCTCCACACCCGGTCCTCCAGAGAGGATTAGCATTCAGGTAGCGCCATCTGGTGTTGATCCCAGTCCTCCAGGGTCGCGGGGAGATGTGGCAGCAGATGAAACAGCTGTTCATGGCGTCGTGTTCTGTCGTCAGTGTGGCCGAGCATTCGCTGCCTCTGCCACCGCTAGACCCTGAGAAGAGCATGATACACTAGAGATGAGTTTTCAGTGATGATATCCTCACTATCCCCCAGTCTAGAATGATGGTTCTTATTGGTTTTCAGCCATGTACTTGAGAGTGTCGTCAGATTTCGTGTATCTGCAGAGTTAACCTGAGGAGAGGATGAAGAGCAGAGGTTTAGGAAGTGGACTTCTCTGTGTTTAGTATCGTTATGGTTGTAATCCTCTGAAAATAGCCAGAAATGTTTGAAGGTTTCAGGATATTTAGATGTGCAACAATGATTTAGCAATCGAAGCATTTAATTGAACGATTGGTTAATTGTTTTGTTTGTTGTTAGATTTGTTATTGATTGATTTAACTTGTAGAGTGAATATAATCTTTATTCACTAAGGCTGTCTTTTTTCTCTCATTGCGAAAAAGTGATCAACAAGTTTTCATCATAGGTTTGAATTTCACTTATAGTTCAGTGCAACAATTTCGAAGTCCTTAAATTTTCCAACAATCAGAAAAGACTGGATAAAAGAAGATCAATGCCTCAGCCTTTAAGGGAGATACTAATTACACACACAGATTGACACGCTCAAGGTCGAAGACACAGACAAGCAGACGAACAAGCCAACTACTGCTACACTCCAGACTCCCAGAACAAAATACTCCTCCAGGAATTAGCACTTACAGCCTCCAACTCCCTCCTCCCCGCAAACCATCCTCTGGAGAGGATTAGCATGCTGGTAGCAGCCATCTGGTGTTTAGCTAAGTTCTCTTGGGTCACGCTGAGATGTGGCAGCAGATGACACAGCAGTGTACGGGGGTCGTTTTCTGTAATCATCCGGCATGGCATTTGCTGCTGCTGCTGTTGCCTGTCTCCCAGGACAAGATGCTTCTCTAGAGTTCAGTTGCCATGGACTATTTCCCTCAGAAATCCATAAACTTGGATAAGTGTTCTTGTTGGCAGTTAGCCAGTGTGACGTCAGGTTTCGTTTTCTGTAAAAGTAATCTTGAGAGAGGGTAGAGAATAGAAGGTTGCAGTTTTCTGTGTTGGCTCGTGTGGTTGATATTGTTCTGTCTGTAATCCCCAGAGAATATCCTGGAATGGTTGGAGATTTTCAGGACATCACCATGTGATGCCACAGTAATTTAAGACTCAATGCGTTGACTGGCTGATGGACTGATTGACTAATTGATAGATTGGTTGATTGATTGATTGATGCAAAGTGAAAACTAAAGGTTATCATCATTTCCCAGAAGCTGTACGTATTCCTATATCATTTGTACTAAAGAAATAACTCGCTTAACAGCAAATTAATTAGCTTTGTCACACTGTAGGCCTAGCTTTAATTTCAATATCATGGAATGCAATACTGTCCAAGTCTTTAAATTTGGCAACAGTTCCATAAATAACAGCTCAAAATAGATTTATCCGGTAGTCTCCAAACGACATACTATTGATTGGAATTATCGATCAGACGATCAAGGCTGCAGCCACACACACAGACACAGACACAGATACACAAGACAGGCGAACCTAACACCGCTACTGCCACACCTTAATCTCACAGAACGAGGTGCTCATCAGCAGATTAACACTCGCGGCCTGTTTTAGCCACAATCTGCCCTCCAGAGAGAACCAGCTTTCTGGTTGTAGCAATCTGGCGTCTGCCTAAGCACTCCAGGGCCAGGGTATAAGATCCTGCTGTGGAAAAATAATAGCTGGGTTGTTTATTTTTGGGTTTGTGGGGGTGGGCATATTCTGTGGTTATCTTGGAATTTGCTTCAGTTTCTACTGCATTGTTCCCAGAGGGAAAATCAATCGTCTTTCAAAGATTAGCTTTAGCGATCAGTTTTCCCTGCAAAGGATAGCTCAGAGGTCAGAGCACTCACTTTCCCCAAGCTTAAGTTAAGCAGTATGGAACGTATGTGCCTTGGCTTCAATACAGTTCCCCTGTTCACCCAGCTGTAAATGGGTTCCTGCCCTCTTCAGGGTCAGGGAAGGTAAAGCAGCCAGAGAGAGGAGATGGGTGCTACCCTCAAGATGCTGGCCCCTAGAGAAGCTGAGGTCTCTGAGATCTCGATCCTTAACGTCCACATAGATTATGGAAACACTTTTACTTTATCCTTTCCCTCTGCAATTTCCCCCCAGAGAGGACTGGCTTTCTAGCAGTGGCTGCTCGGTGTTTACCTGACCACTCCAGGGCCATGGTTAGATGCTGCTGCTGCGGAAGAAACTGCTCTTTACAGGGACAATGCTTCTGTGAATACTCTGGAATTTGCAAGTGCTGTCAACTGCAGAGTCTGCAGAACAAAATCATTCATCAGAGATAAGCATTCATGGTCTGTTTTTCTCCTCAATGCAGCCTGTCCCCAGAGAGAGTACCGTTCTGGTTCCATCCATCACAGAGAGTACCGTTCTGGTTCCATCACAGATAGTACCGTTCTGGTTCCATCACAGAGAGTACCGTTCTGGTTCCATCACAGAGAGTACCGTTCTGGTTTATACACAGATAGTACCGTTCTGGTTCCATCACAGAGAGTACCGTTCTGGTTCCATCACAGAGATTACCATTCTGGTTCCATGACAGAGAGTACCGTTCTGGTTCCATCCATCACAGAGAGTACCGTTCTGGTTCCATCACAGAGAGTACCGTTCTGGTTCTATCACAGAGAGTTTCGTTCTGGTTCCATCACAGAGAGTACCATCCTGGTTCCATCCATCACAGAGAGTACCGTTCTAGTTCCATCACAGAGATTAGAGTTCTGGTTCCATCACAGAGATTGCCATTCTGGTTCCATCACAGAGAGTACCATTCTGGTTCCATCCATCACAGAGAGTACCGTTCTGGTTCCATCCATCACAGAGAGTACCGTTCTGGTTCCATCACAGAGAGTACCATTCTGGTTCCATCACAGAGAGTACCATTCTGGTTCCATCACAGAGAGTACCGTTCTGGTTCCATCACAGAGATTACAATCCTGGTTCCATCACAGAGATTACAATCCTGGTTCCATCACAGAGAGTACCGTTCTGGTTCCATCACAGAGAGTACCGTTCTGGTTCCATCACAGAGAGTACTGTTCTGGTTCCATCACAGAGAGTATCATCCTGGTTCCATCACAGAGATTAACATCCTGGTTCCATCACAGAGATTAACATCCTGGTTCCAGCACAGAGATTAACATCCTGGTTCCATCACAGAGATTAACATCCTGGTTCCAGCACAGAGAGTACCGTTCTGGTTCCATAACAGAGATTACCGTTCTGGTTCCATCACAGAGGGTACCCTTCTGGTTCCATCACAGAGAGTACTGTTCTGGTTCCATCACAGAGATTACCGTTCTGGTTCCATCACAGAGAGTACCGTTGTGGTTCCATCACAGAGATTACAATCCTGGTTCCATCACCTGTGTTGTGGCGAATGTCCCGGGACCATGACCAGATGGAGCTGCAGGGTCAAGCTGCTACTCTTTGTCCCTGTCCTGCAGCCTCCCTCGGTACAACTCGTGACTGGTATTGCTGTGTAGTATAGAGAGCGGCATCATCTTTCACTGATATCAGCTACAGCCTCTGTTTTCCCCATACAATCTCCCACAGTAGAAATTGCTACTGGTATTGCTGTGTAGTGTACAGAACAAAATCATCCTTCACTGGCTGGAAGTTACAGCTTGTGTTTTCCTCATCATTGTAATCTCCCACAGTAGAAATTGCTACTGGTATTGCTGCGTAGTATACAGAACAGAATCATCCTTCACTGACTGGCAGTTATAGCTTGCTTTCCCCATCTTTGTAATCTCCCACGGTAGAAATTGCTACTGCGTAGTATACAGAACAGAATCATCCTTCACTGGTTAGCAGTCACAGCTTGTTTTTTCCCGATATAACTCATCCAGGAAGGATGAGCATTCTGGCAGCAGCCATCTGTTGGGTACCGAAGCACTTCAGAACTGTTGTATAAGACGCTGCTGAGGAAGACTCTGTTCCACATGTGGGTTATTATAGTAATCTGTGACTATCATGGAATTTGCCTCTGTACCACTGCCTGGTCTTCAAAGCAAACTGCTCCTCCAGAGATGAGTATTCACAACCTGTCTCTTCCATAACCTATCCCCCTAGGGACTGAGGGTTCCGGGGGTACCGGTCTGGTGTTTATCTAAGCAGTCCAGGGCTACGGTAAGATGTCGCTGTAGAAGATACCCTCCTCTTGAATGGGGAATAATCTTCCGGCCATGAACCCCTTGGTGTCTGTTACTGTTGCTGTCGTCTGCTCTCCAGAGCAAAATCAATCTCCAGAGATAAGCACCCACAGCCTGCTACCCCCCCCCCGCCCTCCCCCTAAAATAATCACCCATAGAAGATTAGCACAACAGTCTCGTGTTTGCCTTAGTACTTCAAGGTCAGGCTATAAGATGTTGCTACGGGAAGAAACATCTGTTGGGACCATTATTCTGTGATTATCATAGAATACACTTCTATTATTGCTGCTTATGGCGAGCCACAACCGACACTGTACCAGAGTTAAACACCTAGAGCGCAACTCCATAGTCTTCCGAGACTGAAGGATACCAAGTGCAATGAATGCCTAGTCCCTAGAACAAAGTTATTCTTCACAGATTTGGCCCTGGTCAAAAGCTGTGTCAGTTATGATGGAAGCTAAGTATCAAGGTCTGCAATAAAATGATGTTATCACTTAATTAAAATGTTATGTTGAGAGCCTTCAACCGTAGCAAGCTCTTGAGGTTGCACTTTCCTCAAAAGGAGCGCTCTGACAATTAGTACTCTCATTTAAAAGAAGAAAATGATCCTCTGAAGTCAGAGTATGGCTGTCTATATGGCAATGTACTTGAAAGGAGTCATACAAGCAAACTTCCCATCTGCTGTGTACTTACGATCTCACTGTGATTCCCAAGTATAAAAGTGAGACACAGGCCATGTTGTTAAGCTGGAGAACACACAACAACATCCTTCACAGATGAACATTTACTACCTGTTACCGTCGCCATCCCCCCCAACACACACACACACACATCCGTGGTACAGATGACAAAATTGTACAAAACTGCATACACACGAGCACTGGATACAAAAAAACCAACGTTAGTGCTCATTCCATAATCCTCGAAAAAAAAGAATAAAATAATAAATTAATTAATTAAATAAACGCGCGCGCACACACACAATCCTCCAGAAATAGTTATCATTCTGGTAGTAGTCACCTGGTATAGAGCCACATGCTCCGAGGCCATGGCAAAACGAACTTGCAGAATTAACGTGCTGGTTTTTGGATGTCCATTTGCTGAGAGCTCCCGCCATAGAATTGGTTAGTCCTACCCCATACCCCGTGTCCACAAAGCAAGCTACTCCTCCAGAGATTAGCATTCACGGCCTGCTTTGTCCCCTCACAGCCTGTCCTCCAGGGATGATCAGTGTTCTGGTGGCATCCGTCTGGTGCTCGGCTAAAGCGATGCTCTGAGGCCACAAGCAGATGGAGCTGAAGAGCAAACTTGCTGATGGACTTGAGGCCATTTTCTGTGATCGTTGGGGAAACGGAGGTGTTGTTTTTTTTGGGTTGGTGTTTTTTGTAGCTGTTGGGTTTGTTTTTTATTGGGGAGGGGGTTGCTGAGTTCCCAGTGGAGTGTCTTTTTTTGGTGCTAATGACTGTGTTTGTTGAAGTAGCTTTTTTTGTGGATTCTGTGATGTGTACAGGAATTTGTGATTGTTTGTACAGGGGTTTTTTTGTCTTGAGTTTTGATTTTGTTTGTTTGTTTGTTTGTTTTCTTTTCTGAAGCAGAGGTTATGTTTTGTTAAGGGCTTTGTGTGTTTGTCTGAATGTTTGTCAATCTGTATGTTGGTCTTTGAATATGTCTCTCTGCCTGTCTTTGTGTCTGTCTGTCTGTCTCTGTCTGTCTGTCTGTCTCACTCACTCTCTCACTCTCTCTCTCTCTCTCTCTCTCTCTCTCTCTCTCTCTCTCTCTCTCTCTGCCTCTGTCTCTCTCACCACATACATACACACACATAAAACACACACAACACACACACACACACTCACACACACACACACACACATACACACACACACACACACACACACACATTGTTAAATATTACTTTTGGAGGAATGAAAAACGTTAAACTGAAGAACACGTCGACAGATCGTACACGTTTTGGTCCAAAAAATTATAGAAGCTTTATATAACCAGGAGGAATTTTTTTCCTGAAAATATTATAATTATGGCTGCCTAACCAACACCCTTGAAACACTCTTTCCCTCCGATTGAAAATTGCAGATCTGTGATTGTCAGTTATGTTGCTTTGTTGTTGTTGCTGTTAGACGTTCCTCAGCTTAGCACCGTGAAGAATCACCAAGAACATACCCTCTGTCTGTCTCACCCAGCACACCTTGAAATCAATGTGAGACTGTAAGCACACACTGGATGAAAAGTTTGCGTGTACACTTGTTTTCACGCACCTCGCCACCTAAAGCAGCCATACTCCGACTTCAGAGGACTTTTTCTCTCTATACACTAGAGAGATCAGGTTGTTGTACTACAATATCATCACAACTGAAGACAATTTCAACATTGTCAAAGCATAACAAACATAATAACAGGCCTTGGCACTCTGCTCACATCAATAAACTGGCAAAGTGGGGTTTTCTTCTTTTTAGCCTGGGTGAAATTCTTAGCGAGGAGACGCGATACCTGTGATTAACTAGCCGGACAAAAGTAAAGGCTTAGTACTGAGGACTTAAGTAAGGGGGTTCTTATCCTTTTTTATGGGTATGGACTTGATCAGACTGGCGCAAACTGAACACATAGTTTTGGAGAGATTACAGCGGCTGTGTTGTACGTGCCGTGTCTGGCTGTTATGAGCCGGATTATGTACAGTATCCTCTTAATAATTATTATCTGCGGGATGCTGATAGTGTGTTTGATGTGTATCGCATCTATATGCAAAATCGATATGTCTGGTTGTTCCTTTCTGTTTGTCTCTGTCTCTCTCTCTCACACACACACTCTGTCTCTGTCTATCTCTGTCTGTCTCTCGCTCTCTCTCTCTCTCTCCTCTCTCTCTCTCTCTCTCTCTCTCTCTCTCTCTCTCTCTCTCATCTCTGTCAGTCTGTCTGCATCTCTCTCTTTCTCTCCTCTATCTCTGTCTCTGAATTTCTCTCTCTGTCTCTGTCTCACTCTTTCTCCCCTATCTGTATCTCTTCTTTTCCCCCCTCTCTCTCTGACTCTCTCTCTCTCTCTCTCTCTCTCTCTCTCTCTCTCTCTCTCTCTCTCTCTCTTTTCTTCCTCTGTCTGTCTCTCTCTGTATCGGTCTGTCTGTCTGTCTGTCTTTCCCTCCCTCCCTCCCTCCCTCCAAATAACGATAGGGTGTCTACGCCTGATAGCTTGGCTGTATATGGCAGTGTTAAAGCCGTGTCCAATATCAGGTTTATGTGCGAAGTGAAGCTACGTGTCTGGTATTTAGGAACTTTTTGTTCTAACTAAGAGAAATGAGAGAGAGAGAGAGAGGGAGGAAAAGAGACAGTGTGTGTGTGTGGAAGAAAGAGAGAGAGGGAAAGAGAGATAGAGGGAGAGAGAGAGAGAGAGAGAGAGAGAGAGAGAGAGAGAGGAGAGAGAGAGAGAGAGAGAGAGAGAGTGTGTACAGTATTGTGGATTTAAGCATTTTTGCCATACGTGTCACAACACTGTTTATGATGTGTTTTCATCTCCTGACATTTATCACAACGCCTATTTGCATAATATGTCACTGACGTGGATTAAAAAAAAAAAGTTTTGTACAGGGAACACATTTACTGCGCATTAAAGCATTTATTCATTTCTATTCAAATCTTGTTGTTTTGCGGAAAATCCAAGATGCTCGTCTTGGGAAGAGAGCGTCACCACATGACAGTGTCACCTTTTTGTCTGTGTGAGCATTGTTCCCTATCAAGGTGCTTTATATTACATACTGTAATTCTAATAATTACTCTGCTGTTATTCTACTTAATTACTCTGTTGTTATTCTGTTAATTACTCTGTTGTTATTCTGTTAATTACTCTGTTGTTATTCTGTTAATTACTCTTTTCTTTTTAATTACTCTGTTGTTATTCTACTAATTACTCTGGTGCTATTCTACTCATTGCTTTGTTGTTATTCTACTCATTGCTTTGTTGTTATTTTACTAATTACCCTTGTTATTCTACTTATTGCTTTGTTGCTATTCTCCTCATTGCTTTGTTTTTATTCTACTCATTGCTTTGTTGCTATTCTACTAGTCACTCTGTTGTTATGCTACTCATTACTCTGTTGTTATTCTACTTAATTACTCTGTTGTTATTCTACTGTATACTCCGCTGTTGTTCTACTAATTATTCTGTTGTTACTGTCAGTTTTCTTCTATACTTTGATTGCATGTTGCTAAGACAGCCTCCATTTATCAACTTACTCGAAAGACAGCACCCAGACCACCTCCTATGGACTGTTGAATTGAAGAAAAGTACAGCACTGGACTAGAGAATCGAACCCAGACTTTGCTTTCCACGCGAATAAACAAAAACCAAAAGACTACTAAGCCACAAATTAAAAATGATGTCACGAAGTTTGACTCATCTGGAGGATGACAAGTATTGCAAAATGTGTGGCATTATGACGTAGTTGTTATCGTAAACAGTGTTGCAATAACTGCAGAGCATCCAGTCGTTGCAACACATCGATATCGTAGGTTATAAATTCAAGATCATGTTGTTTGTTTGTGTGTGTGTGTGATCTACCTTTCGCATTATGGTTGTTACAAAGTCGGTGTATTCACGAATGGAATAGCATTGACATTTACAGCCAGAAGCGTGCTCTCAAATATCGCTGAAAGATCACTTTGATTACGAAATAATGTCTGTAGATGTGGTGTAAGCTGGTTCGCGTGTGCGTGCGTGTGTGTGTGCGTGCGTGTGTGCGTGCGTGTGTGTGTGTGCGTGTGTGTGTGTGTGTGTGTGTTTGTATGTGTGTGTAGTAGTGTGTGTTTGTGTGTATGTATGTTTTGTGTGTGTGCGTTCGTGCATGTGTGTATGTATCTGTGAGTTTGTGTGTGTGAAGTCATGAAAATGATCTCTACTAAGGGTAAAAGAGTAAGCTTTTTTTCCTACCTGCCCTCATAAAAGAAACATAATTTCAATAAGCACGAAACCCCTCGTAAGGCACAGGAAACAGCTTTAGCAAATTATATCAAAGCAAAAGACAGAAGCAACGCTATGGCAGGATGAATCAATTCCAGGAAAAAGAACAGCGGCACAGAAGGCACGAACATACCCAGCATGCAATCTATATTCTTGGGGAAGTTTGGCCTTCATGAGGTTTCACCTGTTCAGAACACATGCATAGAGGTTTCAGCCATGAGACCTGATCATTCCTCCGAAAGTTAAGGGGGGGGGGGGGGGGGGGGAGGAAGAAGGAGAAAGAAAGAAAACCTTGTAGAACTGATAGTCGATATGCAGTAGAAAGTGGCCTCTGAATTGAAGTTAAAGATAGTGAATGATGGTATGTTTGATTGTTTTGTGTTCTGGACGGTATAGAATCAACAATCATACAATCTCCCTTTGAGTTATTTCCCTTGATTTTGCAAATAGCTGCATGTCGATGAATATTGGGAGGGGGGGGGGGGGAGTTATCTACAGATATTTTAGAGTATATTGCTTTGTTGGTGTGCAAAATTCGGTTTTCTTGAATTCACTCACATACTATACATCATAAACTTTGATCGGTAAAGACAGATCTGTTTTTTTTAAATCGAGTCTGTTTATCAGAAGCGTTGTTATAGTTTAAGAATGTGAAAAAGTCAGTAACTGTTGAAAGTTAGGCATAAAGTCTTTTGATAAACGAAACACCTTTCTACAAATTACCAGCTGTTGCAAAGATTGGTAAAAGTCACTCCCAAAAGATGAACCATTTTGCTTTCTGCTTTCTTTCTTTTACGGTGTTGTTGTTTTGGGGTTTTTGTTGTTGTTTTGTTGTTGGTTTTTGTTGTTGTATATAGTTTTAAGTGTTGGAGTTTTTGGGGGAGGGGTATACTTGTTTTTAGTTTCAGTTTTGTACACGTTGTACAGAAAACGTAACATTTGATAATCCGCTAACCCAAACCAACCACTTGACCAACACTTCATCATCATCTACATAACGTAGTGCATACACCAGTCATACGCAGTGGTCGGAACATTCAAACAATCGGACCAAACTCAAGAAAATGGACCACACGCTGTCAATGGCTACTAGAACCCATCTTCTTTCTCACCGTGCACACTACCATTCGCTGTCTGTTCTTCCCAAAGAAGTAGACAAAGAGTAGATTACCTGGCGTGGCTTGCTCGGTGTCTCGTCACTCAGTCTGCTGAGGGGATCAGCATTGTGGGAGCAGGCATCTGGTAGGGAGCCCGGTATCACAGAACTATGGGGGCAATGTCCTTGTGGATAAGGCTTTACTGCTTGCTCATGAGGTTTTCTTTGCCATGCTGATCTTTTGTCAACTGGGGATTTGGGTTCTGAATTTGTCCTCGGTGTATTTTTGCGTATAGAGTCAGTGATTTCCTCCACTACTACTTCCTCATTAATAGTATCAGACTTTGAGACTTTATCCGTTTTTTATTGAATGTTTGTGATTATGAATGATTTGTCGTTTAGTTCAGGTCAGGGGATGTAAGGTTAAGGTATTGTTCGTTTGGCTGGAGAGAAAGTAAGAAAAATAAGAAAGAAGAAGAAGCAAGATTTAAAGAATGACAGAAAAAAGAAAAGAAAGAAAGAAGAAAGAAGAAAGAAAGAAAAGAAAAGACAGAAAAAGAAAAAGAAGGAAGTAAGAAGAACGTAAACACAGCAAGGGAGAGAAGAAGAAGAAGAGGCAGACAGATAAAGGGAAAGAAATGAGGAAAAGACAAAGAACGAAACAATAGACCTGACAGAAAACCCTACACCACAGACAACTGAAGGCAGTTTGGAAGGCAAAACTGTCAGCAAAGCTCAATCTTCAGACAAGCAAGGGTTTGCAGGAGCCGAGCAGGACTGTGAAGGAGAATGGTGTATCAATGGTGGACAGGGGCTAGCTGCCTTCATGATGGGAAACTACTGCCCGTTGTCTCTCAATACATCTGCTGCTCTCCCTTTCCACTGCCAGTCTAGACATCTGATGTTCCCATACCTACAAGTTATGCTGTCAAGGGAAAACAGCAGACTTTGGGCAAATAGTTCTTTATTTGTGTAGGAATGTTGTGATCGTGCTCCTTAGGCTTATATCAGTATCATCAGCTCTCCCCGCAAATATGTATGCTTAGAGGAAGAAAATCAGAAAATGGAGCATTTAAAGTGATCATGCATGAATATTAAACATATGACAGGTACCGGTTTTAAAAAAAAAAACTTAAGTATCTACTGAGTCAATTTTCAGCAAAAGCAATATAGAATATTTACGAGCCTATAAGCTATATCACTTCTCTTCTAGAAAAACTGCAAATGTGAAATTTTAGAAAATCCAACAAAATGAAAAAAAATTTGGAATTCAGTAGGAGAACTTATATTTATACAGCGGCTCCAAATATTACAGACGAAATTGAAAATAAAGGTACTTCCACTGAAGTCGATATTTTACGTTACATCAGTCAAATGTGTTTTCTCTGGAGAGTAAAGGCTGCCCGGAAATGGACTTGCAGAGTCGCTAAACCAATGAAGAGCCAGTCACGACATGCCGTTGTGTCTGACATCGTGCGAACGTGGTGTTCTTTCTTCTTCTTTACTGGCCCCAAGACACTTAAACACAGACACCGTTCCCCTGTAAATTGAAAGCAATGTGGCTGATGCATTGTAATGGAAATGAAATAATAATCCCCAATGGCTAAGCATTTGTGGCTATAATCCTTTGTTTCTTTTTACACTCTTAAGTAAAGGTCTGTATTTCCCCCATATTTAATTGGAAACACAGACAGTAGATATAATCCATTCCTGCTTAGTACAGTATCTTGACTTTTTGTTTTAATTTTTTGTAAAATATAGAGTTAGTATGTTTCTGGCAAGTTCAGTGATGTAGGCTTAATTCTCTTATCTCTTTGAAAAAGTTTTGGGAGTGGAACATTTACAGAACGTGTGCTAGGTTGCCTTGGGTAATCTGTTTCTAGCTTCGTTTCTTGACACTTTCCCTTCACCTTCACACACACCAAAGTGACCTCTTCACACGAAAATCCAGGAGGCAGGATGGCCTAGTGGTTAGTGCGTTGCGCTGGCGATCTGATGGCCCGGGATCAAGACTGGGTTCAATTCACCACCGAGACGCCCGTTTGGGGGCATTTTTCTCCTGGAGTTAACGTCAGAACTGACTCCTCTCACCTTTAAGTCATTCAGATGTGACTATAGATTGAGTCCCTGTGTGCAAACCCACGCAGAACATCTCGCGCATGCGTATAAATCCCGCTCGGCCTTTCGCTTTTGTGGTATATCGAGCTTGTTAGAACGGATGACAAAAAATGGAAAAAGAATGCACGCGTATTGTGTTGGGTTTAGACTTTATCTCCGAGGTCGGAATATGGCTACCTTAGTGATGGACAAAAACAGTCGCATACGTAAAACTCTCACCATTGGTAAACCTTGCAGATCTAGTCAAGAAAAAATCTTATCCATTAGTTTTTGAAACATGGAGGGAAAATAAAATGCATGCTTGTAGGTGTTGATGCACACTCCCATGCTCCAGGTACATTTTTGTGGAATGTGTGCGCAGTTGAAGTCAGTATTATACCCACTTTTCCAGATTCGTAATTTACACTGTGCAGTTTTGTTACTACGCGTTTCCCATAGTTTTATTTCGGTTCTGAATTCATTACGTTTACCGTGCAACAAACATATCGATTGTTCTCTATTACGTATTGGGACGAAAATACACCAAACTCAATATTTCTATGAATTCCTGCCCAAAAAGAAACCACCTGGATAGAGTGGTTACACAAATATCACACACTGTGGTAGACAGCCTTAGTTGTGATCAGTTAGGTAAAAAGAGGCTGGGTCTGAGGCTGTTTGTCTTTCAGAATCCTGATAACATGTCTGACAAACTTCTATCGTGTACAGAATCCAGAATGGCATGATGTTGTCTCTCTTGTGAATGCTGATAATGCCGCTGGTACCTAACCAGTCTGTAATTCATTAATTTCTAATGATCGTTTGCTTCCCTATGGAATACAAAACCCATGGGGAAATATGTAAGTGTCTGAGATATCATGATTATTTAGCATCTTGTGCTTCTGTGGTATCCCGAGAATGTATCCGGTATCTAACTTGTTTCCTACACTTAACTGAAAACTCGAAAAAGTCTGCTTTTTATCTCTAGGAACTCTGATATGCAATCGGTGTATTGACTGTCTGTGAATATCAATGATGTTGACGCATCCTTTTCCTGAGCAATATATAAAAATTATGACCCATTCTCTTTCTTTAAAACATGAAAAGTTAGCAATATTGTGTCTGTAAAAAGTTGTAAATGTCTGGTGACTTCTCAGCAGAAAATGACCGTGATCTCTATTTTGGACCTTTACTGAATATTAGGTATGTCTGGGATACTCTCTGTGAGATGATTCAGATATGAATAATGTATTGTCTCGCTACAAATATTACGGAAGATATCAATGTAACTTGTCGTTTCATGATATATTGAAAATGTGTGATAAACTTTCTTTGGAACATGTTGAGAATGTACGTGAGATGCATTGTCCCCCTATGAGATGCGAAGACTTCAGATACGTAATATCGTTAGGAGATACTGATCTCTTCATGAATCATTTAGACCAAGTTCACCTTTACAACAATATGTTTTTTCCAAGACAGTGATTTATTATAGAGACTATGTTTATTTTATTACTTTATAAAAAAAAAAACAACCTTTTAATACTATCGAAAAATTATATCCGTTTGGCTTTACTTAGTGTTTGTGAAACTGTCATTTTTACCGGGGTCGGCTTTTTTGGATTTTTGTTTTGTTGAGACATTTAAAAAAATATTTCCTTCATGTATATTTTGATTCTTTTTTTTCATGCAACAGGAAAATCACCCATGTTGCATAAATTCCTCCTACCGCACCCTTTTCCAGTAAAAGAACAAAAAGGAGGCAGTAACTAAAGAACTGCAACACAGAAAACTGAGCAAGACAAAAAAATCAGTGTGTATTTCTAAAGTGTGGTTGCCTGTTTGTTTTAGAGACATGTTTGACATACGTTTTTATCTTCCTTTCCTTTCACAAAACCCAAACATGTCTGCTGTTACAACAAAACACAAAAGGAGACATAATAAAACAATCATTTTGGCCTCCTTCACTCATTTTATCCCATGCACAAAAAAAATAGCTTTCATTTCTGGACGGAAGAGAAAGAAGGGAAAGATATGGAAGGCTTTTCCATTTCTTCCTCCTTTCCCCCCTCATTTCTACAGCTCCTTCTAATTGCTTTCCTCCACCATCCACAGTGTTCTTTTCTTTCTTTCCCAAACAGTGTGCACGCTTCTTCCCTGTGGACAGCTGTGCTTTGTGCAGTTCCTTGCAGGTGGAAGCAGTCAGGCCAGAGTTCTGTCCCTTGATCGAATTCGGATGTTGTCTTCCGGGGATCGGAAGACCGGACCAATGTGTTGCCCTTGGTCTGCACGTGTGTTTGATTTTGGGTCTGTCTGTCTGTCTGTGTGTCTATCTGCCTGTCTGTTTATGTGCTTGTCCTTATATCTCTCTATCCTTTTTAGTCAAATATGTCCCCTTTTTGTGCTCTTGGGTTAGTGTCCCTTTAATTATTTCATTAAGATTTTTTTTCTGTGTTTCTGTTTTTCTTTTCTTTGTCGCTATCAATCTTACAATCTTTCTTTCGTTATATGTTCATATTTGTCTGTCTGTCACTCTGTGCTGTTTAGGCATCTGTATGTCTCTCTTCATCCCCCCCCCTCTCTCTCTCTCTTTCTCTCTCTCTCTCTCTCTCTCTCTCTCTCTCTCTCTCTCTCTCTCTGTGATACTTATCTCATCAAAGAAATGATTACTTCTCATATGTATATATATATATATATATATATATATATAGAGAGAGAGAGAGAGAGAGAGATAGAGAGAGAGAGAGAGAGTATGGGTGAGGGGTGATACAGAGAAAATGATCAGAGGGGAGGGGAGGGGAGGGGGGAAGAGATAAAGAACTGGCTGTAAAAGCCAAAAGACGCAATACCTCTCTGTACCCTAATTCAGCAAAATGTTTGTTTACATGAAAATTGCCTGAGTGTGTCTGGGTCAGCCCAGTTCAGAGTCAGTGTGTGACAACAAGCGTGCAATATCAAGAAAAAATTAGAGTGAGTGTGAAATTTTGAAAAAAAAACATGATATGTGTAGATTCTTTTTATTCAAAAGGGTTGACGTATATATTAAAAATGATACACAATAACAGAAGGTAATACTTGTATGGATGGATGGATAGATTGATGGATGGATGGATGGATGTATATAAATGATAATAATACTTATATATATATATATATATATATATATATATATATATATATATATTATATATATATATATATATATATATATATATATACATACCTGTGTGTGTAATCATGCCATGAAGAAAGTAAGAAATATTACAAGTTAACCTACTTAATGTTTTGTGTGTGTATATATATATATATATATATAAATATATATATATATATAAATATATATATATATATATACATCCGTCTGTTATCATAAATTTTCTAATAAGATACTAAAAAAACCCAATTTTCGACCCATTTCCAAATATTTCATTTAGATTTAACCATTACAAACAATGGGAAGGTTTTCACTGAATTCTCAGTCAAAAATATTATATGAGAATGGTGTCCTCTGGATGTTTAGTGTTCTTGCTAAAGCAGACAAAAGTCTGGCAAAAGCAACATACTTAGGGGAAATTCTTTTCTACTTTTCTAGGATAGGCTTTCTCAGTCTGGCACTAGCTGTGTGTCTGACTAGAGATTACTGCTGTACTGGCTCCCCAGAATGTGCTGCAGTACTTAGGCTGTACTCTCTCTGTCTCTCTGTCTCCTCTCTGTCTCTCTGTCATTGAGCTCTTCTGTCTTCCTCTCTGTATCGTATGTCTGTCTCGTCTGTGGTCTGTCTCTGTCTTCTTCTCTCTGTCTGTCTTCTCTCTCTCTCTGTATGATATCTGTCTGTCTGTCCATCTGTCTGTAGGTCTGTCTCTGTCTTTCTATCTGTCTGTCTGTCTTTCTCATTCCTCTCTCTGTATCGATATCTGTCTGTCTGTCCATCTGTCTGTAGGTCTGTCTCTTTCTGTCTCTCTGTCTGTCTGTCTTTCTCATTCCCCTCTCTCTCTGGATCGATATCTGTCTGTTTATCCATCTGTCTGTAAGTCTGTCTCTTTCTGTCTCTCTGCCTGTCTCAATCCTCTCTCTCTCTCTCAGTCTCAGACAACTCTGTGCCCATCACATGATACGTTCTCCAGGCCTCCTCTCCTGTCTTGCTGCATTATTATCGCTGGCTCCATCTGCTTGCAACATCTTCAAGTAAACCAGGCAGGAAGAAAGTGAAGTAAGTAAAGTAACCGTGTACCTGGTACATCAGTGGAATACTAATGACGCAGTCTTTACCTGGGGGGAATCTCAAGATGGCTGGCGTCTGGCTTCCTTTCTTTCTGCAGGCAGTAAAAGAATGTCTGAACTTGTTTCAACGTGGTAGGTACATAAAGTACAAGTAAAGCACTACGAAGACCTGCTGACCACAGTCAAGAAAAGGAAGCTCAGATGGTATGGACATGTGACAAGATCAGATGGGCTCTCCAAGACCATACTGCAAGGAACAGTGCAGGGGAAGAGAAGGCGAGGAAGGCCGAAGAAGAAATGAGCAAGACAACATCACTGATGGACCGGGAAGAGTTTCTCCACAACCCAGGCACTTGCACACAACCGCCGCAAATGGAGCCAACTGGCCCAACGTTCATCACTGCAGTGCCCCTACGACCTTGGATGGGGTGATGGGAGCAGATGAGATGAGATGAGAGGTACATAAAGGTTGTGTCCAGTATCTAGTCCACTTGCAGAAGAAAATGTTGTGTCTGATGTTCTTGTGCCCATTCAGATCTACCACCGGCAAGAAATGTCCAGCTTCTTGATGAAAAGAGGATTGACTTTTTTTAAAGTGTGTTCCGCCTTTTGGAAGAGTAGGCCATTGCGTGTCTGTAAGAACCGATGACGATTTTTAAAAAAAACATTGCATGGCAACTAGAGTCGTGTTATAACATCATCCCTGAAGTCGGAATACGGCTACCTTCCTGGCAGGCAAAAACGGTCGCATACGCAAAATCTCACCGTTGTTGACCCTCCCAGCTCTAGCCTGAGGAACAAAAAAGACAAGTTTAAGATATTTTGCGTGAATTCACACACAAGACCATAGTTTACAATGCATTCAAAGAAATTATAGAGGAACGGAGTTTGTATCAGTGATATATCCACTGTTAAAATACCAAAAAAAACAAATGCCTGTGTAGAGACTTGAACCTGGGATCTGACTTCTAAACATACTATCAGATCACAAGTGTGGTGCTCTAACCACGAAGCTATCCTGCTCCCTTACCCGCCACCCTGTAAGAATTTGGAAAGAAGAAGGGCTGAATAAAGTTACGTAAAGTCATGCCCAGAAGATGTATATCCTTGCAGTGGCTGGAATATGGAAACAACTGGACAGAAGGAGATATACTGGTAGATATCTCTCCTTTTGGCAAAGTGGTAGCAATCTCTTTACTTTCTGCAAGACTGTAGAAATCTCTTTATTTTCTGCAAGACTGTAGCAATCTCTTTATTTTCTGCAAGACGGTAGAAATCTCTTTACTTAGTGCAAGACTGTAGAAATCTCTTTACTTAGTGCAAGACTGTAGAAATCTCTTTACTTAGTGCAAGACGGTAGAAATCTCTTCACTTTCTGCAAGACTGTAGAAATCTCTTTACTTTCTGCTAGACTGTAGCAATCTCTTTACTTTCTGCAAGACTGTAGAAATCTCTTTACTTTCTGCAAGACTAGAAATCTCTTTACTTTCTGCAAGACTGTAGAAATCTCTTTACTTTCTGCAAGACGGTAGAAATCCCTTTATTTTCTGCAAGACGGTAGAAGTCTCTTTACTTTCTGCAAGACTGTAGCAATCTCTTCACTTTCTGCAAGACGGTAGAAATCTGAGCTTTTGCAAAATGAAAGAAACCTATCTTTTTCTGCAAGAAACTACTCTTTTCTGCATGTATAGCTATGCTACTATTCACGGTGTGTTTTCCAAACTTACCTCCAGGGTGGATTGATATTCCCAGATTGTTCTCTGGTCTCTTGTTCTGCAGGGAGGATCAGCCTTGTGGGAAGAGGCGAGTGGAGGGCAGCCAAACATTCAGAGTCATAGGGGGGGATGGACCGTACTTGTGGAAGGAAGGGACAGGGATGGCTGCTAACGAGGCGTGTGTTCCACTGATCTTTTGTCAGCGAAGATTGTTCTTTTTTCTGCTGAAATGGTGTCATTTGGTATGCAGACGCAGGTTGGGGTTTTTGTTGGGTTTAAACTAGTAGAATTTTTTTTATGGATGATATGTATGAGTTTGGCTAAAGTCAGGATCTGTTGTCTTTCTGTCTCTGTTGGTCTCTGTCTTCCTTTTTGTATAATTATGTCTGTCTATCTGGTCTATCTACCTATCTATTTATCTATCTTTCTTTCTATCTATTATCTATCTATCTATCTGATCTGTCTGTCTATCTGTCTGTCTGTCTATCTTCTTCTTCTCTCTCTCTCTCTCTCTCTCCTCTCTCTCTCTCCTCTCTCTCTCTCTCTCTCTCTCTCTCTCTCTCTCTCTCTCTCTCTCTCTCTCTCTCTCTCTCTCTTGATACCTCTGTCTGTCTGGATGAACCACTGAATGAATGAATATGAAAAAAGAAATGTTGAGATGAATGAATGAATGAATTAATTAATTAATACATCAACAATAGTTCGTAAAAATACACAAGACATTTACGCAAAACAAAAAAGTGAAAAAGGAGGACGGAAAGAGAAAAACACGAACGGAAAAGAGGGAATGAAGGCAGGAAGGAACAAGACAAACAATAGAAAGAAAAAAGGAAATCCAGGAAGAAAGAAAAATACAAAGACAGTTTGAAAGAAAAAAAATATAACAAACAAACAAACAAACAAACAAACAACAGAAAAGAAAAGAAAATGAAAAATAAAGGAAGGAATGAAGGAAGAATGAACGAAACAACGAAAGAATGAAGGAAAGGAACAAAAGCAGAAAACTATGGCAGCAGAAGCACAATTCTAAATCCATGTTTCAAAAATACAAAACAAAACTGCCAGCAAGCTATTGCTTGTGATAGGATGTCAGAGAAGAGCAGAGCTTGGCTGAACAGCTCTATCAAAAGAGTGTAAAATGAGTACTGGACTGGAGACATCCTTGTCTTGGATAACTACCTGTGTTCTCTCTAACTACATTTCACTGTGCACGCAGTCTTGCCATCTGATGTGCTGATTTGTGCTCTCAATGGAAAGGTAGACTCTTGGGAAAATATTTCTGTTTCTGTGTATGAATATTGTGATCATTCTCTTCGGGCATGAAAAGTGCATCAGTATCAGCCATTTCCCCCTCAAGGATATAGATCTCGGAAGAAAAAAATAAAGAAGATATCGTGTGAACCTGTGCATGCATATTGAATTTGACATTTGGTTTTGTAGGTTAGTGACTCAAGAATATAAGAAGTGAGTTAGTTGGCAACAGAAGTGTAAAGTATTCATAGGCACAGGGACTGCCACAGGAAAAGTCTGAAAATTGAAAATAAAAAACATACAGAAACAACCAAACATAAATCCAGATAAATCAATCCTATATACTTCATATACATTTTGAAATACATGTATTTCACCTTAAATCATTATCTATTTTCTCCCTGTCTAGTTTTCGAACTTTGGTGACCAAAGACTGCCATAATAAATCTGGCTGGTGAATTGCCGGAGCAACAAACCCCCAGTAACTATGGGTCATCTTGTGTGGCGTGATGCAAACACACTGTCCTTCCTTCCTTCCTTTTCTTCATTGGTGCCGGGACAGCCAGACCCAGACAGCGGCGATTCCCTGTGAACGGAAAGCAGCATGAGGGAGGCATTGAAGCAGAACGCAAACAGTCCCTCAGGACAGTGCCGTGTGGCTGTACATTTCTGCTACTCTCTTTTTTCAGACTATCGACTAATGGGCTGTTTTCTCCCATTGTCTTTTGTTCAGTCGAAATGTAGATTTGTACAAGAACGTCTGGTCTTTTGGCTGCTTCTGCTTTGAAAGTGAATGTTAAGTGTTTGTGATAAGTCAGAGATGATGAAATATTTTATCTCTAGACAGAAAATGTATTAGTGGGAAAATATTGACAGGATTAGCATTCTAAAAGTGTGTTGATAGGTACAAGTAACAATCAAACGCTGCAATTTTAAAAGAAAGAAATTTACTTGAAGACTAGATTATTGATGTGTGTGAATATGATTTTCAACTTTCTAGCAAAAGTTAAAACAGAGTAGATGTTTCTGATGCCTCAGATAATTTTTACAATATTTTTGGTGCTTGCTTTCTACATAGACTAGTTTGGTGGGAGTGTCCATGCCCTGCGTTATACAATCATGTCTTACTCTGTTACATCCAAGCCAAAGAACACACCTAGCATCACTTGCTTTAAAATGTTTCTCAATTAATCCAAAGAGAAAGAACAGTTACCCGTAACTAATTAACCTGACTTTTAAACATTTACAATTAACATCTAATGTTGATGGAAACAGGTTTCTTAATATATACCAACCATTCTGACATTTAAAAGGAACAGTTTCTTCGTACTTCGTTTAAACCATTCTTTCGTACATAGAAATCTCATTTATTCCTCTGTGTCTTTTCGTCTTCCCTTCCCTCTTCCTCACCTAAAAGGACAAACAGGAAACATTGAAGCCAATGTTATCTAAGAATCAGGAAATGAAAACAGGAAGAAAAGTATTCAGTTTGTTTCCATGTTAAATCAGTAGACACGTTTGATATGTCATCTCTATTTATTCTGGTTTTTCTTTAGAAAAAATACTTTAGGCGATCTTTTTCATGATTCTTTCTCATTTATTCCATTGCAAAAAATTCTGTCATTTCCTGTGGACGGATGGAAAAGAGAGATAAAAGTGAGGCTTCATCATTTCTTCCTCCTTTCCCCCCTCATCTCTACAGCTCCTCCTAATTGCTTTCCTCCACCATCCACATTGTTCTTTTCTTTCTTTCCCAAACCGTGTGCACGCTTCTTCCCTGTGGACAGCTGTGCTTTGTGCAGTTCCTTGCAGGTGGAAGCAGTCAGGTCAGAGTTCTGTCCCTTGATCGAATTCGGATGTTGTCTTCCGCAAATCAGAAAACCGGACCAGTGTGTTTCCTTTGTCTGCGCGTGTGTTTGATTTTGGGCCTGTCTTTTGAAGTGTCTGTCTGGAAGTGTACTTATCTGTCTCTGTGTCTGCTTTCCGTATGTCCTCTTTGATCTGTTTCAACCTTCCTGTCTCTTTGTCTCTTTTTTCTGGATTTTTCCGGTTTTGTTTCTGTGTTTATTTGTCTGTGTATCTATCTGTCTGTCTCTATCTGTTTGCCTGTCTCTGTCTGTTTGTCTCTCTGCTTGGCTCTCTCTCTCTCTCTTTCTCTCTCTCTCTCCTCCTGCCCTTGTTTCTTTCTAAGAGTGGAAGCTAATGCTTGCTAATGGTGTAAAGCCTTGACAGCTGAAAGGAGTGGAACTGACAGAGAGTGAGGCGCACTGACAATGACACAGAGAGATGAAGACACAAAGGAGTTAGGATAAAAGACAAAACACAGAGAGAGGGGGGAGTAGGGAGGGAGTGAGAGAGAGAGGGGGAGAGATGGCAGATAAAAACGCCTCCTTTAAGGTCAATAGGTGTGATACTCCTCTTTACTGTAACTCAGGGATGTTTATTCACACGACAATCACCTGAGTGCGTCTGGGTCACCCAAGTCCAGAATCAGGGGGGATGACCATGTAAGCGCTAAGCAAATATGAATGATGATGTGAGAGGGAAAAAAATAAGTAAGAGTAATTAATGTATGTAGGTTCTCTTTCCTAATCAGTATGGTAGATACAGATAAGAGACATACAATGTATGATAATGATAGGGTCTTTCTAGATAGATAGATAGATAGATAGATAGATAGATAGATAGATAGATAGATAGATAGATAGATAGATAGATAGATAGATAGATAGATAGAATGATGGATGGATGGATGGATGGATGAATGGATGGATGGAGAGAGAGATATATAGATAGATAGGTAGATAGATAGATAGATAGATAGATAGATAGATAGATAGATAGATAGATAGATAGATAGATAGATAGATAGATAGATAGATAGATAGATAGATAGATAGATAGATAGACAGACAGACAGACAGACAGACATGCACCATAAAAAGCAGATAACATTTCTACTTGATTGCTTAGGTTGTTATATTCACACAAGTCATAGACATCAATTCTCATAAACTGTCCATAATAACACCTGTTTGTATTAAATTCCAGATATTTTAGTTTACGATGAATACGTACAGCTATCACTGATTTCCTAAGATCAAATATAATTTCTTAGCTGTTTTTGGCTGTGGATGCATAATGTACTTGTCTAGTCAGACGAAAGTTTGGCAGACGAAAGTTTGGCAAAGAAGATACAGCTACGAATGTTCTCAAACTTTTCTGCCCTAGGCTTTATGGGCCTGGCACTAACCAAATAACCAATCATGGCGATGACAGCAGTAATGAGCGTGTTGTTGTTTTACCAGGGTGTAGTGCACGTTTTATCTGTTTACTTTTCGTCTCTGTCTCTTTTTTCTCTTGCTCTATCTCTCTCTTTCCCTCTTTCCCTCCCATCTCTCTGTCTGTCTGCCTGTCTGTCTGTGTCTATCTCTGTCTCGGAAAATAAAATTGTGTTCTGCTCTGTCTGTCCGTCTTTTTCTGTCTTCTTCTGTCTGTCTTCTGTCTTTTTTTCTGTCTGTCTGTCTGTCTTTTCTGCTCTTCTGTCTTTCTGTCTGTTTTGTCTGTCTTTTCTGTCGTCTGTCTGTCCGTTCTTTCTGTCTTTATGTCTGTCTTTATGTCTCCCTCTCTCTCTCTCTCTCTCTCTCTCTCTCTCCTCTCTCTCTCTCTCTCTCTCTCTCTCCCTCTCTTTCTTCAAGCTCATGGCATGATGCTGCTCCTAGTCACCCAGCTCCATCTCCCTGCCACTGCCGTCAGTGCAACAAGCAGAGGACAGTGAACAAGGCAAAGGCTATTAATAGCTAGTGTATCTGAAGACAACTTAGGACGCTCTCTTCATTTTGTGTGGAATCTCGAGATGTCTGGTATTTGGCCCCAGTTCTGTCTACAGGTAGTGATTATGTGAGTGAAAGCTAGTTCCTATGTGGAACATTAAGGCTGTGCCCAATATCTACTTGTTGTTGGTTTTGTTTATTACAGAAAGATAGCTTCTGAAAATTTAAATCGTCTTTAACACTGTCTTGTTTTTGTGTGGAATCTCGAGATGTCTGGTTTTGGGCTTTTAGTCTGTCTACAGGTAGTGATAATGTGTGTGAAGTGAAAGCTGGTTCTTATATGGAACATTAAGGCAGTGTCACATGTCTGGTTTATATTTTTTTAAAAAGTTAGGTTCTGAAACCTTAAAAACGTCTTTAACAGTGTTGAAAAATGCAGCTGTTTGACTTTAAATCATGCATGTTACCAACTATTCGGTTTTACAGGGGTAGGCTTTGTAAAGTGTTTTGTTTGTTCTGATAATCAAAAAATAAAAGTTTGTCACATGTATTTTTCATACCACACGAAAATCGTTCATTCTTGCATGAATTCTTTCTCTCTCCCTGCCTCCACCTCCCCCACACCCATCTTCAATCTAAAGGACAGAAAGGAGAGACTACTTGAAGAATCTAAAGAAGAAAAGAAAAGACAAGGGCATGACTAGGTAACGTAAAGGAGTCCCATAACCTATAAGGTCGTAGGGGAGCGAGGCGTCAGAGACCTCACTTCTCTAGGGCCAGCATATTGAGGGCGGCGCCCATCTCCTCTCCTTCGCTGCTTTACCTTCCCTGACCCTACAGAGGGCAGGTACCCATTTACAGCTGGGTGAACTGGGGGAACTGTACTGAAGCCAAGGCGCGCAAACGGTCACCCATCCAACTGGTAACCACGCTCGACGCTGCTTAACTACAAACAGAAAATCAGGCTTTCCAAACTGTGGATGCCTACTTATCCTAGTGACTTGGTTTACTTGCCTTTTCGTTTTCTTCCTCTGACCAAAAACCATTGTGATGTTAACACCATCACAAAAACATATTCAAAACAATCCTTTCTGGTTTCACCTAACATCTGGGGTTTTTCTGCTAAAAGAAAATTCCTTCATTTCCTCTGGGCGGATGGAAAAGAGAGATAAAAGTGAGGCTTTTCCATTTCTTCCTCCTTTCCCCCCTCATCTCTACAGCTCCTCCTAATTGCTTTCCTCCACCATCCACAGTGTTGTCTTTTTTCTTTCTTTCCCAAACCGTGTGCACGCTTCTTCCCTGTGGACAGCTGTGCTTTGTGCAGTTCCTTGCAGGTGGAAGCAGTCAGACCAGAGTTCTGTCCCTTGATCGAATTCGGATGGTGTCTTCCGGGGATCGGAAGACCGGACCAACGTGTTGCCCTTTGTCTGAATATGTGTTTGACTGTTTGGTTTATCTGTCTGTCTGTCTGTCTGTCTGTCTGTTTGTCTCTCTGTCTTTATGTCTGTATGTCTGTCTGTCTGTCTGTCTGTTCAGGAATTTGTTCGTCTATATCTCTACATTTTTCTGTTTATTTACTGTCTTTGTTCATGTGCTGTCTTTTGTTGTTCTTGAAATGTCGTTGATTACTGTTTCTAATCCCTCTCTTCTGGTAGTCTCGTTTCTGAGATGTCTGTTTCTTTCTTTCTGTCTCTCGACATAATTATGTGTCTTTGTCTCCATTTCAGTGTTCCTGTCCCCCAATCTCTCTGTGTCTCTGTCTTTCCTTCTGTCTGTCTGTCTATCTGTCTGTCTGTTACTTTGTATCTGTCTCTATCTATCATCTTCCGCACTTGTTAAATCCTGTTCTGCTTTTCGTAAGAGTAGGCCATTGTGTGCCGGTGGGAACGGATGACAAAATTTACAAAACCTCATACACACGGGGACTAGATGTAAAAAGTACATAAGTGCTTATTCCATTATCCTCGATAAAAAAAAGAATAAATGAATTAAATAAATAAATAAATGTCTTTCTGTCTGTCTCTTTCTGTCTGTCTGTCTGTCTGTCTGCCTCTCTCTCTCTCTCTCTCTCTCTCTCTCTCTCTCTCTCTCTCTCTCTCTCTATGTCTCTCTCTCTCTCTCTCTCTCTCTCTCTCTCTCTCTCTCTGCACTATTGTGCACACGTGTATGTATTTGTTTGTGTGAGAGAGATAGCGAGAGAGGGGAAAAGAGACACATACAGAAGGAGACAGCCAGAAACAGAGAGAGAGAGATACAGACAGACAGGCAGAGAGGTAAAACGTATTTTACTCACACAAAAGAAACAGAAAGAAATAAAAAGCAACGAAAAAGAAGCAGAGCAGCACTGCCTGCTAATGGTTTGGAGTCTTGGGAGTTCAACACAGAAACACAGAAACAGACCAGGAAAGAAAGAAAGAAAAAAAAGAAAGAAAGAAAGACAGACAGACAGACAGACAGACAGACACCCAGACAGACAGACAGACACAGAGAGAGATAAAGAAACAAAGAAAGAGAGAGAGAGAGAGAGAGAGAGAGACAGACAGACAGACAGACAGACAGACAGACAGACATAGATAGAGAAAGGAAGAGACAGACGGACAGAGAGACAGACCGAGAGACATACAGACAGACCAACAGACAAACAGAAAGACACACGGACAGACAGAGATGGGGATGGGAAGGAACGGGTAGAGGCGGTTAGGAAGAGGACAGACAAAAATGGCTTCAGCTTCAAAGTCAGAAGATTGTTTCCGCACTCTTTCCCGTCACGCTGCAACGCTCGGTCACAGGAAACCTACCTCAGTACCTACGTCTGGGTCACCCTGGTACACAGTCAGTGACAGCTAGTGTGCCCCATCAAGGTTGTCACAAACCTACTACCAGTGTCTAAGCTTGAAAAAAAAAAAGAGAAAAATACCAGACAATGTCGACGTGAAAACTGATAGTCTGAGAACTTTTGCTAATTTTAGTTCCACTCCGCCATAGAAAATACAAACGCGTATTGACTTTTTCATAATATGGGTTATACTGTTACACTGGGGGAATTTTTTTCTTTCAAAACTATAAGAACAATATTAGATTAATTTAAAAATAGAGAAAACATGATAGAAAAAGATGAAATGAAAAAGTTATACAGAAGATAAAAAGGCAGGATTTTCCTGCAGGGATGTGACGGTGGCTGCTTAGGAAGAGAAATGAATGAAAAACCAGCCATGAAAAAGGAAAACTACAGAAAAATGTTCCTTAATCTGGAAAGAATCGAGGCCCTACAGTTGTCTGAAATAGGTTTAGTTAGTACGTGTGAGCAACGTTGAAGCTCCATTTCAATGCGCTTCTCGATTAACTAGTTGGTTTGTTGTCGTCGTTTTTTTCGGCGGGGGGAGGGGGGGTTGAAGTTTTTACAAAACAACCAATTTATCGAAAGATATTGATTTCCGTTTTTTTCTTACAAAATTTAATACACTTGTATTTATTTATTCAAGTCCTTCAGATGAGATATAAAGCGAGATCCCGTGTATGAGTCCACGCAGAACATGTTGCGCTCACGTTAAAACCTGTTCCACCCTTTGGAAGAGTAGGCCATTGTGTGCCTTTAGAAACGGAAGACAAAATTTACAAAACCACGCGCACACGGAGACTAGACGTAAAAAAATCACACGAGTGTTTATTCCATTATACTCGAGATAAAAAGACAAACAAGATAAAGAAAGCTGTGTTTAATTTCTCTGTGTCTTTGTCTCTGTCTCTCTCTGTCTCTGTCTGTCTCTACCTGTCTCTCTCTCTCTCTCTCTCTCTCTCTGTCTCTCTCTCTTTCCCTCTCTCTCTCTCTCTCTCTCTCCCTCTCATCTCTCTCTCTCCTCTCACCCTCATCCTCTCTCTCTCTCTCTCTACCTCTCTCTCTCTCTCTCTCTCTCTCTCACTCTCTCTCTGTCTGTCTGTCTGTCTCTGTCTGGTCTGTGATGTATTTTCAAAAGACAGTTAAGGGTAGCCACATCCAACGCATCACCAGAAATGGTCTGGAGAGCTATCAAGATCAGGGAGATGACGAATAAAAGTGTTGGCTGGGGGACAGGAGCAAGACGTGGAGAAAAAAAAAGAAGGGGGAACCGGGTTGTTAGAACTGGATGACCTGGCTGAAAATGTTCTTCACCGCCAGACTTCTTCTTCGTCGTCGAACGCTCAGGCAGCAACTATTAATGTCTGTTATATGAGCGAAAATCCGTCATGCTGCTGTTAAGCGCCTGACAAGTCAGACCCAGCGTATCCGACTTCGGGATAAGAGAATTACCCTTTTAAGTCTTTTTTGGAAAAAAGGCAGGAGAATGGATGAAGAAGGCAGAAAATAGACAAGAAGGAGGAGACAGGAAGAAAAGGAGCGAGGGAGAAACAGTGAGTGACAGAAAAGAGGAAACTTCTAGCACAGAATCTCCAGAATGTGGAGATGCTAGTTGTATTGACATCCCCACAGGGAACACCACCAGATGAATGGTGTGTGGTCCCATTGGAATCTGGCCCAGGCCAAAAGCTTTGTCAGTTATAGAAGATACGAGAAACAGTGCCATTGTCTGCATTACATTGCTTTTATTCTTTGAAAAGTGATGTTGTGGGTGTCTTCAGCCATGACCAGTTGTTGTTGTTTCTCTAGCGCGACCTGCGTTCTCCTTTAAAGGAAAAAGAAATCCTCCGAAGTTGGAGTATAGATGCCGAGATAGAGAGGGTGGGAGAAGAAAAAGAGAGGAGGAGAGAGAGAGAGAGGGGGAGAGAGAGAGGAAGGGAAGAGAGAGAGGAGGGAGAGAGAGAGAGGGAGAGAAAGAGCAGACAGGCAGACAGACAAAGACGTAGACAGACGGACAGACAGACAGACAGACAGACAGAGAGGGAGAGAGAGAGAGAGGTGTTAAAAAAAGAGAACTTGGACTAGACAACCAACGAAAACCAATCCTAACCTAACTGGTGTGTTTCTCAACTTGGATGTTTTTGGCATGTTTGACTTTTTGTGTGTTTTGTTTCAACAATATGCACATCACAACATATTTCTTTTCTCTGTTTGCTTCTCTATAACATGGACAAAAAGAGAAGACGCGTCATCGTTTTTTTCTACGCAGTGCTGTCATCTGTCTGCCCACATAACATTAATTCTTTATCTCCAGAAGCTTAAATAAAAAGAGGCAGCAAGACCTACCTCCCCTCTCTCTCTTTTTCTCCCCCCCCACTCTCTTTCTCTCTCTCTCTCTCTCTCTCTCTCTCTCATCTCTCTCTCTCTCTCTCTCTCTCTCTCTCTCTCTCGGAAGAAAATACTTTAAGTCTTTTAGGTAGTCCTATGTCGTGCATCTGTTAAAACATGTTCACCTTTGTTTAAATCGCGCATTATCAAGAATTCGTGGCATAACATGATTATATTTTTCTGTATCTCCCCCTTTTATACAAATGTCTCTGACTCTGATCATTACAGTAAAAGTGAAATGTAAACTGTGGTTAGACAACTATCCTGAGGATTTGAGCTGTAGTGGATACGAGATGTGCAAGAGTTTCAGTTAACCAGTGATTGTAGAACATAGATAGGTGCTGTTATATATTTTCCTATTTTCCCTTCTATTTTGTATTGTTGTAAAGCTCTTTGATTTGTTGCTTTACAAGATTCAGCGCTATATAAATTCCATACATTATTATTATTATTATTATTATTATTATTATTATTATTATTGTGGCCTAAGGCCGATATGCAATTATTAAACCATTTCAGAGCTCTCTCTCTCTCTCTCTCTCTCTCTCTCTCTCTCCTTTTCATCTCTCTCTCACTCCTCTCTCCTTTTCTACTCTCTCCTCTCTCTTCTCTTCTTCTCAGTCTGTTTCTGTCTCTTTTTCTCTGTCTCTGTCTCTCCTTCCCTCCCTCCTTCCTTCCTTCCTTCCTTCCTTTCTTCCTTCCTTCCTTCCTTCCTTTTATCTTTACTTTCCAAAGATCCTTTCAAAAAGTTCAAGTCTGGCACCATCGCGTCGCAGAACATCTTGTGCACACGGTTAATCCTGTTCCGCTTTTCGTAAGAGTAGACCATTGTGTGCCGGTGGGAACGGATGACAATATTTACAAAACCGCATACACACGGGGACTGGATGTAAAAAGGCACATTAGTGCTTATTTCCCAATAATCCTTCGATAAAATAAAATAAATAAATAAATAAGTAAATGTTTCCTACAATTATCATGTCCATCAGATCAGTGCCTTCGTGCACGGGCACCTGTGCCTCCCTGTCCTGTCCTGTCCTATCTCTCTGTCTTGTCTGTCTTGTTCCTGTCCTGTCCTGTTTTGTCCTGTCCTGTCCTGTCCTGTCCTGCCTGCCCTGTCCTGTCCTGCCCTGTCCTTCCTGTCCTGTCCTTTCCTGTCCTTCCTGCTCCCTGTTTCCGACCTGTCTCTGTTGTCCTGTCCTGCCTGCCCGTCTGTCCTGCCCTGCCCTGTCCACTGTCCGCTCCTGTCCTGTCCTGTCCTTCTCTGTCCCTGTCCTGTCTTGTCTGTCTTGCATGTCTGTCCTGTCCTCTGCCTGCCCTCTCTGTCTTGTCTTGTCCTGTCCTGCCCTGTCCTGTCCTGTCCTGTCCTGCCCTGCGCTGCCTGTCCTGTCCTGTCCTGTCCTGCTCTGTCTTGTCCTGTCCTGTCCTGTCCAGCCCTGCGCTGCCCTGTCCTGTCCTGTCCTGTCCTGCTCTGTCTTGTCCTGTCCTGTCCTGTCCAGCCCTGCGCTGCCCTGTCCTGTCCTGTCCTGTCCTGTCCTGCTCTGTCTTGTCCTGTCCTGTCCTGTCCTGTCCTGCCCTGTCCTGCCCTGCCTGTCCCACCCTGTCCTGTCTTGTCCTGTCCTGCCCTGTCCGGTCCTGTCCTGTCCTGCCCTGCCCTGTCCTGTCCTGTCCTGTCCTGTCTTGTCTTGTCCTGTCCTGTCCTGTCCTGTCCTGCCCTGTCTTGTCCTGTCCTGTCCTGTCCTGCCCTGTCCTGTCCTGTCCTGTCCTGTCCTGTCCTGTCCTGTCCTGTCCTGTCCTGTCTTGTAGTCTAGGCCTGTAGCTTAGCTGCGGTCCCCCCCCCCTCCCCACTTCAGGTGTTATTGGCAGCTGGAAGCACAGGGTCTGAAGATGCTGTCCCGCTGATCGAATTTCCATGTTGGCTTCCTGCCGCTGAAAGCTTCACTGACGCGACTGAGTGAGTGAGTGAGTGAGTGAGTGTGGTCTTTGTCAAGGTCTGACTGTCTGTTTGGATGTTTGGATGGATGGATGGATGGATGGAGGGAGGGAGGGAGGGATGGATGGATGGATGGGTGGTGGGTGGGTGGGTTGATGATGTGGTGGGGGAGGGTGTGTGTGTGTGTTTATGGGGAGGGAGGGGGATGTGGGTGGGAGGGTGGGTGGGGAATGTGTGGGGGTGGGTTGGTGTGTGTGTGGAGGGAGGGTGGAAGTGTGTGTGTAAGTGTTCGTGTGTATATGTGGTGTTGTGAGAATGGGAGGAGGGTGGATGTGGTGGGAGGTGGGTGGGGGAATGTGGGGTGGGTTGGTGTGTGTGGGGGGGGGGGGAGTGGAAGTGTGTGTGTGTGTGGAGGTAGGGTAGGGGTAGGGATGGGTGGTTTGTGTGTGTGTGTGTGTGGGGCGGTGTTTTTGTGTCTGTGTGTGTCGTCTGTCTATCTCTCTCTTCTCCCTCTCTCTTCTCTCCCTCTCCTCTCTCATACTCCTCTCTCTCTCCTCCCTCCACTCATCGTCTCATCTCCTCTCATCTCTCCTCATCTCTCTCTCTCTTCATCTCCTCTCCCCTCTCTCTCTCTTCCAACTCTCCTCTACTCTCTCTCTCTCTCCCTCTCTCTCTCTCCTCCTCCCCCTCATCAATCTCCATCTACTCTCCTCTCTCTCTCATCTCCCCTCTCTCCTCTCATCTCCCTCCCTCTACTCTCTCCTCTCTCTCTCCACTCTCCTCCCTCTTATCTATCTATCCATCTATCTTCTGTCCTCTGTCTGTCTGTCTGCCTTCTGTCTATCTCTCTCTCCCCCACCCTTCTCTCTCCCTCTCTCTCTCCCTCCCTCCCTCTATCTACTCATCTATACATCTTCTGTCTCTCTGTCTGTCTGTCTGTCTGTCTGTCTATCCATCTTGCCACTTACAAGCCTCCTCTCTCTTTAACGTCCCTTGTCATCTTTTTTCTCTCTCCTCCTTTCTCATTTCTAACCTCTGATCTGTCTGCCCTTCTTCTGTCCTTTCCCTTCCTCTGTCTACCTACTGCATTTGTTTCGTCTTCTGTCTGTCCACTTCTGTCCTTCGTCTTTTTCGTATCTGCCATTCTTGTGAGTCTGTCTTAAGTCTGTCTGTCTGCTCTTCATGTCCCTTTCCCTTCTCTCTGTATCTGCCTCTCATGTATGTCTGTCTGTCGTCCCGCCTTTCTGTCTATCTTGTCTGATTTGTTGTTGTCTGATCTTGTCTGTCTGTCTTCTGTCTTCTGTCCCTTTGCTGTGTCCTTCTTTTTGTGTTGTGTGCGTCTGTCATTTGTGTGTTGATCTGTTGTTGTCTTTGGTGTGTGTGCTCTGTGTGTTGTGTCTGAGTATGTGGTTGTGTGTGTGTGTGTGTGTCTGTCTGTCTGCTCTGTATTCTGTTCTCTGTTTCATGCTCTGCATTGTCTGTCTGTCTGTCCCGTCTGTGTTCTGTGTATTGTGTGAGAGTGTGTGTTGTTGTTGTGTGGTGGTGTGATGTGAGTGTATGATGTATGATGTGGTTGTATGTGTGCGTGGTGTCGTGTGTGTCTGTGTGTGTATGGTAAAACGTTAAGAAGTGGGGGTGATTCTATTTGCAGGTACTAACGGCCTAGTCTCAAAGTGGAAAGAGAAGAAAAGCTGGTTAGAACTGTGACACAGAGTAACTGAGTGAAAGAGGCTAGTAAGAAACATGAGGAAAGAGAGACTGTAGAGGAGATGATAGAGAGTCTAGAAAGAGAGAAGAGAGAAGAGAAAGAGAAGAGAGGGTGAGGAGAGAGACAAGAGATAGAGAGAGAGAGAGTGTGAGTAGAGAGAAGAGAGGAAGGAGAGAGAAGAGAGGGTGGAGAGAGGACAAGAAGAAGAGAGAGTGGGGTGAGAGAAAAGAGAAGAAGAAGAGAAGGAGAAAGAGAAAGGAGGGGAGAACAGAGACAAGGAGAAGAGAGTAGAAGAGGAGAGAGAAGACAGATGAAGAAAGAGAGGGCGAGGGGAGAGAAAGAGATGAGAAAGAGAGAGAGAAGACAGAGAAGAGAAAGAGAGGAGGGGAGAGAGACAAGAGAAGAGAGAGAGAGGACGAGGAAGACAGAGACATAGAGAGGAAAGAGGGGGAGGAAAAGAGAGAAAGACAGATGACAGACAGACAAAGCAGGCAGGCAGGAGACATCAGAAAGGGAGTACAGACAGACAAGAAGACAGACAAGATAGTACAGAGGCAGTAGACACAGACAACAGGAAGAGGAAAGAATATAGATACGAAGTTAGAAGATCCGAGGAGAAGAAAGAAGAAAGAGACATAAAAGCAGAAATGGACTTCAGCTAGTACAAAGTAAAAGTTGCAAAAGTACAATACACGTTCACTGCATGCACTGCATGAAGAACATCCATCATATGCTCATCTGCATGAAAACCAATCTGTCTGTCGCTGTCTGTTGTCATGTCTTCTGTCTGTCTGTCTGTTTTGTAAAGTCTGGGTCAGGTTCAAGCCAAGTCCAAAAGTCTGCCTATGTGGTTTCGTGCGTGTGTGGTGCGTGCCGCGTGGTGTGTGTGTTTTGCTGTTGTGTGTGTGTGTGTGTGTGTGTGTGTTGTGTGTGTGGTGTGTGTGTGTGTGTGCTGTGTGTGTGTGTGCGTGTCGTGTGTATTGTGTGGTGTGTGTTGTGGTTTTGTGTGTGGTGTGTGTGTGTGTGTGTGTGTGTGTGTGTGTGTGTGTGTGTGTGTTGAGTGTGTGTGTGTGTGTGTGTGTGTGTTGTGTGCGTGTGTGTGTGTGTGTGTGTGTGTGTGTGTATGTGTGTGTGAGTGTGGTTGTGTGTGTCGTGTGTGTGTAATTGTGTGTGTGTGCTGTGGTGCGTGTGTGTGTGTGTGTGTGTGTGTGTGTGTGTGTGTAGGGGTGTATGTGCTGTCGTGTGTGGTGTTGTGTGTGTTGTGTGTGTGAGTGACAGTCTTTTTTTCTGTTATGATTGTCAGCGAGCGGTTGGTGCTGGCAAGTGATTGACGTTGCTGTAATGGTGATAAATCTGTCTGCCTGCTGTCGTTCTTGTCTTATTCGTTTCTTTCTTTTCTTTTCTTGTCATTCCGTTTCTTTCTTTCCTTTTCTTTCTTTTGTCTTGTCTTTTCTTTTCTTTCCTCTTTCTTTCTTTCTTTCTTCTTGTCTTCCTTTTCTTTCTTTCCTCTTTCTTTCTTTCTTTTCTTCTTTCTTTTCTTTTCTTTCTTCTTCTTCTTTCTTTCTTTCTTTTCTTTTCTTCTTCTTTCTTTTCTATCTTTTTCTTTCTTTCTTTTTTTCTTTCTTATTCTTTTCTTTATGCCTAGTTTATAGTATATCTTCTTTCTTTCTTTTCTCTTTTTTTTTAATACATTTTTCTATGCTCTTTCTTTCTCTCTTTCTTCTAATTGCTTGTTCTTGTGTGCCTGAGAGAGAGAAAGAAACACACACATACACGCGCGCACGCGCGCACGCAACAACACGCAACGCGCACACACACACGCGCGCTGCGCACACAAACACACACACACACACACACACACACACACACACACACCACAACACCGCTATAGGAGGGGAGAGAGAAAGAGAGAACTCGAACTCGAACTCGAATATTTTAATGAGGGTAATTGGATAAGCCAGAGGCTTCTTTACACCAGGCCCTCATGGGGAAAAAAGTGAAACAAACATAAATAAACCAATTGATCAATTGAGAGAGAGAGAAAGAGAGAGAAAGATAGAGAGTGAAAGAAAAAAAGAGATAGACAGACAGACAGAGACAGAGACAGACAGACAGAGAAACAGATGGGGGATTGCACATACCAGTGCAACACTGGAGTTACACTCTTTGATAGCAGACATCCATCATCAGAGGCTAATCTTCATGAAAACCAAATCTGTGACGTCCGAGTCACAGAGCTCAAGACAAGCAAGGAGTTTATATGTGTCTGTGTGGAGTGCGAGTCGTCTGTTACCGTTACTGGGAACATTGCAGAATCTGCTTCAGTGTAGAGCGTTTGTCATTTCAGGGAGAAAGTTGGGAACAGATATTGCCTGGCAATTAATAAGGATGAAACTGAGTTATGGTCCATTATGACACTGTCACTTTTATCTTGATCTTCTGCTAAGTTTAGAAAGTTGAAGAATTTCTGGGGATTTTTGACTCTTTTTGCTCCTTTTTTGGTTACTTTTGTGAGGGTTCGTATATTCTCTATTTCTTTTTTAGTTTGTCTTGTATTTTTTCCCTTTTTTTTGATCTTCTATTCTTTTTCTGTTTCTCTTTTTTTATCTTTCCTTTTTCTGCCTTTCGTTTTTTCCTTTCTTTTAATCCTTTCCTACATTTTCTTCTTTTCTTTTGGCATTCTCTCTCTCTCCTTCTTTGCTGATTGTCTTGTTTTTGTTCCTTCACTTCTTCATTCTTAGTCTTTTTTCTGAGTTCAGTCCTGGTTTCTTTCTTCTCTTGCTTTCTTTTCTTTTTTCCACTTTCTTTCTTTCTTTCTTTCTTTCTTCCTTTCTTTTTCTTTTCTTTTTTGTTCTTATTTCCACTTTCTTTCTTTTTTTCTTTCTTTCTTTTCTTCTTTCTTTATTTTCCTTTCTTTCTTTCTTCTTTCTTTTCTTTCTGTTCTTTTTCTCCACTTTCTTTCTTTCTTTTTTTCCTTCTTTCTTTCTTTCTTTTCTTTCTTTTCTTGTTCTTTTTTCTTTTCACTTTCTTTCTTTCTTTCTTTTTTCTTCTTTCTTTTTTCTTTTTTTTCTTTTCTTTTTTCCTTTTTTTCTTTCTTTTGCTTTCTTTCTTTTTCCTCTTTCTTTCTTTCCTCCTTTCTTTTTCTTTCTTTTCTTCTTTCTCTTTTTTCTTTCCTCCTTTCTTTCTTTCTTTCTTTCTTCATTACTTTGTTCTCCTTGTCCTTTTTGTTCTTTACCTTCCTTTCTTTTATCGTTTCTTTCTCTCATTTTCCTTTCCTTTCTCTACCCCCCTCCCCCTCCCCCAACGCCCCAAGAATCAGGTGGGCAGGTGCTCTGAAACTGTAATTTACGATTTTGTACTGGGTTAACATTACTATCGGTTTTCCAAAGACCTTGTGAAAAGTGGCCAAGAAATTAAATTATATGGTGAGACTGATAGCCCTGACTGGAACTGTGAAAAGTGTGGCTGTGTGTGTGTGTGTGTGTGTGTGTCAAGTCAAGTCAAGTCAAGTCAAAATTTTATTTCCAGATGGTACATTGAATAAGCAATGCATTTGCTTTTTTTCATCAAGCCATCTATCTGTGGTTGGTGTGTGTGTGTGTGTGTGTGTGGTGTGTGTTGGTGTTGTGTGTGTCTGTCTGTCTGTCTGTCTGTCTGTCTGTCTGTATGTCTGTAGTCTGTCTCTGTCTCTCTCTCTGTCTCTCTCTGTCTCTTTCTCTATCTCTATCTATCTCTATCTCTATCTCTATCTATCTATCTGTCTATCTATCTCTATCTATATGTCTATCTATCTATTTATCTCTATCTATCTATATCTGTCTGTCTATCTATCTATATCTATCTATATCTATTTATATCTATCTATATCTATCTATATCTATCTATCTATGTATCTCCTCCACTCCCAAAGAGGCATTAAGCTATACACCAGAAACGTTTATACACTGTCTTCGACAAGACGACTCTGGCGGAGCCCATACCCTGCATGCTGAACTTTGCATGCTGGGTATATCCAATCTTCAAGACCACCAGCCATAGCTGCCTCTCCTCTCTACAAAACGTGGACGTGTGTTTTTAGCGTGGGTGCGCAACATGACGCAAGCATTTGCACACGGGCCCTCTTTTCATAACCTGTTCCGGGGTGGTGGGGGTGGGGGTTAGCCGTGTGGTTTAGAGCGATGTCCGTGTGATTTGACGGCCAGGGATCGAGCCCAGGTTCAAACCACCACTGCGGGAAGGACAGTTTGCTGTTGTTTGTGTGCTGTCTTTATGCAAAAGTGGATGGGGTGGGATGGAGGGGTAAAGCGGATTGTTCTTGTTGTTTTAACAGAAGAAGTACATGTTGGCATTCTCAAAACTTGGAAATGCTTCCTCCTCGCCCACTTTCTAACTCCCAAATCACATAATGTGCATGAACGGTAATTCGAAGACTACTACTTTCTCACTCCCATACAACAAAAGCTCCTGTCCGTGTTGTGTTGTATTGTGTTGTGCACTCTTCGCCCACTTTCTAACTCCCAAATCACACAATATGCATGAACATTAATTCAAACACTACTACTTTCTTACTCCCATACAACGAAAGCTCCTGTCCGTGTTGTGTTGTGTTGTGCTTTTAGCCGTACTTGGGGTCTTTGTCTCTCTGGGTTCTGCCTCACGGCGGATTACACTGAATAATGAAGGAGGGGCCCAAAGAACGACACAGCAGGACCTAAGACAAAGCCTGCAAGGTCTGAAAGAAGGCGTACTGTTGTCGTGTTTGTTTTTCGATCCTCGACCAGAGCTCTGGCGTTCACCAATGGTGAGAGTTTTTTTCCGTATGCAACCGTTTTTGCCCACCATTAAGGTAGCTGCATTCTGACTTCAGGGATGATGCCTAAACACGACATCACTGGTATGCATGAGGTTTTAGTATTTGTTTTCGTCCATTTGATGAGCTTTTGTGTCCGTACTTTGTGTTCAAGTTAGTTGATATGTGATTTATAGGACAAGTTAGTTGCTATGTGATTTATAGGACATGTTAGTTTCTATGTGATTTATAGGACAAGTTGGTTTATATGTGATTTAAAGGAGAAGTTAGTTTCTGTGTGATTTAAAGGACAAGGTAGTTTCTGTGTGATTTAAAGGACAAGGTAGTTTCTATGCCATTTAAAAGGACAAGGTAGTTTATTTTTTTATTTTTTTTATTTTATTTTATACCACTTTAAGTCACGAGATTTCTCTGCGTGAAATTCGGGCTGTTCTCCCCGGGGAGAGCGCGTCGCCACAAGAGCAGCGCCACCCTTTTTTTTTTGGGTCTGCAACTGTATTTGTTTTCCTATCAGAGTGGCTTTTTTCTAAGAATTTTGCCAGGGACAACTCCCTTGTTGCCGCGGGTTCTTATACGTGCGCTGAAAATTTTGTGTAACACACGGGACCTCGGTTTATCGTCTCATCCGAAAGACTAGCGCCCAGACCACCACTCATGGTCTAATGGATGGGGAAAAATGTCGGGCCCAAACGGGGTACGAACCGCCGCACACACCCGACCCGGACTTTTCGCATTCTAGACAGGCGCGTTACCTCTAGACCACCGATCCACTTTATGTGTGACTTAAAGGACAGGCTAGTTTCTATGTGATTTAAAGGAGAAAGTTTCTACGTGAATTAAAGGGCAAGCTAGTTTCTATGGGATTTAAAGGTCAAGTTAGTTTCTGTGTGATTTAAAGGACAAATTTTCTATGTGATTTAAAGGACACGGTAGCTTTTATGTGCTTTAAAGAAGAAAGTTTCTACGTGATTTAAAGGGCAAGCTAGTTTCTGTGTAATTCAAAGGCCTTTTATTCTTCTACCACCAATGACTACATCGATTTCTTTTCTTTCAAAACGATATTCAGCGACCTGAGGAAGATGGTGTGGCCGACGGAGATAACCCTGCAAACCAAGCTGTACGGCCACCGAGAGGAGCTGGAAAGGACTTGCCATTGTTGTTTTTTCCAAACACGTCTGACAGTGTAAAAAAAAAAAACACGAACGAGAGCAGAAGAAGAAAATGATCATACACATCAATGTTCGTTTCTATGCAGGAAAAAGTGTGAGTTGGTAAATGGTGCTAGCTGGAACTGCTGACAGTCTGGCAGTATTTCCAGTCTGTCGTTTCAATAACTCTCAACCCCGAAGGAGGGACATCAGTTCTATATGAGCCACGTCAGTCAGAGATAGAGTAAAGCCCACACAGTCTGAATCAAGCTGACTGGCCAAATATTCAGTCTGACATTCAACCAGGAGAAAGGAGGCTTGGAAAAAAGTTTTTAGGACTTCAGATAAGAAAACCAACTTTTTTTTAAAAGTTAGAATCTGCCTGCAACATAGAAGAAGATGAAAACCATCAGCTTTGTGGGCAGAGTGAATTTTGAAGTTGAGAGTGAAGCAGACGAGACTTAATCTGTATTTTTGAATGGGGGAGGGAGGAAGGGGGTGGGAGGGGGGGGGGGGTTGAGCCAGAGTGTGTAGATGTGTGGAGGAGGCTGAGTTGTTCTGAGCATAAGCGTCTTATAAAGAGGATGATATGTATCCGGTTATTTTGCTGTTGTTGTTGTTGTTGTTGTTTGCAGTTGCTGCTAATGCTGTTTTTGATAATGTCGGTGTTGGTGCTTTTGCTGCTTGTGTTGTTGTTGTCCTTGTGGTTGTTCTTGTGTTGTTGTTGTTATTGTTGTTTTTGTTGTACTTGCTGTTATTACTACTACTACAATTATTACTATTATTATTGCTATTGTTGTTATTATTATCATTATTGTTGTTATTAGCAGCAGTAGTAGTAGTAGTAGTAGTAGTATTGCTGTTCGTATTGTTATCATTATCATCATTCTTATTATTGTCATTTTCAGAAGTCGAAGCAATAGTAGTAGTTGCAGCAACAGCAGCAGCAACAACACTAGAAGTATCATCACCGTATTCATTATCATTTTTTGGTATCATTATTATCAGTTTGTTGTAGTTCTTGTTACTGTTTGCTACTGTCATCACGGTCATCAATACAGCCCTTGATATGGCCTCTGTGGTCGGCGGAGCTGTAAACAACAGGACTGGGTTGGATGGTCATCGTTAAGGAAACGCTACCTCCAGACAAGTGCTACTTTAGCCAGAAGACACGAGGCGGTCAGAAGAAGTCCAGACCCTGACAGGAGTGTGTACTTGTCCTCGAAAGCCAGGCTAGCTAGACTGATGCTGGCTGTACTGCCAGCCCTTTACAGACTGCGCTTACAGCTCATCTCCTCCTCATCATCACCCGTGTGTGTTCTTACTGTCCAACACTACTTCCTATCTAGACAGTGACGAGTCAGACCAAAGGGGGTTAAAAAAGAAAACAAAACCATTATCTAGATTTTTAAGAGGGGGGTAAAAAAAATAAACACAACTATCCAGATTTTCTTTTTATTTCGAGGATAAAGAATACCCACTCACATGTGGGATTTTTGTACATCCAGTCCCAGTGTACATGCGGTTTCACAATTCTTATCTGTTCCCACCGGCACGCAATAATCTACTCTTTCCCAAAAGCGCATTTTGAGGCTTTGAAATGTTACACACAATGTTACTGCTTACTTCTGGGGGACGGGATAGCCTAGTGGTTAAAACATTGCGCTCGCAATCTGACGATTCGGGTTCAATTCCCTTTCAAGGGAGATATTTTTCCCTGGAGTTAACATCAGTGCAGACTCCACTCTCCCCAAAAGTTTTTCGGATGAGACTATAAACCAAGGCCCCGTATGCGAACGCACGCAGAACTTCTTGCGCGCACGTTAAATTCTGTTCCGCTTTTCGTAAGAGTAGGCCATTGTGTGCAGGTAGGAACAGATGACAGAATGTACAAAACCGCATGCACACGGGGACTAGATGTAAAAAGCACTTAAGTGTTTATTCCATTATCCTTTGATATAAAAGAATAAAATAAAAGAATAATCCCGGTAGGAACGGATGACAAAATTAGAAAGATAACACATGGACACTGGTGTCGTGTTTAGGCAACATCCCGAAGTCGGAATTCGGCTACCTTCAATGGTGGGAAAAAACGGTTTGCAGACAGAAAACCTCGCCGTTAGTGAACGCGTAACTCTAGAGAGAAAACGAACAAAAAAGATGGATGAGGGCCGGATGAAAATAAGCGAATATAGTTATTGCCTATTCAGTGTAAAACAAAAAAAGTTCTTTTGCTACTAGCGTCCATCCTTCGGATGAGACTATAAACCGAGGTCCCGTGTGCACGAACGCACGCAGAGCATATTGCGCACACGTTAAAACCCGTTCCGCTGTTCGGGAGACTAGGCCATTGTGTGCCGGCGGTAACAAATGACAAAATTTGCAAAATTGCATACACACGGGGCCAGCATGCACATGAGAGCTTATTGCGTTATTCTCGAAATGAAAGAATAAAATAAACCTATAAAATCCTCACAAACTTTTGTGTCTGCAAAGGCTCCCAGAGGTGTGGATATGTTTTTTTCTGATCCCTATAAAACTGGTATTCGTTTCTTTATTCAGTCGTTCAGATTATTCTTCAGAACAAAAATCGTATATATATACATGCATCAAAACTTGTGTAATCGGAGTAAGCCAAGAACAACAGACTGCAATTCTATGCGAACGATCTCAGGAAAACAGAAACTAGAGCGTAAGCACTTAAGAAACCAGGAGCATTAACTGAATTAGCTTGCAATGGAGACGTTTTGGAAGGTTTTCTTGGAGGGGGGAGGAGGGAGTGAGTAAGTTAGGTTAGAAGTGAGGTCGAGAATTCTCTAAACGAGTTCCACAAAACTTTTTTTGTCTCACTGTCTGTCCTGTGGGTGTTCCTGGTTGTGTTACTCGGCCTGCCTTGGAGAGACAATGAAATGTGTGTGCAAGGCTGGGTGGTAATCTATGAGGCTGGAGGTGTAGCAGGTCTGCAGGTACTGGAGAGGCTCCTAGGAAAGTGAAGTTCGTACGTTTGGTTTTGTTTAAAGTGTGGGACAAGCAGGGTACAGAGAGAGGCAGAGACAGACAGACAGACAGAGAGACAGAGAGATCAATAGATAGATAGATAGATAGATAGATAGGTAATAGATAGATAGATAGATAGATAGATAGATAGATAGACAGACAGACAGACAGACAGACAGACAGACAGACAGATAGACAAGCAGATGGACAGACACAGAGATACCGGCAGAAGAATGGACCAAGAATGCAGAAAATAGACAACAAGGAGGTGACCGGAAGACAAGGAACAAGGAAGAACCAAAGAGAGTGATAGAAAAGAGGAAATTTCTAGCACAGAATTTCCAGAATGTGGGGATGCTATTTATACTGACAGGTCCCCGGCATCCCCACGGGGGATTTTGCTGATGCTGATTTAATTGATTGGTGTGGTTTTGTTACTGAGCTGCTGCTGCCGCTGCTGCTGTCGTTGCTGCTGTTGCTGCTGCTGCTACTACTATTGCTGCTGCTGCTGCTGCTGCTGCTGCTGCTGCTGCTGCTACTACTATTGCTGCTGCTGCTGCTGCTGCTGCTGCTGCTGCTGCTGCTGCTGCTGCTACTACTACTACTATTGCTGCTGGCCCGCTGCTGCTACTACTACTACTACTGCTGCTACTGCTGCTATTACTACTACTGCTGTTATTACTACTACTTCTGCTGCTGCTGCTATTACTACTACTGCTGCTGCTGCTGCTGCTATAAATACTACTACTGCTGCTGTTATTACTACTACTAAATGCTGCTGCTGCTATTACTACTACTGCTGCTGCTGCTATTACTACTACTACTGTGCTGCTATTACTACTTCTACTTCTACGGTTGCTGCTGGTGCTGCTACTACTTCTAGTAATATACTACTGCTGCTGATGCTACTGCTACTACTTCTACTACTATTGCAGCTGCTGCTGATGCTGGCATCAAGGGAAGGAACCCTGATAGATCTTACGACACAGAGAAGCAGAGGTGTCAAAATAGAGCGTGGGTCTTAATCAAGAGCGCGTGTGGAGCTGGTTAAGACAAGGGCTGTAAACTTAACACCTTTAAAGCTATTACCTTCATCCATATAAAAGCATTCCCGCGCCTTCGTTTCTTTTTTTTCTCTCTTGGTCAAACCATTCTCTGGAGGAAAGCAGCACGTGCGTCGACTTTTCTATAAGAGGATTGCATGGAGAAGAAGACTAGACTGGCGTTTTACGCAAATGCTAGCAAAGGAACAGAAATAGAGCTCTGTCACGTTAGATTTTATATGCATTAACTAAATTAGCTTGCTGTGGGGGCGTTGTGTGGGAGGTGAGGGAGAGTTTGAGGGGAGAGCGGTGGGGGTAGGGGTGGTAGGGAATGGGTAGGGGGGGTTCTTCACCCTTTATCTTCACCTGTCCCGCAGTTCTTGGATCGTGGGGCAGCAATGAAATTAGGGTTAAAGTTCTGTGACTGAATTATGCACAGCCTTCTGTCGTGTGGTCCTTGCGGTGTTCTCTGGCTGTTTAATTCATGCCGGGCGCCCTCTGAAAGAAAGTGGTGCGGTGTGGGGACAGGTTAAGGGGAAATCTATGAGGCTGAAAGCGCAGCGAGTCTGTGCTGTCTGTGCCCTAAACGCTTGCTGAAAAGTGAAACGGACACTTTCATTTTGGAAGATAATTCATTTAAAGGGTCGTTCAACTTTGTGAAGAGAAAAAAAAGAGTGGAGGGAGAGAGGGACAGGATTGGGAGGGGGGGGGGGGTAGAGACAAAGAGAGAAAGGAAGGGAAGACTAGAAGGTAAAAACAGAGAGAGAGGGATGACAGAGAATATCCTATGTTTGACTAACTGCAACATGTGCTGAAAGAATCCCCCACATCTCCATAGCAGATTTTCTTGTTTGTTCATTCATTTTTATAGAAAAACGAATGAACAAAGTAACGGTAGAGCAGAAAATGAGAGGTATGCAATCTAGTACTGTTGCTATTGTTACTGTTGTTGTTGTTGTTGCTGCTGCTGCTACTGTTGCTGCTGTTGCTGCTGCTGCTATTGTTGCTGCTGCTGCTGTTTCGCATTTTCCAGTCCAGTGTCTCGAGGGTCACCTCAAATATGCACTCTGTATTACTCATTGAACTTGATAATCACTGTGAAATTCAAAATACACGCTGGATGAGAAGTTAATGTGTGTGTGACTCTGTTCAAAGCACCTTGCTACATAGACAGCAGTACTCTAGCTTCAGAGTATATTGTGCTTCTTCAAAGGAGAATACACGTTGTTATGCTAAAAGCTTTCATAGCTGAAACATAATGTCGACGTAACATTTCCAAGCAGATCAATATTTCAACGTCGGCTGTTTGCACTTTGCTTGCATCAGAAACCCCAGGCAGCTTTTGGCTGGGGTTGACCCAACAATACAGTTATAGTATGACGTCATCTAGAAGACCAGCAAGTCCTGCAGCAACGCCTTGTCATTAACGTCTGCTTGGCTGAACATTGGCACCAGTGTCGTCTGGGTCACGTCACTCACACCAGAAGGCACGTGCTTTAGGGGGCTTACTTCACGCGTGTGAAGTCAGGGTTTGTCGTTTCAGCGCGCGAGGATGTTGCCTACGTGAATGTGAAAGATTGGATGATAGGTTCTGCACGTTGGCTTCTTTAACGTCAGCTAGATCCTGTATGGTGTAGAGATCGTGGTATTGCGTTTTCCTTTAAAGGGTGATGAATGAATGGACCGTTGATGTCACGTCTTTTCACATTTGTGAGTTTAGACGCCCCCCCTACCCCCCCCCCCTCCCAACATATACATATACACACGCAGGCGCGCGCACGTGCACACAAACATCCACACATATGTGCGCACGCACACATGCACTATATATATATATATATATATATATAATTATATATATATATATATATATATATATATATAATATATATATATATATATAGACGCTTTGACCAATTTTATTGTCCCTTGCCCAAAGTGGGCCCCATTGACAAGGGGGTTATACACGACTTTCTTTTGTAAATACAAATTTAAAAACAAGAAAAATCACATGATGCATTTAACGTAATGAAAACAAAAAACCAAAAATGAGCTCTCTATGAACAGATACACTTTAAGCCTGGGGTAAACTCAGTTTCAAAATGAAACAAATAATAACAAGGATGAACAAAGGAACCAATAAGCAATAACAAAAATAATGAAAAGAACATTCTAAAATGCTATATTAGACCATCCATTGACGTATTGTGAAATTTTCAAAAGTATTCTTGCTGGAGACTACAGCGTAATTATGAATGTTTCTTAGGTGTTTCACAAAATGTTGGATTTTTACATAATATAAATTTTACTTTAGTTTAGTCACAAATGTTAAGCAAATTTGGAACTTGGCTGTAACTGTCTTAATTTCAGTGCTTCAGCAATAAACTTTGCAACCGATTTGATCACAATATCATCATCGGACATAAGATAGAAAAATATCTTGCCTTCGGAAAGCTTCTAGATTGAGAACCCACAGTTTTCACGTATGGAAACTATGATTGAAAATGAAACGGGAAAATGCACTTCATCATCAAGAATATGACCACACATAGGCATGGGAACTGTGTGGACGTCTCAGGTTGAAACCATCTTTTCTTTGCATTGAAGCCGATGTTCTTAGTCGAAATCTTGCATAAATTAGTCGATGCCATTTGTCATGACTTTTCGAAGATACTTTTCAGCTTGAAAAGCACACTAAACGAAAAAAAACCAAGCAGTTTTTATCTTTACTTTCCAGTCCGAGTGCATTTTTGTTTAAATGAACAAATGAGTCTGTTTTTCCCAATTCAAAATAAACCCCATGCTCGCTACCTATTTCCCTGAGACAACCACCACATTCCAAAACCATTCTGATAAAAACTTTTTAACCCTTGATATCCCCCAATTCTTCTTACCCAGCTCCATTTGGTATAACCATCATGTCATAAGACTGCTACAAAACGTGACCCTGGAAGTTTCAGTAGTTTTAGCCAGTACTTAATACACTTAACAACGTTCTGATGTTTAAAGGATATCTTCCCGTTTCTACATATAGTACAGTATTTTACGAATGGATTGGGACATTTAAAAACGTTTGATAGCATATTAATGAAATTTTTTCTATTTGTGGATTAACAGAAGTCCCCATATTTCGATGCATATGTAAGTAAAGGTTCTATTTGAACATCAAACAATTTCCAAAATAAAGAACAATCTACTGAATTCAGTTTTTCGTAACTTTTTTAAGATTTCGATTACACCTTTTTTCCCTTTCCTGCAACATTCACGCCATGCAACATTCAAACTTAGCTTCTTTTGAAAATGTCATCCCTAGGTACTTATAAGAATTCACGACTTTCACTTCACATTTCCATAAAACCATCTTTCACGCACTAAATAAATGTCCACCCCTTCTAAAAATCATGATGTTCGTTTTTCCATATTGACTGATAAATCTAGGCGATCTGCCTTTTCCCTTTTAATATATCTAGTTGGTTTGTAAACCTAGTACCGGTCAGACAAGAGAATCATATCATCGCAAATAGTAGTAAAATACCTCCATTGCTCCTGAGATAAACTGAATACCATGTTTTCCTTTTTTTTTTAATTCAACGGCTAATTCGTTTACAAAAAAAGAAATAATTGTGGACTTAAATACAGCCCTGCTTCACTCCTTTTGGACATTCGAAATATTCCGAATAATCATATCCTGCGCGTACGCATGCTAATACTATTTTTATACACTCCTTAGTGCCATAATAATTTACCGTTTAATTCCATTTTCGCAGAACAGTCCATAAGATATTACGATTAACAGAATCGAACGCCTTACGAAAATCGACAAATGCAACAAATAGTTTTTTATTTGATTGCAAGTATTTTTGAACAATAGAGTATAGGGTGAATATATGATCAGTAGTAACTATAATTTGCTCGAAAACCGCTTGTTCTTCAAGCAGTTTTTCTTTCTCTTCAGCCCATCTAGTTAACCTTTTATTCAAAATATAGTATATATTTTGCTGACGATGCTAGTGAGGCTACTCCACGAAATTGTCTTTTTTAGTGCTGTCGCCTTTTTTGTAAATAGGAATAATTATAGACTTGGCCCACTCCAAAGGGAAAGCACCTCCTTTCAAAAACATGGTTGAAGAGTTGAGTTGGAAAGGAAAAATAACAATTGAGTTGGCATTTTTAGCATTTCGCCTATTATTTTGCCCGGACCAGCACTTTTTCTTGTTTTTAAATGCTGATATCGCAATAACTTCATTTTCTTTGATAGGGTCATTAAACAAGGGTTCGAAATCATCATCTTCTTCCGTTACATATATATCCATCTGTGTTACACTATCATCCGAGCTGTTAAAACGTTTAAGAAGTGATCATACCTTTCTTGAATAGATATGTTATTATATACAAGAGCCTTTCGTTTCCCACGCCCTAATTATAGCCCAAAAATGTTTTGGCGTCGTTAAGAGAATTTTTCAGTTTATCCAATATATTCATTTCCATATTCCTGTTCTTTAGTTTTCCTTAATTTGACATATTCTTTTTGCGCTGTAGTGTTAATAACTCCCTTTTCTCTAACTTATCATGATTTGTCTGACATCGCTGAAATCTTTTTAGTAACCTCTTTACTTTATGCTTCTTTTGTTTGCATTCAGTATCAAACCAGTCATTACATTTCCTTTTTCCCCCCACCAACTTTTCGGACCATGCATGCAGCTGCCCCACATAAGGCATTTACAAAATATTCTACACTTTCATTTTTATCAGTCGGGAATGAGTTAAAAGCTCCTGTATACTTTTCGAGAAATTCAACAGTGTTTCAGCTCATTTTTGTATGTCTCAGATTACTGTCAGACCATATGATTTTTTTCTTGACCTCTTTGCTCTGTATCCTGTGTTTCCCGTACAATCGTAGGGCCCCTTTCCATGTTGTTTCAACGGAAGATACCACGAATCACACAGTCTCCAATGCACAAATCGAAACTTGATAACATATGACATGGAACAAGAAAATAATCGATAACAAATGCAACCGTTAGGAGATACAAAAAGTAAGTTACCCTCTTTATCTCCCTCACAGCCCCATTCAAATAACCATATCAAACATAAAACATAAATCTAATAATGATTTACCAAAACTGTTAATTATACCATCTTTTGAGAAAAAGCACACAAACTTCATCATCCATACTAAACAAATTCTAGATCTCTAATATAATTTGTCATTTCTTCATGGTCAGCTTGTTCATGACCTGTCCTCGCATTAAGTCTCCCATAAATCATAAGATACATGGTGCCTTTTCGAAGTAATTTTACAAGTGCTTCCCCTAATAATAAATACCATTTTTAACCATATATATATATATATATATATAAAAAATAAGAAGAGAGAGAGAAGAGAGAGAGAGAGAGAGAGAGAGAGAGAGAGAGAGAGATTTAAAACCTTCTTCAGGCTAAAAGACTGGCCAGCTCTAGGACCAGTCAAACATCAGATTTGAAATTCTAATTTCTCAATGTCTTCAACATCAACTGAATCCACATCAGCTGCCTCAATATTCTGCGTTTGCACATTACTTTTCTGTCTTTAACTGCGTTCATTAACTGACCACTTCCAATGTTTTGTCTCTGAATGTCCATTCTTTAAAAAACAAAATGTATCTAATGTCCAATGCATATGGATGATGAAACCATGGGGAAATAATCCTACTGGTTCAGAAATAAAGGCTTGGTATTTGACTGTGCTTGGCAGATGAAAAGTGTGAATGCTTTACAATGTCCTTGGTCAAAACTGTTAGTAACTTACTTTTGCTTATGCAGTCATACTTACATAATATATAGTACACACATTAAAGATTCCATCATGTCAGTGCTCAGTGGCTTAACTTTTGTACTCGAATCTCCCCCCCCCCCCACCCCCCATCCCCATCCCCTAGACCATGAGTGGCGGTCTGGGTGCTAGTCTTTCGCAGAGACGATAAATCGAGGTTCCGTGTGCAGCACGTATTAAGTGCATGCAAAAGAACCCATAGCAATAAGACACTTGTCCACCGGGAAAACTGTTTAAAAAAGCCACCATGAAAGAGAAACAAAAATAAGGCCCGACAGGAAAAGAAAAAATACTGGTGGCGCTGCTCTTGTGGGGACGCGCTCTTTCCGGTAGAGCAGCCAGGATTTTACGCAGAGAAACCTACTCTGACTTTAAGTGGTAACAAGACAATACGCAAACAATACTTTGACTGGGTCTAGACACCACACAGATGGTCTTGGGATCAGCCCGGCAGACATCTCGGCAGATGAAGTGTACCATGGGTTTTAGTATGGCACTACGTGTAACAGCATCCCTTCCCCCTGCCCAATCCCATTAAGGCTGAAACTGAACCTCCCTGAAGGATTTCTGAACAACAGAAGATCAGTGAAGCGGAGCTATCCACCCTAATACGGCGGGGGTATACACCCTGATGTGGCGGGGGTATACACCCTGATGTGGCGGGGGTATACACCCTGATGTGGCGGGGGTATACACCCTGATGTGGCGGGGGTATACACCCTGAAAGTGGGGGGGGTAACACCCTGATTGGCGGGGGTATAAAACCCTGATGTGGTGAGGGTATACACCCTGATGTGGTGAGGGTATACACCCTGATGTGGCGGGGTATACACCCTGATTGGCGGGGGTAAACACCCTGATGTGGCGGGGGGGAAAACACCCTGATGTGGCGGGGGTATACACCCTGATGTGGCGGGGGTATACACCCTGAGTTTGGGGAGGGTATACACCCTGAAATGGCGGGGTATACACCTGATGTGGCGGGGGTATACACCCTGACGTGGCAGGTATACACCCTGACTTGGATATCACTCACAAAGCTGGGGAGGCTTGCAACAAGGACGGGTTCTGTCTCGTCACAAGCGCCTGGTCACGTGAAACGGGACCGTGACCGTCCTGGGTCACGTCACGTCACGTCACGTCACCCACACTGGAAAACACGTGCCTGGGGGACTTGGCTGTAAGCCGTTTTTGTCAGGACACTGGGGATTTTGTCTGTGGGGATGGGGGTGTGGAGAGACTGGTGGGGTTTTTTGATGTCACGAAGCCTCTGTCAACATGACCTGAAAATTGAGTTTTCGCAGAGACTCGAAGTGTCGGTGAATTATTTTTTTTGAAAGAATCACAAGCATTTCTGGGGGATCTGACTTAAGCTGTTTTTGGGCGAAAACCGTTTAGAACTGGGGGGTTTTCTGTGGAGGATGTAGGTGGTCCAAGACTGGATGGATTTTTTTTGTCTGATGCGTTTCTCAACATGAACTAAAAAATTGATTTTACTGCAGATACTCGTGTGTCGGTGAATTTTCTTGCATAGGCATGCCCTGTTGGTATGATTTCAAAACCACACAATGAATTAATTTCATGCTTGGGGATTTTGCTAGTCAACTTTTTTGGGGTACATGAAGGTAAAGGATTGGGTGTGAAGTTGTGTCATGCTGACTGCAGCGGGAAAACATATCTAGATTAACTTCACTCTGGAGATTGAAGTGCAGAACTTTTTGTACGTGCTAGTAGGAAATTTATTGCAGCTGGAACTCTGTCATTTTAATGTTAGAATAAAAACCGTGTAAAATACCCTGGAGCCCATGTCCGAAGTGTGTGTGTGTGTGTGTCGTGTGTGTGTGTGTGTGGGGCGTGTTTTCGCGTGGGGTACGTGTGTGTGTGTGTGTGTTTTATTCTTTTATTTCGGGAAAAGAGAAAAGAGAGATTTTTGTGTGTGTGTTGTGTGTGTGTGTGGTTTTGGGGTGTGGTGGGGTGTGTGTGTGGGGTTGTGGGGTGGGGTGGGGTGTGTGGGGTGTGTGCTCTCCCTTTTCCCCCCCCCCCCCCTCCTCTCTCTCCCCCTTCCGTTCCCCATAATTCCCCTGAACATTCGGGACTTTACTGCAGCAGTATTTCTTCTTCCTCCAACTCTCTCAGAATGTCCCCCAAAAAACATCTCGGGAGCAAATCCATACATGGCCAGATGACTGCAGAGACGTAAAAAACGGGTATCCGCATTACTCTGACGGAGCTCCACACTGCCCAGTCAGCGGGACCCACCTTTTTGAAAGGGACACTGCTCACGTCTGGGTCACAATCACTCAGAGAGAGAAGAAAGGAAGCACGTGCAAGAGAGCTTACTTCAATCAGGCGTCAGGGAATGACAGATGTTTGGGGATTGTTAGATGAAGGTGGACACATTAGATGGGGATTTTGGGCAACTTGGCTTCGGGAACATTGTGGAAATTAAAAATTAAGTCTTTACATTGTGATGGCGGTTTTCTTGTGTTTGTTGAGATGAGCGCAGACTGAGATTTTTTTAGATAAAAAAACAGAAGCATCGGCTTAGCTTTGTCTACATTAAGGAGATTGAAATGGATTTGTCAAGATTGTGGTGGCGTTTTTATTTTACGATCAAGTTAAATGCTCAGCTATCCTCCAGTAAACATTTCCCTTCTTTTTTTTTTTTCTGTTGGGGGAAAGGGAAAAGGGGGTGGTTTTTTTTCACAGGAGAACAAAACTGGAGCTAAGTAAACAGCAGGAAAGGCAACCCCGTGAGGGGGGTTTGACCTGCTAAATCGGGGGGGCCAGTCTCACGTGAAAGGGCCCACTGGTCACGTCTGGGTCACGTCAGTCTAAAGAGAAAGGTCAAGGAAGGAGGAAGCACGTGCAGGGGATTTTTACTTCAATCAGCCGGGCAGGGATGACAGTTGTTTGGGATTTGTTGGGGTGAAGGTGGAAACTTTTAGATGGGGGATTCTGTAAATTTTGGCTTCACCAGAAATTCCAGGAAATTAAAGTTGCTCTCAAGACTGTGGAGTCGGTTGTTTTGTTTGTTTGTTTGTTTCGTTTTGGTTTGGTTTGGTTGTTTAGTTGTTGGGTTGTTGACGGTGGGGAAGGGGGGGGGGGTGCTAAAAGTGCGAAGAGGGCTATAATAATAAAATAAAAAATAGAATTTGCATTCAAAAACATCCCAAACATTTATCAATAACAATTAACAGAGTTAACATAAATTCAAATGCAAACAAACAAATCACACACACACACACACACACACACACACACATACATACATACATACATACATACATACATACATAACTACATACATACATACATACATACATACATACATACATACATACATACATAAAGGTTATACATTTTGGCAGGGTGATGTGGGATTTCGACTGTTGAAGGCAGGGACAGATAGGAGATGAAACAGGAGAGAAAAATCTTAGGTTTGGTAGAAATGTGTGTATTGAGGCTGCATTTAAAAGTGTCCTCAGTATTGGATGCTGACATAAGCTGTCGAATGCTAATACTTTAGTCATCCCACGAACAGAGAAGTCCTGTGAGCTTACAAAGCGTAAATAAAAACAGTCAATATGGAACAGTCATTGCAAAAAATATTACAACGTAGTATCTGAATATTCGACAAGAGTCTTCCCATTCCAGTACCATTCCCAATATTTTATTGTCTCAGTAAGCAGAGAAGTTCTGTGGGCTACAAGGATAGACAAAACAATAACAAACAGAAAACTTATATTACATAAACAATAAAACCCAATCTTTAAACTTTACAATTGCGCACACGCACACACAAACATAAACATACACCCACACACACGTGTGTTGCACTCGAGCATCTACGCCCACATCACAAAGTAAAGCTCCCAAAACAGGCTGACATTCCATAACTATGTTAGGTTTGGGATTGTGTTTGTTTTCTGTCGGTGTGTGTGGTGTGTTTGTGTGTGTATGTGTGTTGTTGTGTGTAGTGTTGTCGTGTGTTTGTGTTGTGTTGTTGTTGTGTGTGTTATTGGTGTGTGTGTGTGTGTGTGTGTGTGTGTGTTGTGTGTGCCTGTCTTCTGTCTGTCGATTATTTATGTATTATGTATCTATCTATCTATATACTGCATGTACTCAATATGTACACACATAGAAAAAGATCTGCTCATATGAAAGTTAACATGCGCTATTTTCTCTCTATTTTTTCCTCTATCCATCCAAATCACCCACCATCCCCCCCCTATCCTCATCTCTCCCAACCCTTAGTGTATTTTCCCACATCTGCCCCAGTCGTCTGTGCGTGCTGTCTTCAACTACTGACACGTTTTTCTTTACCAAGAGGGACCCACATGGTTTTTCCTCACATCTGCACCGTCGCCATGTCATACTTCAAGAACAGGGACACTGTCTATTTTTACTTAGGTTGGAAGGGCTATTTTAAAAACGGTTACTCGGGACGTGACAAGAATGAGAGCGCCAGTTCCACCTCCACTGGGGTGGACTGATTTTTTTAACCGGGAATAAACGTTTGGCCCACCCAATCCAATCTCTGAAAGTTGTCCCGAGGAGCCCGAGAAAGGGTCTTCTTTCAAATGTTGCAAAAAAATCTTGCGAGTAACGTTTAAACACCGCGTGTGTTTAAAAAAGATACTGCAAAAACTGGGAGACGGAAAAAAAAAGCATATGATGTTTTTTTCTTTTATTCTCGAAAAAAATAGAAAATAAATAAAAAAGAAAATGGGCCACCTATTCTAAGGGATAAATGAAGCGAGCATACCCGCATGAAACCGGCTTCCAGCGACAAGGGACTCTGTTGACTTACCATATTCACAACTCCTTCCTCGGTATTTCAGACACTGCTTCAGTGCATTTGCAGTAGTTAAAAAAAGAGAAGTAGAAGTAAAGTCACGTCCCCTTTTTTCCAAGAAACTTCTCAAGAAAGAGAGAGAGAGAGAGGAGAGAGAGAGAGAGAGAGAGAGAGAGAGAAGAGAGAGAGAGAGAGAAGAGAGATAAATTTTACCCCTCTGACATGTCTTCAGGGGTTTTGTTTTGTGCAGGGTGTCGTGATTTGTTACAGGGTGTCTTGGGCCCCATACCGGGGGACGGGAAAGCCTAGTGGTCAAACGTTGTGTCGAAATCTGACGACCCAGGTTCGATTCCCGTTCAAGGATATTTTCCTGGATTAACATCATTGCAGACCCCACTCTCCCAAAAGCCCTTCGGGAACATAAACCGAGGTCCCGTGTGCGAACGCACCGAACATTTTGCGCACACTTTTTAAATTCGTTCCGCTTTTCGAAGAGTAGGCCATTGTGTGCCGGAGAACAGAGACAGAAATCAGAAATCCGCATACACCGGGGACGGGAAAGTAAAAAAAGCACATAAGTGCTTATTCCATTTTCCTTTAATAAAAGAATAATAATATAATATAACATACCGCTGACTTCACCCTCTAGGTTTTTGTCAGGGGTTTCCCCCACCCTTACACTCCTGTTACCTGGGTCCCGGGCAGAGCTGTTCCGCGGCTCTGATGGCGGGTGGCCCACCGAGGTCAAACGGGGTAGTGGCAACGAAAACCAACTGGCGAGCACTCCCCCTTTAAGTGTAGCACGCTATCAGCGACCGAGGAAAATTTTTTTTGCACTGACAGAGATAACCCTGCAAACCCCCGCTGTACGGCCCCCGAGAGGACTGGAAAGGGCTTGCCATTATTTCTTATTCCAAACACGCTGAGGGGGTAGAAGGGGGAAAGAGAAAGCGTCACACACCTTTTCACCCCCCAACACACCAGCTTTTCAAGTGGTTTGTGAGGAGAAAAAGAAAAAGAAAATAAATCACTCTGCTTTTTTCCCCCCGATTTTTAAGTAGTTCCCTCCCTTTCTCCTCCTCCCTTCCTCCTCCTCTTTCCCCCTCCTCCTCTTCCTCCCCCCCTTCTCTTCCCCCCCCCCCTCCCCCTCTCCTCTTCCCCTCCTCCTCCTCTTCCCCCTTCCCTCACCTCCTCTCCCCCTTTCTCCATCACCCCTGTCGTGGAGGAGCTCCACCAAAAGCCACCACCAGGGGTTCGCCATTTTCTCTTCTCTGCTGATTTCCCACCATCTCCCGAGCCCTCCCCCAACCCCTGACCTCATGAGATTTGGCAAGTAGGATTTTGTGGCGCCTTTTTTTCTGCCCTCAAACCTTTTCCTTGGGGAACTGTCGTCATCACATTTGTCGTGGTTTTTGTTTGCATGACTCAGTCCCTCTTATCTATTTTAGCCCACATTTGTCTTTCCCCTGAATTTTTATCAGAAAACTTTTTGTTTGTTCTTCTGCTGACCAGTCACTCAGAATGCCTGTAGAACCCCGTTTCGCGTGTTTTTTTTGTCCTTTCCCCATGTTTGTAGTTCCAGACTTCAATCCATGAAGTGAAGTCACGATTTCATTTTTATTTATTTAATTTTTC